>QOCX01000307.1:33387-106756 GCA_005959815.1 Sarcophaga bullata | reverse complement strand
ATGGCGGATATGTGACTCATAGGAAGACCTTTTTAAATACTGACCAACGACTAAATGAGTCATGAGTCATAAGGCAATGAAGGTAGTAGGTAGTGTGTTAGCTTATTAGACATGAGACCATGGTTCAAACCCCAGGTCTGATATCTTTAATAAAAGGAACTAAGAAAAAAAAATTCTTCGGTGACATGAAAACTTTTTCTCAATAAACTGACTGTAGATCCGGCCGACACTCATGTATAAAATTAACACACACAACATGAAGTGGTGTGTACAACTAGGTTGTAATCCTGACTAAAAAGTGGCAATGATCAATTAAGTAAGTAAGTCAGTAATTTAATGGCAATTTTAAATATTTTTTTTTTTTAACAATTAACTTGGTTTCCCTATTTTAGCATCACAACAATGCTAATCCCTCTGGTGCTTGGTTAAAATCACTCTCTAGAGTTTTTTTTTTCTTTTTTATAATTTTAACTGTTTTACATGTTTTGGCAATATTTCAATAAATTTGTAACATTTTTTACTGAATTTTTTTTTTGCTCATTTTATAAATTACTCGAGATTTTTTTTTTTTGACTATTTTGACTATTTTGGCTCATTTATCTTTTTGTTCTAAAAATAATTTTTTTTTGGTTTGTTTTTATTTAAAACTAAAACAAACGGTCTTTTGTTTTAGGTTATGTTATAAGTTAAATAGAAAAACAATAGCAAAATATTACAACCAAAAAAAAAAAAAAAAAAAAAAAATTAACCTAAAAACTATTAAAACAACCAGGCTAAAATGTCTCTCTTTAACTAAACAAAAAGTCCATAAAAATAATGATTTTTTTAAACTTTTTTTTTCTGTTTGTTTTTCTGTTTTTTTTTTTTTTTTTTTTTTTTTTTTTTTTTTTTTGTTTATTTTGCCATTTTATTACTAAACAATGATGATAAATTTTTAGGGTTATTTTGATAAATTGCTAATTTATACCGACTAGAAAGAATCAGGAAGCGGGGTGGGCGGGGAGTATGTATGACTTTAGTAAATAGATGTGATTTATTGGTAACGTTTTCTTTTTTCCATTCTAAACTGCAGGTAATTTGTTGCTAATGCTTGTTGTAAACTGAGTATAAAAAAAAGTAATAAATTTTGTTTTAGGGTGTCTTTTATTTGTTTATATAGTGGGGGTTGTTAAAAGTTTTAATTTGAAAATAATTTTTTTTAGCGTTTTCCGCATTCATGACTCAGTCAGTCGTTAGCCAGCATTCAGAGAGGTTTTCTTATGGGCAAAATGGCCACAATTTCTATTAGTTTTGGAACTCCACCCTCCCGTCCACAACTGTATCATTCGCTCACACTGTACCATTTCATCACATTTCCTGTACCAGACTGTACCATTTCACTGTACCGTATTCTACTGTACCAATTCATCACATTTCCTGTACCACACTGTACCATTTCACTGTACCGTATTCTACTGTACCAATTCATCACATTTCCTGTACCACATTGTACCGTATTCTACTGTACCAATTCATCACATTTCCTGTACGACTGTACCATTTCACTGTACCGTATCCTACTGTACCTATTCATCACATTTCCTGTACCACATTGTACCATTTCACTGTACCGTATTCTACTGTACCAATTCATCACATTTCCTGTACCACATTGTACCATTTCACTGTACCGTATTCTACTGTACCAATTCATCACATTTCCTGTACCACATTGTAGCATTTCACTGTACCATATCCTACTGTACCAATTCATCACATTTCCTGTACCACACTGTACCATATCACTGTACCGTATCCTGTACTGTACTGTACCATTTCATCACATTTCCAACTGTTTGTAGTTCAAGAACCATCTTCCGTTGTTTAAGATATTCAGACCTATGTAGGAAAGACAAGAAATGTAAAACTTACTTGCCTACCTACCTTATTAATTATAATGAAGCTTTCGCACATAACTCATGTTGTATGTTTTATTTTCAGCCATGAGTAGCAGGATCTGCAATTTTACGTCGTTTTTCATGGCCAGAAGACTTGTGTAAGGAAGTTGCAAAAAAAAATATCATACTTTGGCGTTGTTCGACGTATCTGAACTGTTCGTATCGCAGACTCTCGTCTAATAAGCCATCATACTACCTCTAGCCCACAATGAGTTCTACAACTACGACTAATAATCACTCAAGTTTAAATGAGAGGAGAATTGGGCAGATAATAAAGCAATTTTTTAGTCTCGTTAATAGTATTTTGCTAGGAACGCCTACTAGGGTATACAAAATAAAAAAAACTGCCTAGACTTTCTGTGGCTTCCATTTGCCACGAGAATCCTCCCACAGTCACACCTACAGTTTAAAGTCGACTTTTGAGAAACTTTTGATGGCAATTTTTCTTTTACTCTCGCAGAGTTTTAGGGGAAATCTGCTGAGAGGAAGTTGCCGTAGAAATATTTGTTTCATATTTCGCTGTATTGGAGATTTTTGACTTGAAGTTTTAATGCTTTTAAATCCAAGAATAAAAAGAAGATGCGATTTCTTGTAAGGTAGGCTTGCTTTATGGTATAAGGGTTGTAAAGGTCAAGGCATTTGGATTCCCCATAAGCATGCCACAGATGTAGTCATTACATCGTTATATTTAGTCCCTAGCGTTTGTTAAAACTGTAGGGTTTATAAAATGAATTAAAGTGGGCTTGTTGAACTTGGCGTTCTTTTAAGTATGAATTTCAAAAGAATTTAAAATAATTTTTGCATACTTTTGGGGATATTCACAGTTTTTCTGCAATTTTAATAAATAGATCGTAATAAATTTTTTAAAAAAGGCTGCCTAAGCATATTAAACATAACTTTAAAAAAAATCCTCTTTTAAGTATGAATTACAAAAGGATTTAAAATAATGTTTGCATACTTTTAGGGTCATTCATAGTTTTTCTGTAATATTAATAAATAAATCGTAATAAATTTGCAAAAAAGGCTGCATAAGCATGTTAAACGTGGCTTTTAAAAAGACTACCCCTTTAGGTATGAATGACAAAAGAATTTAAAATAATGTTTGCATACTTTTTGGGATATTAATAGTTTTTCTTACAATTTTGAATATAAACTAAAATAAATTCGTAAAAAAGACTACTCAAACAAATCAAGCAAGGCTTTCAAAAAGACTCCCGTTCTAAGTATGGATTACAAAAGGATTTAAAATAATGTTTGCATACTTTTAGGGATATTCATAGTTTTTCTGCAATTTTAATAAATAAATCGAAATAAATTTGTAAAAAAGGCTGCCTAAGCATATTAAACGTGCCTTTCAAAAAGACTCCCCCTTTAGGTATTAATTACAAAAGAATTTAAAATAATTTTTGCATACTTTTAGGGTCATTCATAGCTTTTCTGCAATTTTTTTTTAAATAAATCGCTATAAATTCGTAATTAAATGTTGTTTTTAAAAAGGAGTCTTATTTTTTATGAATATTCTTAGTTTTTGTTTACAATTGTAATAAATAAATTGAAATAAATTCCCAAAAAGCCTACCTCAACAAATTAAACTTGCCTTTTAAAACAGAGACCGCTTTTAAGTTTGAATTACAATTTCACGACAAAACGAACTGAATTTGAAAGAAAAACGAAATAATCCTTACGCTTATCTAAGTTCGAATTACAAAATTTCAATAATTGTTTGCCTACTTTTAGGCATATTCATAGTTTTTTCTGCAATTTTTAAATAAAGTGAGACAAATTCGAAAAAACGATTACCTAAACATAATAAACGTGGCTTTTAAAAATGTGCTTTTAGAAATGTTAGAATTGCAAAAGAATTGAAAATAATGTTTGTATACTTTTAGGGATATTAAAACTTTAACAGTTAAATTTAAAATTATTATGCTTTATTTTTGTTGTTGTTTTGGTTTCATTTAAAAAATCATTAAAATAATTGCCAAACGAAATAGCAAAAAAAAGAGAAAAGGAGGCAAAAGTAAAAGAACATTTTCATTAAATCAATGAAAGTTTTGCCATTTAAAAAAAAATGTTTGTTTTTATTTTTCGCATTCATAAAACTTCCCATTTGACTTCATGTTTTCCAATAAATATAGAGAGTAGCATGAATATTGGCTTTAAACGTGGAGCCCAATGCCATGGAACCAAAAATTCTGTAGTTGCCATAAGCCATCATGGATGGAATTTCTTTTTTTTTTTTTTAAATTTCTTTCCCTTTTCAGTATACAAAAGAGAGGCTGATGATGATGATTATAAGGCAATATAAAAGTTATATAGGTATGTATGAGTGTACATATGTGTATGAGTGTGTTTGTTAAAATACTATGATAATAAAAAAAAAACTCCTAAAAGTAGATACAAAAGCCAGGCCATGAACAAAGTAATAAATGTAAGTGCTTCCATATGTGGAGAACAAACATTTTTTATATTTTTTGTTTTGTTTTGTTGTTGTTTTCATTTTCAATTTTTCCATTTTTGTCCGTATTTTTTTTTTCTCTACTTTTTTTGCATGAAAAATGACAGTGAGAGAAGCTTTTATGGCCGAAAATAAAGGAAACAAATGAAAAAAAAAACGAAGGGAAAATATTAAAAACGTTAACTGTTGCTCCAGTGTCTATGTCTATGTGTACGTATGATATTGCTGTATAAATATTTATGCTCTCACACAAGCATATGCAAACAACTATGTACTCACACACTTACGCAGACATTCATAAAATTTGAATCCCATAGCGGTTATGTTTATTTATACAAAAACACATTCATTCATAGATATTAGAATTTAAATTGTGGAAAATTAAAAATAGGCCCCCCAAAAACAAAAATGTATGCTTGCTTCACATACATACATACATACATGAAACCATGAATTCATGAATTCATGAATCCATGTGTGCCTTTAATAACCTCACGAGTTAACATTCTGTTGGTTTACCATTTTTATAAACGCCTTGTTGTAGGCAATAGAAACCAATACACAGAGAGAAAATAAATACGGTTTTTTTTTTCTTATAATAACTACTCCCCGAAGGGGAAAAGCATTTGACAAATGACAAATAAAAATTTATTTCTAAATTTATTTTGTATTTAAAAATAAAATAAAAAGAAAATTTAATAAAAAAAAATATTTCAAAAATAAATTTCAAGTAGATTTTGTTGCGAAATAATTAAATAAGTAAACTTTCACAATATTATTTAAATATTTAAGCAAAGTATCTTAATTTAAATTTTAACAAACAAGCCAAAAAGTTATTACAAAAAAAAAAATATTTTATTTTCAAACATAATTTCCTTAAAAAAAGTTTTCTTAACACATACTATGTCATATTAAGATATAGCATGTAAATTCCATTCCTTTCTATCTTCCTAGTCAATGTATTAATATTAAACCAAATAAAAACAACTAGAAAGTTCTTAAAAATCGATTAGTTTAAATTTTTTACCTTGAAGTATGCAACACTTTTTAATTAAAAAATATATAAATTTAAGAAAATAAAGGCGCTACATTAAACAATAAAGGAAACAAGTAAATATCAAAGATTTAACAATTTTTGCCTAAAAGTATGCTACACTTTTTATAAAATAATTTTAATTTAAGAAAATAAACCTACTCACTGTACATATTGGATTGTATTTTCGTAAAAAGACTTGTATTTTTTATATTAAACCCATAAATGAGCGCCCAAAATGTAAATTTTGTATTCAAAATATTGCCTTAAAGCATGCAGTATTTTTTCTTTGAAAAAAATCTTTTAAGCTACAGATCCCTAATTAATTTGGAAGAGTTCTTTTTTTGGAAGTTCATCGCTTTAACATTATTTACCTTGAAGTATCGACACTTTTTATAAAAAAAAATATTTTATATTCCTTATAAATAATGAATTTTGTTTATAAAAACCACTTCTATTTTTTATAATAAACCACTAAAGCAACAAATTGAACGCTCAAAATGTAATTTTTAAATTTTATCCAAAATCCCCTTAAATTATGCCATATTTTCACTTTGTTTATTAGAAATTTAAATTAGACAACATTATTCAAGCTACAGATCCCTAATTGAATTGAAATAACTAAAAAGTTCTTGAAATTTCATAAATTTAACAGTTTTTCGCCTTAAAGTATGCTACACTTTTTTTAAATTCTTTCATTTAAGCAAATAAAGGTATTTCTTATGAATATTGAATTGTATTTCCGTAAAGAAGACTTTTATTTTACATATTAAACCCATAAAGTAACAAATCAGAGCTCAAAATGTAAATTTCCAATTTAAAAAATTCTTAAAGTATGCAATATTTTTTCTAAAAAAAAATTAACACACACAGCATAAGTGATGTGAGAAACTAGGTCCTGATCGTGACTGAAAGATTGTAGTGACTAATTATGTATGAATGTATGTGTATGCCTATAACTATGCAGTGTTTTAGTTTTTAATTACTATGACAGTATCATAATTTGTTACAGAACATGTTCTAAATTAAATTTAAATCACTTTGTTTAAAGTATTTCAAATTACTAATGATTTAGCTTAAACATAACTTGGTAAATCCAAGTTTTTCCCCAAAAATATGCAACATATTTGAATGTGTTATTATTATTTTCCTTTCAAACATATCCCCTATAAGATTACGATTAAAAATGCTGTTTTCAGAATATTTTTTTTAACAAATATTTTAAGATGGTTTGACAATTTGTCTTTTCTTTTATTGGTTTTAATTTATTTAAAATTTAAGCTCTCTATGGATTAAGTCATAAGCAAAGAAATAATCAAAAAATAAATCAAAAAAAAAAAATTTTTTTTTTTTTTGATTAATTATGCCAGTATGAATGAAGTCATTGAAGGTAGTCATTCCAACAAAAACTAAAGAAATATTAAAACAAATCACTCACTTTGAGCAGAGGCAAACAGAAACAAAACAAAACCAAAAAAAAAAAATATGATAAAATTGCTAGAAAACGTCATCAAATTCAAATTAGACGATAAAGTATGGCTGCAAAAAAAAAAACTTTTGTTTCTGTAAGTTATGATTCTGATTTTAACAGTTATTTACTCTTAAGCAAATATACACATATACATACATGCATACATACATATGTATGTGTGTGTGTATATACAAACACAGGCAAGCACTCAATAACTAATGAAATCGGGAGAAAGGCAAAGAGGGAGAGAAATATAGAAAAAGCAAGCCAAAGTAGTGGTAAAAATTGTAGTGGCGGCAGTTGGTAGTGGTGGTAGTGGCATTACTCATGTCTAGAAAGAAATATACAATAAAAGCGTCAAAGAGGGATAGGGGAAAAATAAAATAAAATTTTTCGAAAGACTATTATTGTTGCCATAACAACAACAACAACAACAAAAAATAAAATAAAATAAAGTGGCGCCTAAAAAGCTACAACACAAACAGAATAATAAAAACCATAATCGTTACAATACGATAATAATGAGGACAAAGAGTATTAAAAATGTACACAAACACATACACATACATACATACACACATACATAGATATGTATAAATACACATACATACATACATATTTGTTTAGGTATTGAAGTATATACAGACATGTATACAAATCTAGTAGAAAGCAAGCTTAAGAGAGAGCATTGATAAAAGAGATACAACATAATATAATACAAGGCGACAAAGAACAAAAAAAAAAAAAAAAGGAAGAGAAGGAGAGAGGAAGAAAGGGATAGAGGGTAACTATTGAAAGGCAAATATTTTTTGGCACCAGATTTATTTCTACTCAACGAAAGACAAACATGAAAAAGTCAAAGTAGAGAACGCTATTGTTCTATTTATACACACATACATACATACATACACACACACACACACACACAAATCTAAAGGGTTATACTTTATTCGATTTGAAAATTAAAGGTAAATTAAATACACAAAAAGCAACTTCACTTCTGTTGCCTTAGAATTCTTGCAAGTCTTCTAAAGGACCATCTAGAGATTGCTTGCAACAGTCGATCATTTCGTTGGAGTTTTTGACCAATTTTTATGCTAATTATGTGCAGTAAGGTGGCGATAACTTGACGAATATCAGTTTTCCAAGGGCTGAACTTAAGGGGAAACTTGTATTTCCTTAGAATTCCTGGATACAAGGTATTGTCCCTGACCTCCTTTAGACTGCTTGCAGCAGTCGATAATTTTGAGTTAATTTTTGAACAAAAGAATGCCTTAGAATGCCTGTACACGAACTGTTTTAAATGGCAGCCTGAGGATTGGCTACAACAGTTGATCTTTGAGATAGTTTTTCAACACTTTTCTGTACAGTGTCGTCAGTAAGATGGCAATAACCTGACGAATGTTGGTGTTCAAAGACTTTAACTTTTGGGGAATTACCGGCTTAGCAAAGACTTAAACCACATACAACCAAGTTCACAATCATAAATTGAGGATACCAACTCACGTACGTTCTCTCAGACCGTACGGCCTAACGGCCATTATACCGAAGGACCATAGTACAGCCGTCATACTATCTATTGTACTGCCCTCATTCATTTAGGAAAACTTTTTAAGGTTTTGCACTCTCCGTAGTCTACTAGCTAGTGTATTGATTTATGAGATATGAGGTCTCGTTTCAAACCCCAGGACAGACATCTCCAACATAAACGAAATTTGAATATTTCTACGGCGACTTCCGCTTACTAGATTTCTGGCAAAAACTTTGCGGGTGAATAAAAAATTCTCATGAAAAAGTATCTCAAAAACAAAAATCTGTCGTTCGGTATCAACTTTAAGCCATAAGGTCGTGCCACACACAACAAAGGTGATGTGAAAAACTAGGTTTTAATCCTGACTAAAGGTTTGTATGTATGTTACAAGGTCTACGCCGAGCCTCTTTTACCCGACATTTATTTCAAATGACTTGGATTTTGCCTGACTAAGCGGATTTTGAAACCCCCTAACTGCCTAACCCTATATATAGACATTTTTCGTATTATCCTTAAAGTATGCTGTAAAATATTTTATTTGAACTTTTTTTTTAATATTTTTGCTCTCTATTCTCATGCATATTTATCAAGTGGACTGAGTGACTGACTGACTGACTGACTACTGTTGGTAGTAATGTTAGCCAGCAGTAGTGGTAGTAATAGTGGCAGTGGTAGTAGTAGTTCGAGTGGTAAAAACTGCCAGTAACGAAGTATTTTTGTTGAAAATCTTTTCATTATTATTCTTCTACTTTATTGTTGTTGTACTTTTTTTTTCTTGTTGTTTTTGTTTTGTATTAAAAAACTTAAACGTTCAAAATGTTGTTTGGAAAATTTTTGCAAAGTTTTTCCAGCAAGTAGAGGTTTTTGACAGAATGAATAAATTATGATCGGATGGCAGAAATGATTTCAAAGGTTAAACAATTTTGGCTTCAACAAGAAGCAGGAAAAAAAACTCAAAAATTATTCAAATTATAAAAATATTTGCTTTTTTTTTGATTCTTTTTCTCCTTTTTTCTTTCCTCTAAAAATGATGAGAATGTTTGGGGAAAAAGTGTCAATATTTTTGGAAATTGTGAGACAGAAAGCTACAAATCTCTGAGAATCAAAAATTAACGCAGAATTTTAGTATTCAAAACCGATTTTAAATGTTTTCTAGACAAAACACGACTCAAGATGCTGAAAAGACGTCACTTGTCACATTTTGAAGTGAATTAATTGGCACAGGAAGTACAGCTTGTTAATGCAGTTATCGATATGGCACTTACGACTTTATTGGATAGATTATATTGTATATCCATATAAGGTAAGTTTCCACAACTCTAAGATACTGATTGTCGAACTTATCGTAGTCGTTGGTCCAAGAATTGTTATGGGACAACCTATAGTGATGACTTTAAATTGTAATTTCCAAAAAAACCAAAGCATTCTGTTCCCAAACTGTATTATTAATTAAGAACATCAGCAATGATCAATCAAAATCGTGTTCACAAAATTGATCGTCCAGTTGAAATGTTGAAAAAACTCGCCAACAGAGTGAATACTCTTACCATTGAAACAAAGATGACGTGACAAACAGTGCCTATATCTTAAATATGAAGACATTTACTGTACTTTTGGCTCTTCCGAATGAAAACAATTAGTGTTCCAGTGCTAAATTTTGATCACAAGCGAAATTCTCTAATAAGTCTTGATCAAAAGTTTGTTGGAACTTGTACTCAAATGGGCAGCACACTTTTGTTTGAGATCCTATTCCTATACTATTCAACAAATTTAACCATAAATTATCTAAACTTTATACGAGTGTAGAAATAGAAAAATATCTGCAAATAAAATATAAAAAATATCTGAGGCCATTCAGGCCATTACTCTACGTATTAGAATGCAGCTGGACACAGAATGGCGCATTATCCCGTATCTGCTATTCACTGAAAAGCCTTCTATGCCTACAGACGTACTGGTCTATGGATAGTAATGAGTAGAGAAATCATTGCCTCGAAATATAATTTCAATCACTAAAGCTTTGTACAAGGTCCCAAGGTCTTCATAACGGAAGTATTAATTTGAAGGGAGCCTTCTATACAGGTAGATAGACTAGGCTATGGAAAGTATGGAGAAAACTTTGAATATTTATTCCTTTAATGTGAAAGCATCAGATAACGGTCTGAACTTCAACGTTGAATTGAGACAAGAATGTCTTCTACGCTTTAAAGTCGTCTCCGAACAACAGATGTTTGAGAAACTTTTCATGACAATTTTTTATTTACTTTCAGAGGTTTTGCCAGAAATCGTCGAAGCAATATTCTTCATATTTCGTTGTATTGAAGATGTCTGATCTGGGCTTTTGACCGTAGCCTTATGTCTAATAAGCCAACACACTATCCACTACATTGTGGCGACTTCAAACTTTTAAATTATGCAACTGATGTTGTCTATTCTCAAACAAGCTCCCTCTCTCTTCCTCTCTCTCTCTCTCTATTGTTATTAGAACTTCATGCTGAACCAATACACCATCCTTGTTGTGTGTATTAATTTTATCCCTTGAGAGGCTGAACCTATAGTTTATCGTTGGCCCCGAACCACAGATTTCTGAGAAACTTTTCATGGCAATTTTCTATTTACTCTCAGAGAGTTTTTTTTTTCTTTTTTGCCAGAAATCTGCTGAGAGGAAGTAAGCAAGTCATAGGGATTGTAGAAACTTAAGTAACGAGTAAGCCATACTGAAGCAGATAGATTGGCTTTACTATCTGAAGGAAGCCCAAACAAGCATGGCGATAGAATACAATTCACAAAATTCAAGAAGTCGAGGTCTTCCAAAAAAAAAAAAAAAACTCCTGAAGCAGTGACTATTAAATATAGGAGAGAGTGACCAAAGGATAGAGAAGCATGCAAAGCTAGTAGCAGTTTGTGAAAGCCTCAAGATGGGCAAATTGAACTAAAGTCTGCTATAAAGAATTCTGTACAGAGAACGAGTAACCCAGGCCACAGTTTAAAAGCTTCAACAAGGTAAGGTCTTTGAAATAAAAATTTTCGAAAAATTTTTTAAACTTCTTACGAGTTTCCTTACGAGTTTCTTTCAATTTAGTTGTTGTGTTAAGCTTAAGAGAGTTTAAAATATTTTATTTGTTATTTTTTTTTTATTATTTTTATATTTTTTTTTCTATTTTTGTATACGACAATGTGTGCTAAATTCATTGTAAATATTTTCTAATGTTGAATACAAAAGAAAGAAAGAAGAAGAGAAACGTAAACTGTTACTGGACAAAACAATTTCACAAACAATACCATTGCCATGTACTTTGTATGGCACAACAAACAGCAGGCCATTGTTGCTTGCTAGCCCCTGTCCCATATCGTTATCTCTCTCTCTCTCTCTTTCACTCCCACTGTCTTTCTCTTTTTCTCTACCTTAGATGTCCATACATGCATAAGCATGTAAGGCAAGTCCTTACAGAAATGTTTCGTTACGTTTCTTGCTCTCTGTCTTGTTTATGGTCGGTTTAGTTTACGAAAAATAATCATAAAAATCTATAACATAACTTAGGGGTATAGAGAGTGAGTGGAGGAGGGGCGCATGAGAAGGATATTAGAAAACCGAATACATTTCTTTAAAATATAAATTTGATTTTTATGTAAATTTCTAAAACAGTTTTTTTTCGTTAAAGAAAAGAAAAAAAAATTATTTAAACTCACCTCCCCCCCCCCTACATTTGCGATACACACAGCCATGTATTGTTGAAATGATTTTCATGTTGTTGTTTTATTTTTGGAATTGAAAAGGGATCTTAATTTTAACAATAAATACGAAGAAAATGAAAGAAGAGAGGGGCCACTACAGCATGTTTCTTTCTATTCAAGAGAAAAGATAAAAAGAAGGGGAAAACAATTCCAAAAAAAAAAAAAAAAAAAAAAAAAAAAAAAAAAAAAAAAAAAAAAAAAAAAAAAATCTTAAATTCAGATGCTTTAAGCAGATGATGATGATGATTCCCATTCCTAAAGGCTATTGAAAATGATTATAAAGATGAGAGGTAAACAACAAAATCAAAATATTCCCTCTCTCTCCCTCTTAACGTTGACCATTATTTCTCGTAACAAGGGTAGTCATCATCATCAACCGCCTTAGCGTTGAATGTCAAACTAAACTCCAGTAACACTATAAACCAGGTGCTGCTGCTTGCTGCTTGCTGTTTGTGTACGATGGGGTATATAATCAATGACCAACTGCCTCTGTTTAGCATTTTATTATAAAAATATTTAAAATAGATTTTGTTCTTGTTCTTCTTGTTCTTGTTCTTATTTTTCTTTTTCTTTTTCGAATTTCTTAAACTTTAAAAGGAAGTTCTGCTTGGCAGTTTTGTCTGGCTTGTTGGTTTGCTTCATTTGCCGCCAGCTGACCCTTTTTTTTTTCTTTATTAATCTGCATAATTTGTGCAACATGTTGAAAATGAAATTCAATACTCGTCTCTATCCTGCTCTCTCTCTCTCTCTCTCTCTCTCTCTCTCTCTCTTTCATTCATTCGTTTTCTATATGATTTGACAACAGGAAGCTGTTTCCTGTTTAATACCAGAAACAAGCAAAGAAGTTCAAAATTTTTTTTCCTTTTTTCCCTCTAAAAATAGGGGTTATTGCTGATGGTCATTCCAAAGGCAGTTGTTTTCTCTTTCAAACGTAATCATATTGACCCTTAAAGGCTGTTATTTATTGAAAAATTTCAAAGAAAAAAAATTTACTTTCCGTTACTGCCTAGTTTTACATTAAAAGCTGTTGGTTTTTGTTAAGCAAGTAAAGCAAGCAATGCTCTCCTCAAAGCCTTTACCATTTTGCAATTAAAAAAATTTCCAAAAAAAAAAAAAAAACTGACAGTTTTTATACTAATAACTGTCAGTTCAAGTTCCACCAAATCTTATAGTTTTCTCAGCATCCTAAACTCAGACAAAGAGCCCTACGCGTTTCAAGCTTAGAATCACTTAGTGCTCTTGAGCTAACCATGAAGCCGCCATGGCCCCCTAGATTCTGTGTATAGGCATGGTAAATAATGATGATGACAGGGCACATAGTGAAATCAAATGAGACTGAAACCAAGAGCATTTTATATCAACTATAGAACATCCTTACAAATATCCTTAATGAGGATCTTTACGGAAGACGATGTCTTAAACCTTCAACTGAATCGTATAAGCGTGGTAAATAAAAATGAATGAAGGACATATTGTGTGGACATAGAAGCTATGGATCTCGATAATTTAGGGAAGAACACAATACCAGAAGTATAAGTCACAATAGTCTGCTGGTTGGCTTGTTAGATATCAGACCCCAGGTCAATTCAAATCCCAGGTCAAATATCTACACAAAATCTATTCTTCAGAATGGACTTGAAATTGTAGGTGGCGCCACTCATGTATAAAATTAACATACACAATATGAGTGGTACGAGAAGCTAGGTTGTGATCCCGACTGAAGAGTTGTAATAACAGTTAACCCAAGAATATTTTAAGACGACTTGAGTACACTAATGAGCAGCCTTACCGATCACTTTGCCTTACACCATCAACTGAAACGTATAGGCGCGCAGTAGACAATAATAAATGCAGGGCACGTAGTGTAGTCAAATGAAAGGAATACCAGGAAGGTTTTAAAACGACTTTAGTTAAGTTATCAGTCTGCCTTATAACTTCAATGAAGGCCTTATAACTTATACCTTCAACGAAGTCGCCGTAGTCTAGTAGGTAGTGTGTTGGCTTATTAAACGAATGGCCAGGGTTCGAAACCCCGGTCAGACATCAAAAACGAAATATGAAAAAATATTTCTTCGGCGACTTCCTCTCAGCAGATTTCTGGCGAAAATTCTGTGATTAAATAAAATTGCCATGAAAAATTTCTCAAAAAAATCTGTCGTCCAGAGTCGACTTCAAATTGTAGGTGGCGCCACTCATGTCTAAAATTAACACACACAACATAAGTGATTTGAGAAACTAGGTCGTAATCCTGACTGAAGGGTTTTGATGACCGATTATGTATGAAAGTAAAAATGCATATACAGTCCTCCGATATTCTTTGATATCGTGACGCATACAGCGGAAAAATTTCTGGGAGAGATATTGGCTTTACTTCTAACGGTATTCAGATTCCGTGAATGCTACAGGTGTCCTGTTAAACTATAAATTTCGTTAAAGAATGCTAGGCATGTGACAAGCATCGATCGCTGCTATGATATATAAACGGCTTTGGATACGAGTAGTGTAGCCACATTTGAACTCACTTCGGAACATTTCATGCGAGGCGTTCATACCAGACACATTGGATTGGTTTATATGGCCAATAGCTTCTTCAGAATTTATGAAGACACGCTTCTATTGAGTATTAAGACTAATAGGCAGACTAAGCGACTTTATGAGCATAATGGGTTATGCTTAGCCGAAGTATTTCTATTCATTTCGGTTTATGGCCACTTTTGCCTTTCTTTTTGCATCTAAATTAAGCGGTAGTCTGGCATAACTGCTTTTTTAGGTCAACATGATGGCTTAAATTTAAGGCAATAGCTATGAGACTTTGCCCCACCCCCCCCATTATGGGCTGTCTGCTCTTCAATCTACTTAACAATCCATTCTATTTTTAGTGTTTCTTTTCCATGAGAAGTTTGGGTTTAAAACGCTTTTACAACTAGAAGCCTGTTGTGAAAATTCCAGTGCAATGCAGTCAGGCTCTGGGTTGTCTCTTACCACTGGAATATTTTACTCTCATGTACAGATGGGTTTAAGAATTATTTGCATTGATAAGGCAAGTGCGGCAAAAATCTGTCATTCGGAGTCGAGTTTAAGTTGTCGGTTTTAGCGCTCATGTATAAAACGAACACCTACAAAGCAAGTGGTGTGAGAAACTAGGTTGTAATACGGTCTAAAGGATTCCAACGATCATGTATGTATTTAAGGCAGTTGTAAGACAGTTGTAAGACGGTTGTAAGAAACTGTAAATGGAGGCCTTTCTGTCTCCAGATCATTCACAGACCACAGACCTCTACATGTTCTATAAGTCCAACCATCTTAGAGTCCTTGAACCTTGTTGGTTTTTTTTAATTTTGAATTTTTGATTATTTTAGGTGGCTTTTAATATGTTTTTTTTTAATTGAAAATAGGCCCTCATTTATAAAATAATAAAAAATATCACTTAAAACTTGAATTGAATTTAAAAGCAATCTTTAATGGGAATTTCCAAACTTTTCTTGGCTTCTTCTTTTGTTTTCTTCTTTGGCTAAAAGGTATTTTGGCAATGAAAAAATTAAAAAGTTTCTAAACTCATACAAACAACTCCTAATAATCGATAATTCGCCCTCTCTCTTAACTCTCGCAAGCAAAAAACCGTTTTTTTTTTGTTACGAACTCCTTGAAATCTTAAGGTTTTGCTTGCTTACTACTCGGTAGGCTCTGGGCAAGAGATTGCATAGGAATTTTATTTTATTTATTGGGTGTGTAAGAGAGATATTTGAGAGTGTTACGTGTGTGTGTGTATGTGTATATTTAGTGGTATTGTTGACAGCAATTTGACAGCAGTCAAGCGTGCCAGCAGCAAATTAAACAACTTTTTTTATTATTTCATGCGAAATTTCTTTGTTTTTTTTTTGGTTTCATTCAAAAACAAGGAAAACAATCGAAAGCCAAACACTCAACTGAACCAAGAAAAAAAAACAGGATTGTTTAGACATCCTTAAATGGGACGATGGTTGGTTGGGTTGGTTGGGTTGGTTGGTTGGCATAAAACAGTTGCCGTAATAGTCTTACAATGAATGGCACCCTTAAACGCTTTTACACTTTTACTATACGGGTACCCCTTTTGACACACGGTTGCCATAACAATTTGTTTTGTATCCTTTTCTTCTTCTTCTTCGTCTTGTTTTTTTTTTGTCAAATCCTTTTACATCTACACACGCAATAAAGCAAAAGAAATAAAACAACCGCCGTAAAATAAAAAAAAAAACAGTGTCCCCCTGTCTTGATCCTGATGCTCTGTTTTTGTGTTTATTTTAACAATTTTTATAAGAGAGTTCAACTGCAGAAATATAATCAACAATAACTACAACAACAACAGCAACAACAATAAAAAAAAAGGGATGACACTTTACAGTTAACAAAAAAAAATAATATTTTTGTAAAACGAAACAAAAGGATACAAAAGGATAACACAATACATTTAAAGCTGATAAGAAAAGCAAAAAAAAAAACAAAAAAAATAAGTGTGGAACAGTACGGTTGAAAAAAATAGCAAAAAAAAATTCAATTTTTTTTCTCTTGCTAAATTCTTTACAATCTTTCATCGTACACCTCAGCACGCCGCAACCACACCCCCCCTAAAAGATAGGTGGATTACCCATATTTTTATTAAATACGAGGGTAGATTAATAAGTCCGCAATTAAATTTTCCACCACTTGACTGAAAAGGTAGTTCTGCCAGACTAACGCTTGGTTCAGATGCAAAAGGAAGGCAAAAGTGTCCATAAACCGAAATGAATAGAAATACTTCGGCTAAGCATAGCCCATTATGCTCATAAAGTCGATTAGTCCGCCTATATTAATACTCAATAGAAGCTTGTCTTCATAAATTCTGAAGAAGCTATTGGCCATATAAACCAATCCAATGTGTCTGGTATGAACGCCTCGCATGAAATGTTCCGAAGTGAGTTCAAATGTGGCTACACTACTCGTATCCAAAGCCATTTTATATATCATAGCAGCGATCGATGCTTGTCACATGCCTAGCATTCTTTAACGAAATTTATAGTTTAACAGGACACCTGTAGCATTCACAGAATCTGAATACCGTTAGAAGTAAAGCCAATATCTCTCCCAGAAATTTTTCCGCTAAGCGCGTCACGATATCGAAGAATATCGAAGGGCTGTATACGCAGTTTTACTTTCATACATAATCGATCATTACAACCGTTCAGTCAGGTTTACGACCTAGTTTCTCAAATCACTGACATTGTGTGTGTTAATTGTAGACATGAGTGGCGCCACCTACAATTTTGAGAAAGTTTTCATGGCAATTTTATTTACTCTCACAGTTTCTGCTAGAAATTTGCGGAGAGGAAGTCGCGGAACAAATATTTTTTTCTTATTTCGTTTTGCTTGTGATGTTCGTGATGGGCTTTGAACCCAGGCCTGACAGCTAATAAGCCAAAACACTACCTATTAGACTGCGGTGATTTCTGCCGCTTAGTCTATCTATATTTATCGTCGATAGGAACTTGTCTCCCGATTTCCTATATGATTCAACCAAATGCGTCTCGTATGACCATCTAGATTCTGTCCTATGGTGAGTCCAATAATGGTGTTAACTGAACTTGGCAAAACATTCTAAGCTAACCTATTCGTATCCAAAGCAGACCAAACGGCACAGGCAAACTCCACACCTATGTTGTCAGTTAAAAGTTCGCAGGTTTTCAAACGAGTTTCCAATGTAGAAAACTCTACGTCGATGACTGGGACACGCGCTTGCTTTCTACCCTAAATTCGTAGTTTTCCCTTTGTAAAGAGCATCTGATCAATTTGTCAGCTCTACAGTTTTAAAGGATACCTAGACATCTCAGTATTTTCTAAATCGAATACCGTCCAGGAGGTTGTCATATTATAACCTAGCAAACTGACAGTAGATAGCAGTAGTAGCTCTCTCCCAGAGCTTTTCGCGCTGTGCCTTCTATCGGAGTATATTGAATAGAGCTACACACGTTTCTATTGACGGTAATTTAAATTCCTAGAGAGTGTGTACTCCACACCCTAGACTAGACTAGTCGCTGTAGTCTATTGGGTAGTGTGTTGGCCTATTACTCCACCACATCAAAAATTGTCCAAAGAAGTCGGCAGTCTATTAAAGAGAGTTACGTAAGGGTTACCCGCTTATGAGTTTCTAGACAAAACCCAGAAAATTCAATAGAGCAACCAGACATATCTAGCCCGTTATAGAAATAAGTGGGAAATCTGATCAGAGTCTGTCTTAGGAATTTCATAGCAGTAATGATGTGATACTGATCTAACGCTGAACATGTCCAGAGGCTAGGACTGCTGATGCTATATTTGCAAGAAAATAGAGGAGACCATAGAACATCTTCTTTATCATTGTGCGACGCTGCCACACTATTGCAATAGCAAGAATCATGTGAATGTTAGCTTGGTTCCCTTTAGAGAATTTCTGATCCGCGGGTTGTATTATAACTGTGGTATCATAATAGACCTAAACGTTGGTCTAAATAGGGCCTTGCATAACCTAACATAATTTACTATCACAGCCATATGTCATTGCCTAATCGTCCAAAGAGGAAAAAAGCAATCAAAAAGTATTGTGCTATAATTCTGTCCACCACGGTTACCCCCGTCTAAAACACACACTCCTCCTACACTTACCCACAATAATCTTGCAAATAAACAAATAAAAAAGAAAAAAGTAAAAAACAAATTTGTTTATTATCTGCTCTTTTTTTGCAGCGAATTTCTTTGTCTGTCTGTCTATCTCTCTCTGTATATTTGTCGTTTTATTTTTCTCTTTAACCTGTCACCACACACCCCCGTAATTGTCATTGGAATAAAAAACCCTCTCACAAGCATATTCATTCAATGAAAGGATGGTTGAATAACCAGCAGCAGCCCTAAGGAATTCCAAGTAGAAAACCGAGGTAGACAAACAAACGAATGAAAGAAAAGCAAAAAAGAAACACAAAAAAAAAACAAGAAAAAAAAAAACAAGAAAAAGAGAACAATTTGAACTTGAGCGTATCATATTATCATATCCCTAATGGGATATCTAAGGATAATAGGATGAAGTGTGTATGTGTATGGTTATGTGCACATACATATACTTGTATGCTTATCATATACATACACCTACAATAACAAATATACCGCATTATAATACAATTTAAAAGAGAAAATGCTACACATTGTATTGCATGTTGACAATATCTCAGGCTTTTAAGAGGGCAAATAAGACAAAAAAAAAGGGGAAAAACACTCATGGAAATAATTTCATAGAAATGCTAGGAAAAAAAAGTACCAAAATTGCAAAAACATATTGGAATTATTAAAAGTAATAGGAAGGAATAGAAAGCGATGTTAATGCGTTATAAATACATGCACTTTCTTGCTCTACATCTCATCTAACAACGAATGTTGCCCAGGGTAAAAAAAAGTACTTTTTCTGAAGTTTGAAATATTAAAACAAAACAAATAACTTTTTACTTTAAAACGTACATAAATATTTCGAGATAAAGGTAATAAAACCTTTAATTAGTACTAATGATAAAGTACTTTTTTGGTACTATTTTTGGTACTTTTTTTGGTACTATTTTTGGTACTTTTTTGGTACTATTTTTGTTTTTTTTTGGTACATTTTTATCACACCTCTATATATATTTAAAGAAATAGAAAGAATATTGCAAAAAATTTAAACAAATTTTAAAATTGTACTTTTGACAACGAAATTTCAGTTTTTATGGTACTTTTTGACTATCTTATTCAAGAAAAGTACCTAATAAAGGCCATAAACGTTGTGCTAAAGTGTAAAAAGCACAAGTACAACAAGAACAAAATATATAGAAAAGGACAAAATATATAAAAAAGGCAATTTTTCGAAATCAAAACAATTAAGGTACCTATTTAGCAAAAAAAAAAAAGTACCAGAAAAGGGGAAAATGGTTTCGTAAAAGGTTTCATATTTCTAATAGCGTCGGAGTAAAAAAAAGAGCACCCATCGAACTTTTTCAATAAGAGTAATTTTTCCAAAAAGTACTTTTTCAAAAAGTACCAAAAAAAAGGGAACTAAGAGTTACAAAGGCCTTTACAATTATTTTATTAATACGTCATGAAAATAAGTATAACAACTGCATAAACAATACAAGGAAACACAAAAAGAGGTTTAAACCCTTATAGGCTTTAAAAATTTTTGATGTCTTTAAAAAAAGTACCAAAAACAAGGGAGATAACATTTGCAAACACCACTAGTAAAGTTTGAAAAGCTTTTAAGGTAAAGATTGCATAACGAAAAGTAGAAAATGAGTAAATAAAGTATAAATATTGCATGTTCGCAGTAATAATTATGGTACTTTTAAAGAAAGTACCAGAAAAAGGGAGAAAAGTTTCATGGAGCCATTTAGTATCTTTTTAATAGGGCAAAAGAATAGGGCTACCTATCGTAACCGGTTTTCCAAAAAGTCCTGTTTTAAAAAAGTACCTTTTAGAAAAAAAGGGACACAAGCTTTTCCAAAAAAAGTACCTTTAAGAAAAAGGGACACAAACTTTTCTTAACTTAACTTTCTTAGCATTCTTTTTATCTTTTCAAAAGAAAAATATTTTTTAAAAGAAAAAGAATTTTTTTCCAAAAAAAAAGTACATTTTACAAAAAGTACTTTTTAAAAAAGTACCAAAAATTATCCAAATAATAGTTAAAACAAAACTTTTCCATAACACAACTTTCTTAATATTATTTTAATCTTTAAAAAAAATATTTTTTTAAAAAAGTACCCTTTCTAAAAAGTACCTTTTTGAAAAAGTACCATAAAAAGATCACAAACGTGATTTAGACAAACAGTGTAACCCTTGAGCGTTAATGATAAAAGTAATGCTGTGTTAAAAGTAGTATAGGTAAAGAAACGATTATGGTACATAAAAAAGTACCAAATAAAAAAGGGGAAAAAAGGTTATAAACGCAATCAGTATAATCCAATGAAGCTAAGGGCAAAACAAGTACAAGGAATGTGGCAAAAACACATGAAATAAATATCAAAAAAAGTAAATTATTAAAAAGGAATATATTTGCAGGCATTATTATGCAATTAAGAAAAATAAGTACCAGAAAAAAGTACCAAAACTTATAAAGAGCAAATATATGAAGTGTAATCATTAGAGTTTGAAACGCATTTAGAGTGAAAGTAACACATGATTAAATGCAATAAATGATTGCAGGAGGAAATGAAATCATTATGGTACTTAGAAAAAAGTACCAGAAAAAAAGTACCAAATTTATGGAAGGCCAAAAAAATTATCTTTTCGAATGAAGCTCATTTTCCTGTTGGTGGGCACGTTAATATGCAAAATTGCCGTGTTTTGAGGCTCAGAAAACCCACACATGGTCTTGCAAAAGCCAATGCACTCACTACGAGTAACTCTTTGGGCCGGCTTGTGAAGTAGAGGCATCATTGGCCCATATTTCTTTGAAAATGAGGACAATATAACCTTTACGCCCAATGGAGATACCTATCGCACCATGATGACCGTTTTTGGAATGAAATAGTATTCCATTTCCAAACGAAACCATTGTACTTCACAATAAAGGAATAAATTTTTGGCAAAATTTCAAGTCGTTTTTGTTTAAATTGCATTTTTAAATTTAAACCTTTACATGAACCACCCTATAATATATGGACAGATTATGGATATGCTGTGAATGGCCCCCATTTCTTAAAAAAAATTTACAAAAAAAATGTCTTTTGAGTTCTACTTACAGTGGAGCGCATATGTAAAATTTTTTTATTATAAAAAAAATTTTGTGTTTTAAGTTCTCTTTACAGTGGAGCGCATAAGAAAATTTTATAAAAGAAATTGAAGAAAATTTACCTGAAAATAAAGAGAGAAAGAGATCAGAATTTAAAATTTATTTTTCAAAATATTTTGTCTTAAAAACAAAAACTAAAACTTAAATGACTAACAATTTTCTTTGAGTGTATTATCAAGGCTGTTATTTGTATGTATGTATTCAAGCAATAAAATCCACCTTTTCTTAGCAGCATTATTAGAGACCGACAAGTGCTTTCAATTGTTTGTAAAAAGTAAATGAGAATTTTTCCTTTTTTTCTGCTGCTATTCATGCGCTTCCTTTTCTTTATTTATGCTATGCTATGTCTGTGGCTATGGCTATGAGAAAAGAATTCCCTTAGACTTACAAGTTAACCTTTCACCTTTCAACATTAGACAATAAATTCATAAGTTTAGCTTTTAAACCATCAACAACAAAACGTTGAAAGAAGCAACAAAAAAAAAGACAGCAAAAGAAGAAGCCTGTTTAAGGATAAGGCAGACAGTTAGGCCGTCAAGCTTGAATGATATGAAAATCCTTAAAGGTTGTCATGTCAGTATATGGGATAGAAAAAGAAGAAGAGGAAATAAATTTTATTTAATGCCACTCTCTGGATAATTTATGGTAATTGTTTAGTAGTCATAGTGAGAGCCCAAAAGCGTGAGATGACTTGATTGCCGTGTTCACACTAACAAACAAATAAACAAACAACAACAACTGAGAAGCAACAATTTTTTTTTGTTTTTTTTATTGTTGTTTAGTGTTAATTTATGTAAATTCTTTGAGCAGAATCGTGCGTATCTTTTACAAAAAAGGCACCCTTTTTTTCCTACATGCAACCATGCCTTCTTTATATCTCTGCCGTATTTATGATGTGTTGAAAAAAAAAAAAAAACCAAGACAAATAAACCATAACAGCTATAATAAACAGGACGTGTGTCCTGTGTCAGGATACTCTCATAAAATTAATAGAAATTTAAATATGTTTTCCTCCGCTAGGCACGGTTCAGGCAAAGGCCAGCACAAATTTATCTAATCTTGCGCAAGGCATTACAAAGAGAGGCAAAAAAAATTATGAAAAGGGTTTCACGTCCTTTTAAAAGCAGATCTAATCATGTATTCTTCATTAAAGACAAATCAAATGTAATGAAAGGAATTTCAATTTGAAGAGAACATCAAACAAAACAGGGTGACTGGGTCAAAGTGCAGCTTAAGTGCACATATGAAAAGGCTTCTTAAACATATTGAAGTCACGTTTACCTAATCATTTATGCTTTGTTTAGGATTTTATTTCTTTTTTTTTATTGCTTACGGCAATAAAATTAAACTTGAAAACGTTTTCTGTAAAGTTTTATTTAAAAAGTACCATTTTGCCAAATAGTACCAAATAATCAATTTTAAAATAAATCAAGATTTCTTTAATTTTTCTAAATCTTGAATAAAGTAAAAAAAGAAATTATATTCAAACATAAAAAGTACCAATTTCAAAAGGTACCAATTTCAAAAGGTACCAAATTTCAAAAAGGTACCAATTTCAAAAAGTACCAATTTCAAAAAGTACCAACTATAAAAAAGTACTTAATAAAACAGAATTCATTGTAAAGGCATCATCAACTATAAGATGTAACAATTATAAAAAGTACCATTCATTAAAAGTACCATTTACAAAAAAGTACCAATCCTAAAATGTATCAATTATAAAAAGTACTTATAAAGAAAAGAACCAATCGGAAAGGTATCAACCACAAAACGTAACAACTATATAAAAGGTACCAATTATAAAAAGTACCAAATACAAAATGGTACTAAATGGTGCTTTTTAAAAGTAAATTTAATTAAAATAAAAATTTCTCTAATTTTTTTATAATTCCTGTCTGTGAAATGTAAACAGAAAAACTTACAGTAAATTACACAAAAAGTACCAATTTCAAACAGTATCAACTTAAAAAGTACCAAACATAAAAAGTACCAATGGGAAAAAGAATTGAATATAACTATAGAATGTAACAATTATGAAATGTAGCATTTATAAAAAGTACCTATTATAAAAAGTACCAATTTTAAAAAGTACCAATTGCAAAAAGCTAATAAATGGTGTATTTGAAAGGCAAAATTTACTTGATTTTTTCGAAATCTTGTTTGAAATGGTGCCAGAAAAACGTATAGTAAATCACAAAAAGTACCAATTTTAAAAAGTACCAAACCATAAAAGTACCAATCATAATCATAAAATTTTAAATTATAAAAGTGGACGATTAATATGATTTCAGCTATAAAATGTATCAATTGGAAAAAGTACCAATGCCAAAAAAGTACCAATTTTAAAAAGTACCAATTACAAAAAGGTACTCAATGGTGTAGTTTAAATTTTAAGGCAAAATTTCTTTTTGAAAAATCTTATATAAAATACAATCAAAAAAATCACAAAAAGTACCAATTATAAAAAGTACCAATCACAAAAGGTACCATTATAAAAAGTACCAATTATGAAATTGGTCAAAGACCAACCGTGTGGCAAACGATTTGGGTAGCGTGATAGGCTCTTAATTTTATGAAAATTAGGCAAAACATAGCTGTGACTGTGATCGATAACGTATGGATTAGTTTGGTTTGGTTTGAGGACAACCACAGGTCAAAATGACTCATTGTAAAGGAGAAGAGTTAAAAAAAAGGGAGGATAAAGAGACAGAGGAAAAACAGATGAACCACAAACACACAAGAGAGCGCAATTACTTCCTTGAAGTCCTAGCATTTCTCAACCAGGTCAACCTATTTATGAGTCTATTGTCGGATCTTGACAAAGAGTCCAAACCTTCAAAGAAGCCTCTGCCCAGAGTCCACAACCTCAATCAAGTAAGGAGTGGACAGTTGCAGAAGAACTGTTCGATAGTTTCCAACTTCTCCTTAACGCAACATACCCTGCAATAGTCCGGTTGGGATCGGTTTCAGATCCTTGTCAGTGATTTAGTCTTGCAGTGCCCGATAATGACATTAATAACTAACCTCAGACTGGCCTTATCTAAGCCCAACAGCAAATCTATTCTATCATTGCCTAGAACAGGCCATAGACATCTAAGCATATAACATTTCGATGCATTCCCTCTAAACTTGGCAGCTTTATAGCAACATGATAATGCAGTTCTTAGAGTCTCAACTGGATGAAATGGATCTAGAAGGCAGGTGGTTTTAGTAAAATGGTGCCAATGTTTTCCACAACAAATTCTTGGCAAAAAATTTTGATGTCAACTGACCACCAAGATATTGGGATTCAACGACGTGTCATAACTTTGTTTGGGCGCTTGGGATATCTCGAATTTGTCGGGTCTGTCATCACACCTAATAGGAGCATGTCTCTTTAACAATCCAAAAAAAAAAAAGCCTGTAAAATCTATCGTAAACCTCTTGGGACTTATAGCAGATCAAATGCCAACAAATCTGTCCATAAATAAATATCCTTAAGCCAGTCGTTAAGTGAGGCTCAGGTGTTATTTGTTTTCATTTCCCATGTGGCTATTTATTGTCTTACAACAGTTTTCTGTACCATTTCTGTACATTTTTATTAAAATGCCAATGAACATGATTAAAAAAAAGAACAACAACAGCAACAATAAAGAAAAATAACAAGAAAAATTTATTTTCTATTCTTAGCTTAAATACAGAGAAGACTCGGAAACAATTTATAGAGATTTAATGTTGATTTAGTTAAACAACATCAATAAGGATTAACGGCGAACCTTTTTAAAGGGGTACCGAGTACAAGGGACAGTGGTTACAATAGCCTTTAAAAAGAGAAACAAAATCGGAGTATAAAATATTAATCACGGTTCTTTTGCTCGTCCTTTTTGGCTCTCAGTGTACTTAGTCGTTGTGTTTATTGGAAGACTGTAACTGTAACTGTTCAAATTGCTGTCTCCGGTCTTCGTTGTCAAAATCTATTTTGTATAGTTGAGTTTGGGTAGGGGTAGGTGTAGATATCGATGTATGGATATCGATAGTGTTGCCTTTAAATGCGCATAAATGTCACTTGTCACAGCATGTGGTGGGCGTTTATTGGCAACATAGTTTTTAAGGGATGTCAAAAATTTTACTATGCCTTTTTGCCTTTTGAATGTCAAACAGTCATTCATTCATTCATTCATTCATTCATTACTTCATTCATTGATTTGTTCATTCATTTTCATACTGTTTGTTGCCTTTAGTATTGGTAACAGCATGAGTTCTTCAAAAAGAGATTTTAAGAATAAGGAAAATGGCAACAAGCAAGCACATTCGAGTTGGTATTGATCGGCTAAAAAGATACCCTAAAAGGAAAAATTTTTAAAACGAAACCAATTCGTCGGTCACCAACAAGACCAACTACTAATTCATACGAATGAAAATGAAATGAAAATTTCTATAATCGCTATCATATAAGCCAAAGCTAAAAATCATTAAAAGTACCATCACCAAAAAGTACCAGGGTACATAAACGTACTATTAACGAAAAGTATCAATCACTCAATTGCAGAAAAAAGCCCGAATTGCAAGAAAATATCTTTACAGGAAAGTACCAAATAAAAAAAAAAGTCCTACAAAAAGTACCAATTTCAACAAGTTCCCATTACAGAAAGGTAACATACAGAAAAGTTTCAATGAGAGTACCATTAGCAAAAAGAACACCAAACACAAGAAAGCATCTTTAAAATAAGCACCATTAAAGACAGAAAATTTTGGACGCAAAAGAGTACCATTGCAGGTACCAGTACTATTAAGGGAAAATATATGCTTCAAAAATTATTTTTGAAGAAATGTATCAATTACAAAAAGTACCAATTACAAAAAGTACCAATTACAAAAAGTACCAACTACAAAAAGTACAATTACAAATAGTTCCAAATTATAGGAAAAAACAAATTACCAAAAGCACCAATTATAAAAAGTACTAATTATCACTAATTTCAAATACCAAAAGGTACGAATTATAAAAAGTACTAATTATTAAAAGGTACCAATTATAAAAAGTACAAATAGTTCCAAATTATAAAAAGAGCCAATTACCGAAAGGTACCAATTGTAAAAAGTACCAATTACCGAAAGGTACCAATTGTAAAAAGTACCAATTACTGAAAAGCACCAATTATAAAAAGGTATCATTTTATAAAAGTACCAATTATCAAAAGGTACTAATTACAAAAAGTACCATTTAAAAAAGTGCCAATTATAAAAAGAGTACCAATGACAAATGAGTATCGTTTTAATAAATGTACCAATTATCAAAAGGTATCATTTTATAAAAGTACCAATTATAAAAAGGTACTAATTACAAAAAGTACCATTTAAAAAGTACCAA
The DNA here is from genome assembly GCA_005959815.1 of Sarcophaga bullata. Lineage (NCBI taxonomy): Eukaryota > Metazoa > Arthropoda > Insecta > Diptera > Sarcophagidae > Sarcophaga > Sarcophaga bullata. The sequence continues at coordinate 79,445 of QOCX01000307.1, read as the reverse complement.
TTATAAAAAAAAGTACCAATGACAAATGAGTATTGTTTTAATAAAAGTACCAATTGCCAAGAGGTACTTATTACAAAAAAGTACCATTCAAAAAAGTGCCAATTATAAAAAAGTACCAATGACAAATGAGTATCGTTTTAATAAAAAGTACCAATTGTAAAGAGGTACTAATTACAAAAAAGTACCATTTCAAAAAAGTGCCAATTATAAAAAAAGTACCAATTACAAAAAAAATATTATTGCAGAAAAGTACCAAATACAAAAGCTTATTACTGCACAATGCTACAGGGTACTAAAACGTACCAGTATAAATAAAGTACTCAAAATAAAGAAGAGAAATACAAGAAGGGTACCACCAATTAGAAAAAGGTATCATTCTAAAAAGTAACCACTTTAAATAAGTACCAATTACAAAAAGTACCTGACAGACATTTTTTGGCAAATTAATTAACTGTTGAGGGAAATCGTCTAAAGAACCGAAAGACAAGATAAACTTTTACTATGTAACTATAGTGGCAAAAGAAATTTACATTAGACTAACCGAGAGTAACCTAAGGATAGCAATTAGCCTCTGGAATGGACATTAAAGGCTTAAATAATATTCGTTCGAGTTGGTAATCGCTTTAAGCTCACCGAATCACCAAGAAAGATAAGACATTTCAAACTGTAGGCTTAGCCAGGGAACTACGAACTATTAATGCTAACAGCACTCTGAAATTTTTCAGAACAACAGGGAACTTTATAAGCCTTGAGGACCTTACAACAAATTGTGTGTAGCTGTAGTAACCTTTACAAGAGAAACAAAGGCACTACGAGAGATTCTCTACACAGTAAAAAAAAATAAATAAACCGAGTCTAGCTTTTACCACCGGGTTGATAAAAAAAACCCCCAAATAGGACAGAAAAATTCGAAGGACAGAGACAAGACAAACTCGATACGTTCGTACCGATTCCAATAGGTGACAGGGGATAACATTGTTGACTGTCACAACCAGCTCAATATGACCCCTGTATGTAGAGGATAGTGTGTGTTTTGCTTTTGATTTTTCATTTCTTATGCTTTACGTTATTGCCTGTCTTGTTTGTTTCTCTTCTTTTATTTTCTCTTCTTTTATTTTCGTATCCTTTTTCCAGCTTCATTTCACTTGATATTATTGCCGCTGTTGCTGTTGCTCCTGCTGTTACTCTTGTTGAGTGTGTGAGAGTGTCACTGCTGTAGCTTTTCTGCTATTATTGTTGTTGTTGTTGTCAGTTTGAGAGTTTTTTTTTAAATAAATTTCAATGCATTGCAGTTAAATTAAGTGGAAATAGTAAATGTATTGCTTATTGATTTCCACTGATATTGATACAAGAACAAGCACACAAAAACAACAAAAATGCAAAAAAAAATTGATTGGGGAAAAATGAAATTCGTTTGAAAGAAAATATAGAGAAACGGAAATCATTTGTTGTTTTTTTCTTTCGTATTATTGCTATTGGTATGGGTATTGTTGTTGTAGCCAAAGAATAATGAGGTCTTGTTGGAGTTGCAAACGAACCGTTATTTTCTTTCAGTCTTTCGGTCATAAAGCAGGTCTCTGTAGAACAAATGATAGCAAAAAAATAGAGGAGAGAGGCAAAAAAAAGAAGGCAAAACCTATAGTTTAAGTACATCAAATAAGAATTATCGCTCAAAATAAAATTTTAAAGTGATAGGAGAGGGAGAGAGAGAGAAATAAGGAGAATAGAAGAAATAAAACTTCAAAAAAAAGAGTCTTGAAATAATTTAATTTTTTAGTAAATTAACTTGCACAAAGTATTATTTGAAACTCATGGTATTTTTTTTTAATTTTTCAAAAATATTTTTAAAATTTCCATGAACGACATTTGTCTACTGCCGCCTCTGCTCATCGGCAAAACTAGTGGCAAAACTTACAAAGTTTAACCATTACAATGGAATCTAAAGATTTAAAATTTGTTGTGTTGAAAGCCTGAAAGCAAAGCTCAGACTTACGTACTTAATTCGTTATTACAACCCTTTAGTCAGGATTAGAACCTAGCTTCTTACACTACCTAGGTTATGGTTGCTAATTTTATCCAAGGATGGCGGAACCTACTGTTTAATGGCGACTTCGAAAGACAGACTTTTTTTTACCAACTTTTCATGGCAATTTTATTTACTCTCCCAGCTTTTACCAGAAGACTAACGAGAGGAACTCAGCGCAGAAATATTTTTTCATGTTCCGCTCTGTTCGAGATGTCCGAGTTAGGGTTTGAGCCAAGGGGCTGGCATCTAATAAGCGGTGAAATGTCTACAATTAAAGCAAGAGAAATAGGAGATTTCAGCAAACTTTCTCTTTGCTAACTTAGGAATATCACATCTACGGAGAGGAGATCAAATGATGTTAACGCTGATCTAAAATCACTGTCTTCAACTGTGTACAGACATACACACCAGAGATCATAGATCAATTTTGTGTACGAGTGAGACAACAGTATTGGAATTTAACTCTGTTCTCTGATTCATTCGTACTCACTACTACAACGTTGATTTAGAAGTACAAGTTGGAATGAGTATGAGTACAACATTGACATCGAACTCATAATATTGAATCATGGCCTCACGTCTTCTGACCGAAAATTCAAAGGCAGGCACGTAGCTAGGTATAAGAATAGCAGACCAACCAAAGGTCTAAGCCGTTATGGAGGCTAGTTGTGCACTCACCCTTACGAATACCGCCCCTCACTTTCTATAGGAGTCCCGTTTCTTAACTTCCTCCAGACCACTCCACTGAGAGAATTTTTTTCTTCCATATATGAAGAACACTCAGAGAATGGCCCCCTACTCATGCAGTGCATTTTGATGGAATTAGGAAAATAGATTATAGGGTAGGAGAACAGAGGGAATAGTGTTTGTGAGCATTAGATTTGAATCGTATAAGCTGCAGAAAAGATGTCTGCAGGCAGTGAGTTCCTCATGCGCGTAGTCCGGCTAAAAAATGGATAATGCAGTGTGCCTCCCACAGGCCCAACGGCAACAAACGGATGTGCTCTGCAATTTGGGGACTAGAATGACGTCTGCATGTAAAATTGTCTCTGTAACTCGTTAGAGCAAAAGCCGTTGTTGTGAAGTGAGGTATTGCGTGTTTCGTTTTGTTGGAGATGTCTGAACTGGGGGGAGGGTTTAAACCGTGGCCAACATAGTACATACTAGACTATGACGACTGCGTACGCGATTAAAGAAAATCGCTTCTTAGAATCCAGCTCAAGTAAGATGTAAAATTCCTTGTGTTTTAAGAAATTTTTATTTTTAAGTTTCCTTTCCCCCCTCAAACATAAATCTCGTTTTAACATTCACCAATCAGTCTTCAATTTTCCACTTTAAGCTCTTATTAAACCATTTGACATATTTTGTGCACTTTTTATCGAATTTTCTTTTTTGTTCAAAGAAAATTGCAAAAAAAAAACCCAGAAAATCATAGAAAATCGTAGTAAATCTTGAAAAGAAAATTATTAAAAGAAATAAATTGGCAAACAACAACAAAAAAAGGTTAAAAGGTAATACAATACTTGCTTTAAACATTAAGGTGACCTCTTTCTCTCTCTCTCTCTCTCTCTCTCTCTCTCTCTCTCTGTCTCTTATGCTTGTTTGTCTTTATTTTTTTTCTTTTCATTGACGGCATAAAAAAAAGTGAAATATTCTACGACAAGAAACACCTGTCACAACTGTCAATTTGACAAACACAAAAAAAAAACAGAAAAGAAGAAGAAAACCTAATAAAAAAATGGACCGAAAAACTACAAAAAAAAAAAAACGAAACGAAATTTAAAATTTTTATGGCTGCCTGTACAAAGAACGAAACGAACGCAAAAAGCCAGAAAATTGTACAATAAGGCGGTCAAGAACATACGAAATAACAACGAAATGACATAATCTACGTGATAACAACAACAACAACAACAACAATAATGCTGTACAGAAAACAGCGTATGAAATGGTTTCGTTTTAGCTTCTTATACCGCCACACACACACACACACACACACACGCATGTCTTGTCAGTGTAATAAGCAAAAGTCACCCCATAAGCTGGAAGCCCTATACTAAGTATGGCACACACTCTCTCTCTCTCTCTATCTAGACACTGCTCCCTACACATACAAACCATACATCTACTGTAACTAACTTTTGTTGTTGTTGTTGTTTTTGCAAATTTTTGTTATGCCCACAGCTTAAGAATTTTCCGATTTTATTGTCTTGTAATTCCCAAAAAAAATTTGTTACAGTTTATGCCATAAGTTATGTAACACTTAAGCTTGAAAGACATTTTAATAGCAAGCAGAAGTACTAATGAAAACTAGGCATAGAAAGCAAGGAACAATGTCTGAATAAAAGGAAATTTTAATCGAGAAACTCCAGTTAATTTATAAAACAAAGGAAAAACAGGAAAAAAATTCAAAACTTTAAGCAATGCTTGCACAAAAATCGATGGGGAGACTAAAATTGTGCTAGGCGGGTTGATGTCCAAGATAAAGCGCTAAAAAAATACTAACAAAGGAAAACGATAAAGATTCGTTCAGGTTAACTTCAAAAATTAATCTTAAGTTACGCTGTTTAGCAGACAAAAATATTTTTATTGGCTGCTAACAAATCCTAGCCAGAAATGTAGGAATCTTTCTTCATTGCCAGTCTGGCCACTGTATCTATACTCATGAGTCATTGTGTAATAAAGAAACATACCAAGAGACTCCGTTTACCTGCAGATATCTTCTGAAGTGTCAAATTTATTTATTAATGTCCTTCGCTGGCTTGAGAAAAGTTCCTTCCATTTGCTTTAACATTTCTCTAAAGCCTAACGAACCTATCACTGCTGGACATTGAGTCAATCACTAAATTCATTAAGCTTCGAGCATGCTAAGGAAACCAAGATAATTCTCAGGATCTGTTAAACAAAACTTGTCACCACGTTCTGAGACAATACTTCATACGTTGGGAGCTAGGATTTCAAAAGTCTTGAAAACTATTTTCCAAGCAGGTTTAAAACGTTATGTTTGTCAAGAGTTATTAGAGCGCTTGTAAAGATCTCTCTAGTATGGAAAGAAGCGCTAAAAAAACAAATTTGTTGTTATGGTTGGCGCTTATTTAGCGCCAGACATGTCAAATCGTGAAATCAAATCAAATCGAAATAGGAATTACAAAACGCGATATGCTGAAATGCTTATTTTAAGAATGGAAGTGAAATGAAAGTGAAATGAAAGTGAAATGAAAGTGAAATGAAAGTGAAATTTATTCATGGTGAAATCATAACCGCAGTGGTCATGTAAGTGATAGTAGTTTCAAAGCAGAACTGCAACACGCTTAACAATTAGCTGCAAAGAACAGTGGAGCCCTACACTAGAAGAGCAGTCAAGTGGCTAACCTCGCCGCCATGTTATACGGTTTGTTAGTGTGATGGTGAATTGTTCAATAAGTCGCCTTCATTATGTTTTTTAATGCCGTTCGACTTTTTTGTGAAGCTATGTTTAATGGCTACTTCTACCATAGCCTAATAGGTAGTGTGTTTGCTTATTAGACGTGAGGCCACAGTTCAAAACCCCTAAAATACCTTCAATCCTAGCAAAAGAAGAAGAGGAAGAAAAACCATTTCTCTTACAGTTTACGGATTAAAAAAATAAAAAATTCATGTGTACACTGTAGGGTACTTTGTATTCCCCAGATGCATAGAAATAAAATTTTGTTGTTGTTGTTGTTGTTGTAATAACTTTACTCTACAATAACGGTTAATCATTCAAACTGTGAAAAACAATTTCATTGTCTTCCAGTCCTAAGTCCTTTTTGCGAGTAAACGTGCTTAGTGCTCCTGTAGGGTAGACTGTAAAAGTGTAAGTATTTACGACCGCCCTGCTTAGTAGATTGAAATACATGGGGGAGAGGGTGGGGGGTTTTGTATTTTTTGTTTGCTTTTATGGGCACAAAAATATATGTTTCAACACGATAAATTCTAATAAAAAAGGGGTGAATATTAGGACTGTGTTGCCAAGCCATATTAAAAATTGCTGTAAAGCTGTGGGGGGGAGGGGTACGTTAAAATTGAAATTAATTTCAGGAAATCAATTTTTCATCATTAGAGTATAGCAGTACAGATTACATTAAAGATTACAAAGCTAAAAATCAATAGAATTGTTTAAGAAAGGTACAGGGTCTTCGGAAAAGGGCAATTAAAAGTAGGTATGTTTTTTTTTAATGATTTTTTAAAGTAGAGTCATGGAAAAATTGAAAATATTTGGTTTTATTTTGCTTTTCCAATCAAATTTTCTTCATTTTTAATCGATTCTTAAAAAAAAAAAAAAAAAAAAAAAGAATCTTGTACTGAAATTTGATATATTTTTTTGTGAGAGTGTGTGTGTGTGTGTGTGTGTGAGTGTGAAATCATAACAATGAGGATAATAATGAACAGAAGAATATGGTCAGACCCTGATAGATAATTTGTACAATGTATTGGTAAAAAAAAAAGAACAAGAACAAGCAACAGAAATGAAAAACTTCCGCCATCAGTTGTAAGCCAATTAATATAGTCTCGGCCACACTCACATACACACACACACACACATGCCGACTGACACATACATACATAGACAGTCCGCATTACATTACAATTGTTAAGATCCGTTTTTAATCCAATTAAAATTGTACTGAAAGCCAAAGCAGACAGAAGAAAACCAAAGTAAAAGAAAAATAAGCAACAAAACATAGAAAGAAAGAAAGAAAGAAAAAAACAGCAATAAATAGTACAAATACAATCGGATAATATGGCCATATTGTTGGTATTAGAGAAGGAAAAAAAAAAGGGAAATCGTACAGATGGTGTACGATTTAAAGTTGAGAGAAGAATTTAAACAGAAAACGAAAGAAAATTGGCTAAAAGGTCAATGGCCTTAAAGTAAATAGGTTTGCAAAATAAGTTTAAAAACTTACGCCTACTAAAAAGTGGGCGTGGTCATTACAACCCTTCACTCAGGATTAAGTCCTAGCTTTTTACACCACTTATGTTGTGGTGTGTGTTAATTTTATCCATCACTAAGGGGAACTGCAGTTTAAAGACGACTCCCAACGTGAGACTTTTTTCAATACAATACAGTGTCACAGGATTCATACTAAGGCATCGGCTACTTTATGTTTCTAAGGTAATTTTCAACCATTTATTCGTTTATTGCAGGCATTAAATCGGCAATGCAGTCGTCTTAGTCTAGAAACTACTATGTATGCTGATAAGACGGCTTCAAGCTCCAGCTCAGACAGCTCAAACGGAACAAAATATGAAAAAACATTTTTCCTACGCATCATCCTCTCATCAGATTTCCGACAAAAACTCTGAGTGTCAACTTAAAACTGTAAATTAACGCACACAGCATAAGTGTTGTAAGAAGTTAGGTCGTAATCCTGACTGGAGGGTGTTAAGAACGAACTCTTCATTTTCTATAAACTTTAACTCAATGCTACAAAATAAGGATTAACGCTGTATCAGCTTTTATTTTCGAATCCATGTAACTTTCACTAGGAAATGTCTAATCCCCACAAACTGGACTCTTACCGCATAAGAAGAGTCATCACCTAGCCAAATGTAATCTTGTGGTATCATTTTTCAAAAAAAAGTGAAATGTTCTAGCATAACAGAGTTGCCCACTATTGTGTAATGGTAAGAAACTCTTGCTAATTGAATTCAGGCTCTTACAAGTAATATCATTGAAACATTTTCAATTTTATGTTCTCTGGGCGGTTGGAAAGAGCTATTAGAAGGCTCTGAATCATCATCTAACCTAAAGCGATCTTGTCGTATCACTTTTTATAGAAATTAAAATGTTCTGACATGACAGAGTTGCCATCCCCTAACCTAACGTGATCTTGTGGTATCATTATTCAGAAAAAGTGAAATGTTCTAGCGTAACAGAGTTCTAGTATAACAGAGTTGCCAACGCATATGCAATTCAGTCGTTTACAAATAATTATGTTGAAACATCTTCAATTTAAAGTCCTCTGAGCTTTTAGAAGAGAATTAAGGTCTCAGACTCATCACTTAAACTAATGTGAACTTCTCATGTCACTTTTCGGACAAAGTGAAATATTCTGGCATAACAAAGTTGCCAACTATTTTTCAATAATAAGGAATCTTTGTTCATAGAATTCAGGGTTTCACAAGTAATGTCGTTGAAACATCTTGAATTTAAAGTCCTCTGGGCAGTTAAAGAGAGTTATTAAAAGGGAATTAAGGTCTCAGACTTATCACCTAACCGAACGTGATCTTCTCATGTCACTTTGCAGAAAAAGTGAAATGTTCTAGTATAACAGAGTTGCCAACTGTTGTGTATTGGTAATGAGTCCGTGCTTATTGAATTCAGTTTTTTTCCAACTAATGCCGATAAACATTAGTCCTCTGGGCGATTGGAGAACGCTTTTAGAGGGGAATCTTAGTTTTAACAGGGAAAAAGGCTAGTTTTCTTCTTCGTTTTTGAGAGCCCCTTGAAAAGGTTGTGCATTTGAAAATATTTGCTTATGTTGTTTGGTTTTGTATTGAACCTTTAAAGAATTTAGTTTGCTTTTGCTAAAGCCATTAAAATAAATTTCTCTTTGAATATGCCAATACATGTCCTCTCAATAAATTAGACCTTAACCTAGAAAAAAAAGGTCATCATTTGGTTTGTGTTGTTTTTGCATTGTTTTTTGTTTTGTTTTTTTTTTTTTGTACATTTTAATACCAAAGAAAACCACAGTCGATCGACCTGACCTATAGGGCTTTGCTAACAAAATGTTTTTGCCTCTCGGTAAGGGTTCCTTCCCCCTCTCGCCTTCGATGACAATCATAAACTAGGGAGGGTTTATTTTGTCTTAATAAAAATGATTATATTATGCATACGAGGGATGTTATTATATTATATGGGAGCGGGTATAGAGGGTAGCCGAAATGGGAATGTTAAAACAGCAACAACTACAACAACAACTACTACTACTACTATTATAGAAACAAAACAATACAAAGAAGAAGAAAAAAAAAACAACAAAGACAAATTGGTTTGTAAAAAGCCTAGAAGAAAAGAATTTTAAATTGAATTCATATGGAGTTTTCCACACGAGGACAATGACGATGACGATGACGATGACGACGACGATGACAAACAAACGACACAGGGGGGGTACTGTTTAAAGGCAATCTACAGGCATAAATAAAAATTAATTCGGATATGGGACACGCGACTGAATTGTGACCATTTTGACAGTGAATGAAATGTAAAGCGAGAGAACAAAGGGAAATCAAAGGGGTTGTAAAAAGAAAAAAAAACGGTTCTTTTTGAAAAGGGGTGTCCCATATCGTAATCGTATTTTAAATAAATTATTGACCTCTCTTTTCACTACAAATATTTTCTTTTTAAATTGTTTTTGTTTAACATTTCATTACTTCAACAACAACAATAATGGCACCTAAATTAGCTAAACAAGTTTGAGAAAGGGAAAGAAAAGCCTCTCTACTTATAGTTCACATGACCTTCGATTTCAATTTTTTTTTTTTTTTTTTTTGAATAGAAAAAAAGAAATCCAGAACTTGTTTTAATTTTATAGTCCAGAAATAATCGTTTTTTTTTTATAGAAACCGAATTAAATTACAGAAAAAAAAAATTTTTTTTCTTTTTTTTTTTTGGGAAAAACGGTCTTTTTTTGTGGTGCCGGAATTTCGAGAATAAATTTTTTCTTTACAGCCTCCCTTGAGATAGATTTTTTTTGTTTTTTCAAAGGCAAAACTTTTTCTATTGCTAAGTTTGCTAAGTAGACAAAAGCCACCCCAAAAATTTAATTGCTTTAAAGTTTTATAGATTTTAACCCCTTAAAAGCCAGTAGACTTGTTTAGTGTGACGGCTCATCTGCTTGTTTAGTTCACAAGATTGCCAAATAATCCCTAAAAGACCCTTGTTTGGCAGTCACTTTAAGACTTCTGAAAACCAAAAATTTATTCAAAATTTTTATGTCTATGCCATGCCATCAACAAGCCTCACCAAGCCTTAGCCAACTTTTTTAGTTCAGAAATCTAGTCGTTCAATAATTCTTTCTTGTGACAAACCAAATATGTCTAGTCTAGCAGGCAGGTTAGGTCGAAGTGGCAGCTTTGATTGCCAACGTGCACTTGAGCACGCATAGCGGTCCGCTGTGATGCCACATGTAAGCCCAGTCCCTATGCTGACCGAATTCCACCAAACTAAGAAAGAAGTTGGTCAGCACAACAGCTGCACATTAAAAGCACCACTCTGCTTCGCTAAAAAACCAACTGAAAGTTTAATAAGCGTAGCCATATCCTAGACATCAATGGATGATAACTCTGTTAAGCTGACAGGGAATGAAGAGCCAAATATCCATTGACATAGAAAGTGGACAACAGTTTCCTCCTCATCCTAATAGACCCACAACCACGGCAAAAGTCTTTCGATGGAAACTGCAGTCTTTCTGCATGTCTTACCATAACGGAAAGACCTATACGCATGGTCACTATGATCAAGATGACACTACGATCAAGTCCGAGGTTGGTGTGCCATCTATCCATCAAGGGCCAAGTAAGTCTGGCAGTACAGCAATATTCTTCATTTACCCAGAATATTTGCAAAGTCCCGAAAGAATTTCCGAAGTAAATCGATTGACCAGCATGTTGACTTATTAGACGTGAGGCCACCTTTCAAATTCCACGGACAGACATTTCCCGTAAACAAAAATATGAAAAAAAAATTTCTTCGATGACTTCCTTTTTCACTAGATTTCTAGTAAAAACTCTGAGAGAGTAAATAAAATTACCGTGAAAGCTTTCGGAAAAACTTGTCAATCAGACTTCTTATCCAGTTGCAGTTTCCGCCACTCAATGTATAAAATTAACAGACGCAACATAGGTGGCGAGAGAAACTAGGTTGTAAACCTGACTCAAGGATTGAAATGATCAATTATTCATGAGCTGATCCTAGCGTATGCCTTCTCACAATAACTTTTGATGAATCTGTGGTTCGTAAGCTCCATGCTGGATAATGCTTTTAAAATAGGGGGGAGTCATTCTGTTGTTTACGGATGGATCGAGGCCAAATATTGGATTGACAACAACTGGTGTTTTCGGTATACCATAATGAAATATTCGAGAAACTCACGGATATCTTACAAGCAGAAATCTGAAATCGATAGATATTGGATCAGAGCAACACAATCTAAAAGTCATTCCGCCATTCGAGCTCTAATAAGGTGAAATTGTAAATAGTATAGGAACGTCTGAGATAGCTGAATCACTTAGCGGATTAAATTGATCCCAATTCGATAAAATTACGAGGAAAAGAGCTTTCGCACTGGGATTGAAGTCAGAATACATCTCTGGAGTGGGAAGAGATATTCGGAAGCGTATGCTCAACGAAAAGAAAGATGAAAAGGAACGGAGACACTTCTCATACGATATCGAAATTACTATAAAAGCCGATGTGAGTCACATTCATCAGACTATTCAGGAATAAGCTGCCGATAGTAATCGGCCTTTTGATAGGATACTGTAGACTTAAACTACTCTTGTTCAGATTAGGGATTCATCTGGCTGCATATCAAATGCAGGGAAGAAAATTGTTCTTGTTGACACTCAAGCAACATTTGAAAGTTCAGTTGGAGCAATAGACCCGGAGGAGTTGTTATATGAGAAGGGCTGTATAAAAAACAAAAAAACAAATGTATTTGGAAACCAACAACTACGATAACATCGTTGCCAAACATGGACAAAAAAAGTGCAAAGAAATCCAATGACATTCAAAAACTAAAGGAAGCGGAAGTAGTAAGTACGGTTTCCGGAGGCCAAATCTGCAATTTGGATGGATAATGGAATATAATCGCAAACAATTTGATTTATGAAAGAATGCAGGACTTCCACAATATATCTGCCATATTAGTTTCATTATTTTTTGTTTTTTTGGTCTACTAAAGCAGATTCTAGTATAATAGGGTTGCCATTTGTCTTCTCTGAAAATATATGGAATTCTTAATGTGGCTGTACTAACGATGAACTTGACCTTCTTGAATTCTATTCATACCCTAAAGTTAGCACTGCTTAAAAACCTTATGGCTTGAGAATAGTTTTCGCATAAAATATGGCAACTTTGTTTATTAACATAAGCAGGCATGAGCTTCTTCAAAAACAAAGATAAAACTTTAATGAAAATGTTCATCTTCGATTAGTTTCAAATGAGCTTGATGAGCAGAAATAGGCTAGGCAATGAGCAGAAATAGGCTAGGCAATGTTTGTTTTCAATTCTAGAGCGAGAGGCGTATTTTGTAGACATGTAAGCAATGATCGATGAAAACATGCTAACAATTTGACAATGATGATAATGATTTGGCAGATGAAATATTTTGTTAGTTAGTCTGCGCTGTAGTACTCATTAAATAAATCGAGAAGGGAGTAAAAACAATTACTAACCATGCCGAATTGCCGATTATGTTGACTGTAAAATGAACGAAATATTCAAAGAAATTTTATTTAAATTTCCTTAATATTTAAGCATTGTTTGGAAGCCATAGGATTCATGATGACCTGTCAATACATTTTGACATTCTCAGTTGTCAAACCAATATAGTTATCGATATCGATAGTTCTTATACAATAAAACTAGAAAATACTGCCGTTATTATAAATCTCTAGGCAAACATGTATTTCATAGAACTTTTTTTCAAAAGGACTGTTGAGATTCTTTTTTTTTTTTTTTTTGAACATATTGCAGTCCTTAAAGGGTTAAATAAATCGTTTGTTCGTATCGTATCTCATCTACCTATTAAAATTCATTTCTAGTATTTTATTAATAAAAATACATTGTCTATGACCAAAAGTCATTAGAATTTTTTGTAAGAAACCAAACGAAATACAAGACAATAGATTTTATTGAAACAAAAGGAAAGAGAAGGAAAGAAAAGAGAAGAAAAAAACCAGAATTTAATAACAAAACTGAACCTTTTTTTCTCTAGGTTTTCGTTCCCCTTTTTCTGGCTAAAGCCGCCTGCCAACCGGACTATGAACTTTAAGATGCGAAAAAGGCAAGAAAACAAACAAAAACATACAAAAACAAAAACAAAAAAAAAATCAAAAATTGAGAAGAAGAAGAAGAGTAACTACAGCCACCACTTCCTTTAAATGACTTGCGGTCATTTCAATCGGGTCCTTCTTAATATCAACACATTTTCATTCATCCAGTACTTGTTAATCAACAATAAAATATTTACAACAAATAATACAATAAAATAGCAACAACAACAACAACAACTAGAACAACAAACCAAAAAAGGGATCAAAAAAGGGATTTTTTCTTAAAGTACCGGTTTTGGTTTTATTATCCTTGTGAAATTTGTTCTACTCTTACAGAGTGATTGCATATTTCTCTCTATGTATGTATGTATGTGTGTATGTGTGTGTGTGTGCACAAAAGGATGTATTGGTTTTTCAAATATTTAAAGTGTCTGTTAATGGCTATGATCCTTCGGAAGCTGTTGTTCTAGTTTGCTACTGTCTCGGCATTTAATTGAAAAAAAATTATGAGAAAATTTACAGGATTTTTCTTCAGTTCTGCTTCAAAATCCTTTAGAAAGGTAGCTGCTTAATGGTAACGATTTCGAAATAAATTTTGAAAATATTTACAAGCTAGAAAACCGTTATTTCCATTATGTCCTGCTCAGCTATTGTTTAATTTATTAAGGCATTATGCACTTTGAACTTCGATAGGAAAAATATTTCAAAGAGTATTGGCCTCTGAGACGGCTTGATCTTTATCTCCTCTATTCAAGGCTTGTGGGTGAAAATGTTTGCAGTATCTAGCAGAGGGTGTGCCATTTAAATGTTTCTATTTTAAAACGGCAATCAAATAAAAACGGTTTGAAAATTTCGCCAATTTTTTTTTTTTTTTTTTTTTTTTTTAAAGTAGAAGCCGCCGTGGTCTAGTAGATAGTGTGGTAGCTTATTAGACGAAAGGCCAGGGTTCGAATCCCCGGTCAGACATCAAAAACGAAATATGAAAAAATATTTCTTCGGCGACTTCCTCTCAGCAGATTTCTGGCAAAAACTCTGAGAGTAAATAAAATTGCCATGAAAAGTTTCTCAAAAATCTGTCGTTCGGAGTCGACTTTAAACTGTAGGTCCCCCCACTCATGTATAAAATCAACACACACAACATAAGTGGTGTAAGAAGCTAGGCCATAATCCTGACTGAAGGGTTGTAATGGTCAATTATGTATGAAGTAGAAGGGAGAAATGGCTGCCGCGTCTGGTACAGTAGCTCATTCGCAATATTTTTCACGCACTTTTTCAATAGTATGACGATGTATCTCGGCAATAGCATCACGAATATTGGTCATCAAATGCTCATTGGTTTCCGATCGGCCGGCACAACACCTTTCTTTAATGGCATAGCGCCCCACAGAAAATAGTCCAACATTGTGAAATCCCAGCTTCTTGGCGGCCAATTGAGATCAACATTTCGGCGGCTAATTAAATGGCCATTCAAACGTTTGACTGAATAAATCAATTGTGCCATGAAATGTAAGGCAAGTTGCAACACATTCAAACATCGTTTACTGCAATACCGGTTATCTGGAGGCGTTAGGTATCGCCATTGACCACAATGGTTGCTTTGCCCTCATTTTCAAAGAAATATGGGCCCATCAATGATGACTCCGCTCTACAAGCCGACCCAAACAGTCTCTCATTATGAGTGCAATGACAATGACCGTAAGACCACGTGTACCTGTGTACCTACCAAGATGAAAATGAGCTTCATCGGAAAAGCTGCTTTATTTTTTGGCCCTAGAAATCCCAACGTAACTTTAGCGTAAGCGTTAATCGTTTTATTACGTTCAGTGGAGATAATATACTGACTTTTGTGACCGAATAGATTGGCATAAGTATTGCCAGATACGAAATACATGATGATTAACCGACAACCGCTTTGTTTTTTCCACGCACAAATATACTCTACTGGCAAGGCAGGCCGTGAGAAATAAATCTCAAAGCTTCGGCTATCAATATCTACGTGGTGGGTCCGGAAAGTCTTCTCATCCACATTCGTAAATAGAGCGTCGCACCCATATACTCGTATGTTGATTAAAAGTCATTCAAGCATTGGTGGGGTTATTGGGATTATTGGGATCTGCATTTGAGATCGATTAGTCGAAAATGTATGAGCCCTGCTGAACTCCCAACAATCTGTGATTTTTGCTGTCAACGAAAAGAATCAAATCTTCTTTGCTAGTTGAGAAAAAGTTTAATAGGCTTCTAATAAAAATAACCACGCCTCCGCGAAAAGAAACCGGAAAAGAGCAGAGGCTCTTCTCTAGCCAAATAGAGACTAGACATTTGCTAAGTAATCACAGTGGAAACAGATTTGAATCATGCATCAGACTATTCAGAAGTAATCTGAGGATAGAACCGGCCTTTCGATCGAGCATTGTAAACTCAGAGTAAGGCGCGCTTCAATATTAAAACTTTTGAACCTTAAACCTTAGTGAGTACTAGGACTAGTACTTTGAATAGCATGTTCTTTTTTGTCTGGGCAGAACAGATTATTTGGGACGCATTTTAAGAACATAACCACCTCGGGATTACAATTTAGCTTTCCGCACGATTCATGTTGTGTGTGAATTTTATCCATCAGAGGCGGGCTCTATAGATTAACATCGAGACCGAACGGTCTCCCTGGCCTTTTACCAGAAAACTGCGAAGAGAAAATTGCCGAAAGAAATATTTTTTTTTCCAAATTTCGTGTTGTCTTGGGGTTTCAAACAAGGGCTCTCGTCTAATAGGCCAACAAACCGCTAGACAGCCTAAGTTAATGCCAGTACAACAGATTGGCTCTCGCAAGAATCAGTCTAGAACTTTTGCTACAGAAATGTTGAAGCCACTTGTAGGATACTCTGGCCAATTTGAGCACAAGCAAGAACCAGAGCTGACGTCAGATCTGACTTCTTACGGGTACGATAATAGATGGATCGCACATAAACTAGTTTTGAATAAGCAATGAACAGAATCGGTACCGTACTGCCTATGTCAAATACCGACTCTAAAGGAAACTTGACAAGACAGCAAAAGTTTCCCTTGGAGTTGGAACATGTGAATGGATTCCATTGAAAATTGCATTTTCGCACTTCCGGCAAAACCCTGCATACTGCACTTTCTATGTGTAGAACTGGCTCCAAGGGTATCTTACCTAGGAAATCTTGATGTGGATCTAAGCACAGAGGCAGCACAATGCGGGAAGCTTCAAAGACAATTGGTGTCACGAAAATGTGTGACTTGTACTCCAAGTAACACATCATCATACTTCAGACAATCCATACTGTACTGTCTATGTGAAAGGACTGGCCTCTTGGTATAGATCGGTTAACATTTGCCAGAAGTACTGACTGGTTGGGTCTCAAAAGATCCAGATGGAGTACACATAGGACTAGATTTTCATCGTATTACACTATGCCATAATGCCTCTCTCAGTGATGTCACAGTATTGTCTAGTATTCCTAACCTAAAGATGTTATATTTGGGAACCTCTGATATTTTCTTTAACATTCTGCTTTTGTTTTACTACGATAAGAATGGCTGGTAATAAAAATATTTTCAATTATTTTTCTTTCCTCTCTCTCTCTCTCTCTCCACCTCTCACTCTCTCTCTCCCTTTCTCTCTCCTTCCTCTCTACCTCTCTCTCTCTCTCTCTCTCTGCTTATGGCATACGATAATTCTTTTGTTTTATTTATACTCACAGTTTTACAACGCATTTATTGTTGTTGTTGTTGTTGTTGTTATTAGAAGTTTACAAAAGTAAAGAATTAATCACAGGAATAGAAAATATTTTCATAATTACCTGTAAATAGAAAAAGAACAAGAGAAATATAAATAAAAACAAAAAAAAAACAACGAACGAAAATTAATCATAAAAGAAGTTTTAGAAATGAAAACCATGAAGTACATACTACAACTACTGCTGGAAGTTAATAAAGCCAAAAGCGTATGAAAACTAAAAAAAGAGGGGGGGCGGGCTGGAGGGTTTGGTTGGTATGGGTTTCATTAGAAACTTTTATTTGAAAAATAATTGGAAAATAATTCTTTGGCAATAATAGGCGTCTCTAACACAATGAAAACGGAGCACATGATAATACGGATAGGCCGTCCCTCAAAGGCCGTAACCCAATCCTCAATGACTGAAATCTCTACCGCATAAATTCTTCCGGAACGCCACTCGATCCACGATGCATAGAAGGCATAACAACCAATTACACAAACTTGATTGCAATGTCATCACGATCACCGAGGCCATGCCTGTAAGGTCATTGTATTATGGGAAGACATGTTGAAAGACTGCAGCTCTTATCAAATGCCTTTTGCCAATGATTATGGTTCTATTGAAGAGAAGGAAACTGTTGTCCACTTTCTTTGCAAGATGAAGCTTTAGATAACTTAGTTCTTCATTTTTTGTTAGCTTAACTAACTTTTCATCCATTGATATCAACGATATCCACGATATCTAGCATAGCAGTCCTTGAACTGACCAACTTCCTCAATATGTTTGGTAGAACTCGGTCAATACAGAGACTATGCTTACCTATGGCATCACAATGGAAGGCTATGTGTGCTCAAGTGTGCCACTTCCACTTAACCTAACCTAAATGTCTTCCGGGAAAATACAAAACTGGTTACAAAAGTTGCCACAGTATGCACAATAGCAGCCCCCATAAGCCAGAACCAAAAACATATCAGACGCGATACTTACTTAATTTGTCATTACAATCATTTAGCCAAGACTAAAACCTATCTTCACATGTCAGCCATGTTGTGCATGTTAATTTTATACATGAGTGTCGGGACCTATAGTTTAAATTTGACTGTGACCGTTAGATTATTGAGAAACTTTTTCATGGCAATTTTTTTTTTAGAAATTTGCTGAGAGGAAGTTGCCGCCGAAAGAAACAATTTTTCTTTTTTTTTTATAAGGTTTAATGAATGTTTTTCTGATAGCTATGTAGTCTAGTAGATAGTGTGTTAGCCAGGATTCAAATCCCGGTTCAGATATCTCTTAACAAAATGAAATCTGAAAAAAATATTTTTTCGGTAACTTCCCCTCAGCAGATTTCTGACAAAAAAAAGGTTGAGAGTAAAATAAAATTGCAAATACACACAACATTAGTAGGTGTGAAAAGCTAGGTCGTTATTCTGACAGCAGTGCAAATTGTTCAAGAAGATGAAGCCATTCTGAGTGTCTTAGTAGGGCAAAAAAAAATCTACTTTGAGTGTATAGAGCATGAATATCATGAGCTTTTTGCATTTTTATACCGTACAGTATGTCTATATATTGTGGTATTGTTATAGTAAAACGCATTACACAATAGATTTGATGATGGCTAAGACATGTTAAGCGGTTGAGCAAATATATCAGGCGAACTCTTAGCAGAGTGGTTAGCAAGTTAATGCAAAATACTAAAGAGAAGATGAAATTGAAATCAGCTTCTGAGAAATAGCCTTTAAAATATCATATAAAATCTATCAAAATTTCCTTTCGAAATTTCTTTTCAAAAATTTTATTTCATTTCTAGTATTGTGTTTTGATTTTGATTCCGACTCTTTTCCCACCACTTCCCTCTTACGTTAGTTTTTTAATTTTTTATTACTGACACTATTTGTATGCGTACAAAACATGACGAAAGGAGACTGTATGTCACAGACAGCATACGATGAAAAGAGATGGCGAAAGATATTTAAAATATTTTCAAGTTAAAATATGCCCAAGTTGCATGACATTTGCTCTTTTTGAATAGCAACAGCAACACTTTAAATTCTTGACAAGATTTTTTTTTAACAAGAGGCGCGCGCTTTTCTTTTTTTTTTTTTGTTCTCTGCTTTCATTCTGTTTTTAGCAGCCACCACACTGTTGCTTGCTGGTGATGCTGCATGGAATTCTAAAATTATTGCCGGGTATTCTTGGCACAAAAAACGCACACTAACTAAATGAAAAGAAGAAAACGAATTAAATTAAAAGACAGTGAGCAAGAGAGTGAGATAGGGAGATGAAAAACTTTTTTTTTTTTTTTTTTATGAAATGCAACAGAAGAAAAACGAAAAAACGAAAATGAAAAAGAAAGGAAAGGAAAGGAAAAACCAGAAATGGTTGTATGTTGTATGTTGTTTTATGTTGCTGCTGCCACTGTCACTCCATAGCCGTTAATACCACTACTATTCTCTACTTCTCACCTCTCATTCACTTGGTGTATTGCAGCACACATTGTGTCTCTGCTGTGTATGCGTCTTTGGAGTCTTCAGCCTTAATTTATAGACTCGATGTCAGACATGAGTTGTTTGCTTGTCTTCTATATTTAATTACAACATGTAATATGTAATATAAATAACAACAACAACAACATTGTTCATATTATTGTGATTGTTGTTGTTGTTCTTGTTGTTGTTCTCTTATATTGAAATTATTATGAGATTTACATGTGAACGTTAAACCAAAGAGATTAAAAATAATTCCCCAGTTTTTTTTTTTTTGGGAAGATATTGAACCAAAAACAAAGCTTATGTGGCATTTAATGGAATTTGGTTTTGAATTTCGAATGTTCTATGTAATAAAACAGAATTATGTTTGGCATACAGTAATCATTATAGGAAACTAAGCAATCCAGGCTCAAAAGACAGTTGTTTGGCGTTTTTTAAACATGGACTGGCCCTGTTTATTTACCCAGTTTCAAATACTTCATTCAAAATACTTCTAATTTCTGAATATCCAGTGCTTAACATCAACAATAAATATCTTATAAAGGCTCAGACAACGTCACCTCTTAAGAACTAGTCGAGACTTCATAAGCAAAAGTTACTCAATGCTACAGCTTACACCACAACTCAATAAATTTTTACGGAATGTTTTATCCTTAGGCAGTAGCTTTTTACCAAATAAGAAATCAAATCCAGAGGACAACATCAATCAATAAATACCTTATAAAGGATTAGACAGTGTCTCCTTTTAAGAACTAGTCGTTCACCACTGATAGATATTCACACTTTTATTCTAAGACCTGCTACAATACCTTTACAGTGAATAAGAAAACAAAGCAAATCTTTACAAAGTCTAATGAGGAATTATCAGAAAAACCACTAGCGATGCGAACCCTCCATACTCTATAGCTTAACAAAATTATCTCCAGCAGGCCCAATAAAGGCAAAGGCTCGTTAAGACTTATTAAGCCAACACACTTCCTGCTAGACTATGGTGACATTTTGTCGAAGAAAGCAGCATCCAAGCTTAGAGCTGCAATAAGTTGATGCTTGCTGTTTAACAAAACTCATCATCTCCGGCCTAGAAAACCTTCACCGGTAATATGTCAGCTTTTAGTTTGCTTTGCAAAGATTCTCCGCCAGCCTTTATATCCTCTTTCGTCGCGTATAGAACTCTTCAAACTACTCTTCGTTTTTCACCAAAACCATTCTACATTCATAAGCGATAGGGAAAGTTACCTCCTGGCAAATTTGTCTGCTTGTTATGGTCCTGAATTTTTACGTAATCCTTTGGCCAATAGATACTGCTTGCCCCGACTAAGTATTTGCCATCCTTATAGTATTTTAAGGTTCAACCAGGGTAATAGAGTTGCTCTACGATAACGGCAATAGCAAAAATAGGCTACTTTCGAAACATTTAAAAAGAAAATTTTTGCAATGAGTGTTCCAGACTATGGTTTTTGATTTTCCAGCTAACAAGGCTTGATGTGAACAAAATTTATTCTTCAATAATCAAATGATAATACCGAGTGCCAGTTACGTATCCCCTAATCTAAGAATATTCGTCAAATGTCTCTTCGATGGCAGTAAATTTTATGTTCAACTTATATGAACTGTGCTAAATTTATGCCCACCATTATATACTAAATTATTACTCAGTGTGCTATCACGATTGGCTGGCATCACTGGGCTGAAATAAAAATTTACTGGCTATGAAATGTCCTTTCGAAGCCAGTAAATTTTTGTTTTCAACATATATAAACTGTGCTAAATTTATGCTCAGCACTGTATGCTGTCACGATTGACTCGGCATTAATTACATTAATGTACAAAGATAAGGAAGGATATCAAATATCATTTTGAAGTCAGTAAATTTTGCATTCAACATATATGAACTGTGCTAAATTTATGACCAACACTGTGTGTTAAATTATTACTCAGTGTGTTATTACAATTGAGTGAAATCTGTACAAATGTCCTCTCGAAGTCAATAAATTTTACATTCAACATATATGAACTGTGCTAGATTTATGGCCACCACTGTGTGTTAAGTTATTACTTAGTGTGCTTTCACAATTGAGTGAAATCTGTACAAATGTCCTTTCGAAGACAGTAAATTTTATGTTCAACTTATATCAACTGTGCTAAATTTATGACCAACACTGTGTGTTAAATTATTACTCAGTGTGGTATTACTATTCAGCTTATTCTGTAAAAATATCCTTTCGAAGTCAATAAATTTTACGTTCAACGCATATGAATTGTGCTAAATTTATGGCCACCACTGTGTGTTAAGTTATTACTTAGTGTGCTATCACAACTGAGTGTAATCTGTACAAATGTCCTCTCGAAGTCGGAAAATTTTACATTCAACATATATGAACTGTGCTAAATTTATGACCACCACTGTACTTTTTAAAATTTTTCTAAAAATTAAATTTCGTTCGTTAAACAACAAAAAAAAAAACAATTTTAAAAACAATTCAAGTCGTAAATGTCAAAATGATGTCCTTTTTATTTAACCTCGCATGCCAGAAGAGGCTGCTGCTGCTGCTGCTGCTACTGCTGCTTATATGAGGCTGTAATGCTCGTTGATACTCTTTTGAAGGATTTTCTTGAATTTTTTCTCTTCTGCTGAGTTTTTTTTTTTTTTTTGTTTTTTAATTTTCTATAATAACGGGATACGTGACTTTTTGCGGTTTGTTAGGATTTATAATTTTTTACGAATATTTTCTCTCTTCTTCTTTTCATATATCCTGCACTACTACTACTATTGCAATATGAAAAGCGCATTTCTTACGCTAACGACGTTATTAAATTCTACAGAAAAATAGTCTGAAATTGCAAAGAATTCTAGCGAAAGCACATGATGGCAAAGGGGTGGGGGGTGATATTACCTCCTTGTACAATACAATAACAAAAAAAAAATGGGATAAGGATTCTAAACATGTTCCTATTCGCTGTCATATAAAGTGTCATTCCATGGTAAATTATATTAAAAACTATGCATGGACTGCTTAAAATGTGTGTGTGTGTGTGTATGTGTGTGTAAAATAAGCTCCTGGAAGGATATACACGAACAAAAATCATTTAAACACGATGTAAATAAACATTAACAGGAGGTTTCCTTTAATTTTCCATTGTAAAGTTATTTCATATACAGGGTGTCTTAAAGAAGATTCTTATTCCTAAGGAGGCACTCATCAAATCTAGCACAGATTTTTCCATTGATTTGTTGAACCACTGTTGCATTGTGGTCAATTGCCCAGTGGAACGCACAATACATTACTGGAGGATTTCAATCTCTAGCCGCACTATCCGTATATGGAATTCTCTTCCTACAATGGTTTTTCCTGCCATGATGTAACCAAATTCAATATCCATCAACTCTAATCCCTTTTCCTTCCACCCACAATGTATATTTCTAATCGAACACAATGCCCTGCATGAGTGCAGCTACGTGCAGTTTATAAAACAAAAATTAGAGGGCCATAATGACACCGACTGTGAAGTCTCAGTAGTCTAGTAGGTAGTGTGTTGACTTATTAGACGTGAGGCAATAAGTCAACCCAGTCCACACATCTCCAATAAGACAAAATATTTTGTTGCTGACTTTCAGATTTCAGCAGATTTCGGGCAAAAACTCTCTGAGAGTAAACTGTTTAAACTGTTGGTTCTGCCGCAACTCATGTATAAAATTTCGTTTTGGCAGAGAATGCTGATCTGAGTTTTAAACTGTGGACTCATGTCAAATAAGCCTACACACTACTTACTAGACTATGGTGACTACATTGGTACATATTAAAACCATAATTTCAGGTTTTTTAATCAAGGAACAGACGTCAATACCGACTAGAATACTAAATTTGATGTTGTTTGGGAGCCAGTGCGGCACCCACTTTAAACCGAGATTAGTCATGCACGCTAAGTTCTCAGGTGCAAATATTTAGAATCCCAGCTTCACTTTCCATTCATATAAAATTGATTTGTAGACTTATTTGATGTTTTCTTCGGTGACAACATGTTGAGGCACTCACTGCTTGCAACGTCCAAGTGTGCTCATAACAAACTACGTCTGTGATTCGTGGATTTTCTTGGTACAAAGTCCGCTTAAGGTTAAGCAAGCCAAGATTTGGCTTCATCAGTCTGTTTTTCGCACATCAGCAATGTTTTATGGGCAGACGAATTGAATTAATAATTATACCGTTTCTTCAAACTAACAAATGTTGCATCATACCAAATACAGAAGTTGCATCATACCAACAGCAGCATAATTTGTAAATGTGTGTGTTAAAGGTTCGGATTAACTAACTATCGAACGGATTTAAATCTACTGACGCCATCTAACTATGAACTTTTCAGCAGAACAAGCATGTTTGTGGTTTAGAAGAGATCACACTGGTGATGTGCTAACCTAAGGGCACCATTTTTTATTTTTTGTTGTCCTAAATTCATAGGTAAAAAAGGGAATTTTTTTTTGGTCCAAAATACTTTCCTGCAAAACGTACCCATTAACATACCAAAAATATTTTTTAAAATTGAAAGTTTTTTTTTAATACTTCAAACAATTTTCTTGCCAAAAAAAAGTACCAAATTTTTTTGAAAATTTGAAAAATTTGCCATTTTTTTCTTGAGGTACCTTTTCGTAGGTACTTTTTGAAGAAAAAAATATTCATAAGTTAGATTTAGTACTTTCAGTGTAAGGCATTTATATATGTATGTATGTTCAAAAATAAAATTTTTAAAAATTTAAGAAATTTGTACCATAAGCCTTATATTGGTACTTTTTTTTGAAGTAAACATTTAAAAAGTACTTTTATCGATTTCACTTACAGTACGTTTTTCTGCATTAAAATGTATGCTAATACATAAAATATTTAATAAGTTTAAGAAAATTGTATAAATAGTACCTTTATGCTGGTACTTTTTATAAAAAGTACTTTTTTCGTGTATTTCTATTAAGTAAAAATTTTCCCACATTGAAATATTTTTCAAAACAAAAAATAAACTGTAAATATGAATCTTAATAGAATTTAACAAGAGGTACTTTTTTTCTGGGTACTTTTTTCTGGGTACTTTTTTCTGGGTACTTTTTTCTTGGTACTTTTTTCAAGGTACTTTTTTTTTAATGAAACATTTTTCAAATGTAGTTTCAACAAATTGTCTATGACCAAAAAGTACCAAAAAAAAGTACTTTTTTGTAATTGCTTTTCACTGTTTATTAATTTTCTTTCTAGTAATGCGAGTATGTGTGAAGCTCATGAATTATTCTTTAATTATTTTCATTTGTACCTTAAAATTTCCTAATTTATGACAGCGTAACGTATACTATTTTAACGTAACGTACGTATATACTCGTATATACGTATGTAGGTATGTACACAAGTCAAGGCGGCATGATTTTTGACGTAAATTCCTTTCAACGTAAACCTTATTAATTAAAAAATTTCATTAAGTGGGGATGTTGTTGTTGTTCACTTTCATACTGAAAGTCTTCTGCGGGTCTGTCTGTCTGTCTGTCTATCGGTCGGTCTGTCTTTCTATCGGTCTGTCTGCCTATCTATATTTGAAAATATTATTCCATTTTCTTTGTATAACGTTCTATTTTTTCTTCTTCTTGATCTTCTTTTTCTTTTTTTTTCTTCTTAAGATTTTGGCCATTTTATGCAAAAATAAAAACAAAAACACAAAGAAAGAGAGAAAAAAAAAACAAAAACAAAAATACGTAAAATATTTAAAATAAATATTCGTTTATATAGCAAGAAATCTGTTTATGAAATAACACAAACAAAGTGTACGTCTGTCTGTCTGTCTCTCTATACATATATATGTATGTGTGTATGTGTATATATGTAGTTTGATTCCATATGAAATTTGGCAACAATGTAATAAATATTGTGTGCCAAAAATCACAATACAGCTCGAAAAAAAAATTATTTTCATACATACCCACACATATGTATACAATACAGGCACATATACCCATACGTAAGTATGTATATATATATGTATGCATGTATGTAAGTACGTATGTACATATAAAGACAAGAAAATATTAAATTATTTACTACGAAAAGAAAAAATATATAAAGGGGGGCTATAAGAGAAGCGAACACAGGCCACTTAGAAAGAGGGAACAAAAATGGCTTATTAACATAGTTTAAATATGTTCACTGAACCCACCTCCACTCCCCCCACAATTTGTACAACAAAGCCATACAATATGGGTCAGTAGGTCTATTATCAAGAAATTCTTGCAGAAAAATTTTAAGTAGCAAAACGATATTTTCTGCGAATATGTTAAATTCTTTCCTTAGGACGTACATACACGTCTAATATAAATTCATGCACAAATGCTTTGTCAATCATATGTTGTGTGATAAGGAACTTCATTTTTACATTTTCAAAATATTTTCATAATATTTTCTTATATTTGAGTGTGACGTGTATATTCGTCATGACTTAAAACACTTTGTAGATGTATATAGAATATATATCACCAAGAAGCAGTTGCCTACATATATTCTGTTACCATTTTCAAATTATATTTAATATATTTCTAACGCAATATTTCCTTAGGACGTATATACACGTCCAATATAAATTCTTGTGCCTAAATGCCTTGTCCATCACACGATTTGTGATAAACGACTTTATATCGGCATTTTAAAACTGTTTTCATAATAACTTCTTATATTTGTGTGTGACGTGTAAATACGTCAAGCTTGAATTCATTACCGGCAGTGTTGCATCAGATTCCAGCTACTTTTCAATGTTGTTCTCGATATTAGCATCCGCATTTAGGCACTTGCCAGCAGAGGCATAAGTTAGGTCTTTGGATAAATGTTCTCTCGTTATCGATCACATGGCAAATGCTATGGTTGGTGTCCTCCAAGCGTACCGAACACCATGAAGTAGTCTATGAAGGCAATAAAGCATGTAAATGTAAACTTAATTTTCGCATTTCAAAACTATTTTCATAACATTTTCTTATATTTGAGTGTGACGTATATATTCGTCAATTTTAAATTCATGTTCTAACACTACCAAGATTAAAAAGAGAATTCTTCTTTGGGCTATTTTCACTCAACAGACTTCTGTCAAAAACTCTGAGAGTAAATTAAAAATTGCCATGAAAGATTTTCTCAAAAAATGTTGTCATTCGAAATCGACTTCAAATTGTAGGAGCCGCCGCTCATGTATAAAAATTAACATACACAACATAAGTGGCATGGGAAGTAAGGACCTAATCCAGACTGAAAGGTTTTATGTATGTATGTAAGACATTTAAGACTATTTTTCCATTCTTTCATATATCCGCGTATGAAGTGTATATGCGTCAGACTTAAAGTTGACTGATTGAATAAATTTGACGAAAATATCACAGCTGTCCATGAGAATGTCCAGGTGAATTCAAAGTAGTCGATTACCCGTCGTCACTCACAAGAACTTGGTCTTTGGCAAATTCTGCTTAATAACTTGGTCCTGTACCCATACAAAATTCAGCAGACTTACAAACTGATGCCAAACAATCAAAAACGCAACTTGTGTTCGTTAAATGGGCTCTAAGTCAGAGTGAATTGCCCTCTAACTTTCATCAAAACATTTTCAGGGATGCGGCCTAATGAAACCCCAGAAAGTGACCGTTTGATGTAGATTTTTGATCTGATTGTGTCATGGGTTTATATTTCTTTGGCCACGACTTTAGGTTAATCATCGATTTAAGTTCTTTTGGCCGGATTGGGATGATTTAGACATCAACGACATGTAGCTTCAACAGAACGAACTACGTGCCACACAGCTAATGTCCCCTGGGGGCGTTCTAGACGAGCGATTTAAAGGAATGGTCATTTCTTTTTATGTGGTACCAAGAACAAATTGGATTTTTAAAAGATTTAATAATTAAATAAATTAATTTTTTTTTTGGAAATTTTAAAAGGAATACTTGGTTAGAGATGTTTTTCTAGGTACTTTTGTAAAAAGTACTTATTGCAGGCATACTTAAAAAACAAGTACTTGCCACTTAAACCCTTATGAGGATATGCACAATAAGAATTTTTATTCTTTTTTTGTATTGTGAGTTCTTTTTAGTACTTTTTATAAGGCACTTTCTATAAGGTACTTTTTATAAGGTACTTTTTATAAGGTACTTTTTAAAGGATACTTTTTATAAGGTACTTTTTCTAAAGATACTATGTAGGTTGTCAGAACAATAGCAAAAATTCCGTATAATAATGTGGTACTTTTTATGAAAAAAAAAGTACTTTTCCTATTTTAACCCTGACAAAATGAATATTTCAATGGTTTTAAAAGCCTTGTAAATTCTTTGGCGTATCTTTTATATGACACTTTTTATATCGTACTTTTTGGGGTTGTTTTTTTTTTGTACTTTTTTGGTACTTTTTTGGTACTTTTTTGGTACATTTTTGGTACTTTTTTGGTACTTTTTGGTACTTTTTTTGGTACTTAGAAAAAAAAGTACTTTTTTATGTAATAAATAAATGAATATTTCAGTGCCTTGTATATCATAAATTTATTCTTCTTTACATTGTGTTTTCAGCTTAATTTCCATTTGTTCTCCTTTTTGGCTGTCTACTAAAATTTTTTTTCCTGTCATTTTCATCTCAATGTGGCAGATAAAAATTTATGAAGAAGAAAAAATTATTATTTTTCTGACACACATAAATAATTTTGAGTACTTTTTTTTCGATTTTTTTTTATTTTTTGGGGTTTTGCACTTTTTGTAATTCAAAAAAAAAAAAAAAAAAAATTAAATTTTCTAATTAAAAACTAAAATAAAAACCTTGATGACGAACGAAACTGATGCTGAACATTTGCAATGCCTCTTGTTTCAAATCGATAAAAATTTTTTTCTTTCTTTGTTTATTCTACGATCTATGAATGTATTTTGAAAACATCTTTGACTGCTCTTTAAGTGTCAAAAAAGATTTCTTGTAAAAAAAAAAAAAAAAATTTGTCATCAATTTTAAAGAAGAATAGTTGATTAGGGCAGTACGTGTATAGTGAGTGTATGGCACTGCAAAAGGAAGGGAAAAAAATTTTCCAAATCCGTTTTAATCCTTAGAGCTTTCAATACGAAACATGAAACATTATGCAAATTACATTCCATAGAATTATTACAACAATTATAGTGATAATTACTATAAAAATCACTCTTTTACCACCCCATTTTACTTTAATTTAAACAATAAAAACAAACAACAAAAAAAATCCCCTTTTAATACTCCAGCAAACGCAATGTACAGTGTGTCACAAAAAAAAAAATTTTTTTTTTAAATTTCCTGTTCCCTTTCATGTTTTAATTGAAAAAAAATCCATGTGTATGTATACACATACAGCCCACTGTAGTTTTAATTCTCATTATAATACCATGTAATTTTCTATGGAATACAATAAATAACAAACAATTGTTGTCCTGGTTACTAAATTATGGGCCAAAACAAAATAATGGTGATTGGTGGTGGCATTAGGAAAATTTGGAAAATTATAAAAAGTACTTTTTTGTGGTACTTTATTGACAATAGTTACACCAAAAAAAAATATTTTTTTTCTAAATTTTTAAGGCATAAGGAAAATTTGAATTTTGCAAAAAGTACTTTTTTTGTTGTACTTTTTTGGTACTTTTTTATGGTACTCTTTTGACAATCGTTTTACCAAAAAATGTTTGATTTGTTTCTAAAGTCTTAAGGCGTTAGGAAAATTTAAATTTTGCCAAAAGTATTTTTTGTTTGTGGTACTTTTTTTGGTACTTTTTTGTGGTACTCTTTTCATAATCGATTTCCCAAAAAATGTTTGATTTGTTTCTAAAGTTTTAAGGCATTAGGAAAATTCAAATTTTGCCAAAAGTATTTTTTGTTTGTGGTACTTTTTTTGGTACTTTTTTTTACAACTTTGTTCAAAAATTCCAAAAGAAAAGCTATCACATCAAATCATAATAAAATTTTTTAAAAACGTGATTAATTTTGAAAACATTTGAAAAATGTATACAAAAAGTACTTTTTTGTAGTACTTTTACAGAAATTTTATAAAAAAATTCGAAAAAGACAAGCCATTAAATCAACTCACGATAAAATTTAATAAAAACGGAATAAAAACATCTGAAAATTGGAAAATTACAAAAGGTACGTTTTTGTGGGACTTTTTTTAGCATTTTTTTTTTAATTATTCCCAAGAAAAAGTACCTCTCCAAAGGTACCTGCTATAAGTTCTTTTCCAAATTTTGCAATTTCTAATGTTCAAAACAATATTTTATGTGAACGACAAGCTAGATAGCTTTAATGGAAGTTTATGAAAGTACTTTTTAAAAACGGTACCTGAAAAAAGTATCAAGTAAGGTAAGGTAGCAAAAAAAAAGTACCTAATAAAAAGTACCTTTTGAAATTATTTTCTTGAATGTGTTAAAATATCTTTCAAAGGTTCTTTATAAGACATTAGAGTTATAATTGAAAAGATACTTTTTTAATAGAAAATGAAATGTACAAAAAGTACCTTTTGAACATTATTTCATTTAATGTGTTAAAATCCTTTAGATGAGTTTTTTTTTACAGAATATTGAAGTTATAATTGAAAAAGTACTTTTTTAGAAAAGTACCAAAGAAAGTACCTTTTGAATATTAAATTTAAGGCATTAAAATTGCAGCCAAATGTTTTCTATAGAATATTGAAGTTATAATCGAAAATAGTACTTTTTTGGAAAAGTACCAAAAAAAAAACTATCAAATAAAAAGGTACCTTTTGAAAATTATTTGCATTTTAAAAATAATTTTTCTGAATTTAGTTTATGATTTTTCTTAAGAAAATATTTTCAAAAAATTATCTTAAAAATGTACCTTAAAAAGTACCATAAAAAAGTACCATGGTTGAGAACAAAAAAATTTTATTTTAATTGCTTGGAAAAAAAAATACTGTGCATCTTAAAACTAAGGAAACTCTTATAATTTAACAAGATTACTGTTGGTTTTTTATTTTTTTTTTTCGTTTCAGTTTATTACTTACCCCAGAGCTCCCAAAAGTAACCGAATTGGCGATTAACCCATAAACATGATTCTCTCTACATTAGTACGATGACGAACTAAATAATGCTTGAAAAATTCTTCTAATCAAATTTTATAGCTTTTACTATGTATGTGTGTGTGTGTGTGTGAGTTTGGGAGGGTTTCGTATGGCTAGGTGTGCGTATAAACAACTTAAAGACCTAAAACTACTACAGAAACTCATGAATTCCATTTAATTTCCAAACAACTACAACAATGTCTGATCATGTGTATAAATGTGTCTGTCTTGTAGAATATTTTTGTTTTGTTGTTGCTGTTATGTCCGTCTGGCTCAAACTACAACTCAAATGCAATTTTCAAAATGATTTTTCTGCCCGTAAATGTTTTTTTTTTTTTTTTTTTTTTTTTTTTTTTTTTTTTTTTTTGGTGGGAGGAAGTAATAGCTGTTACAACAAAAACAACAAGTACGAGAGGGGAAAAACGAAAATAAATGCACCAAAAAGAATATACAACAAAAAAAAAGCAGAAGAAGAAGAAGAAGGAAAAAATAAAAACTACAACAAAATGGTAGCAACAGACGTGCTGCTGCATGCGGCCAATTTCAAATGGAATTCCACCCGCTGGGCTTATTACGATTTTCAATTAGCAAAATTACTAAACAACAACAACAACAACAACAACCAGAACAACAACCAAAACAACAAAATAATGTTTGCATTACAACAAACATACAACGAAGAAATAAAAAAAACAACAGCAAAAATAGCAACATGAGAAAGCAAATGCTTCTTCAAAAACAAAAAAAAACAAAATGGAAAACATTTAACCTTCAACACGGCAGGGAGCCTTTAATGGCCCACAAAACTAAAACAATAAAAACTAACATTTTAAAGAAAAAACAAAAAAAAAAAAAAAAAAAAAAACAAACAAACAAAATAAGGAAATAAAACAAATTCATACAATGGTTCGTTAAAATATTTTTGGGATCATTTAAGGGTTAAAAATATTCCATAGTTTTGAGAATAAAGCAACCTTTAAAAAATAAACAATAATTCACCAAAATATTGTGCAAGAATCAAAAAGAAATCCCTTAAAACCTTAAAATCAAAGCACAGAAGAAAAAAATACAAAAACAAAACGAGTCCTGTAAGTCCTGAGCTTAGGGGTTAATTACTCCTTTAGAATATTCGAAAAACTGAAAAAGTTACAAAATAAATTTTTGCTGTTTAAAATGTACACAATATTTCTAAATAGTTCAATAAAATGGGTTTTTTTATTCGGTTATTTGGTTTATATAGGGTGAACCATTTAAAAGTTTAAATTTAAAAATCCAATCTCAAATTTTTTTTTGGCAAATTTAGTCTTTTTTTATGAAGTACAATTGTTCCGTTTGAAAATGGAATCTTATTTTCTATATGTGGCTGCCACGACTGGTCGCACAGTACTTGATTCGATCGTATCAATTTCTGTACACTTTTTCAAGTGTACAGGATCATATCTCGGCACTGACATCACATATGTTGGGCTTCAAATGCTGAATTGTCTCTGCTTTGTCGGCATAATATTTTCCTTCGACGGCGGTCCACTGAAAATACTCCAACGGTGACCATTTCGTTTAATTAAACGGCCATCAAACGTTTGACGCAATAAACCAATTGTGGCATGAAATGTGTGGCAAGTTGCACCATCCTGTTAAAACCAAACATCGTACACATCAATACCATGGAGTGCGGATACAAAAAAAAAAAAAAACGGTTATCATGGTGCGATAGGCGTAATGGTTGTCCCGTCCTTATTTTTCTAGGAATATGAGACAATGATAAAAAAAAAACTTTACGAATAATTCATAAAACCGTTTTTTTTCGAATCGATTAAATGTTGCTTTTACAATTATTTTTTTTTTAATGTCACAATTCATTCAATTTAAAAAAATCAAATTGGCGTATATTTCGAGAAACCGGTTTTTTTTTTTTGAATCGATTAAATGTTGCTTTTTTAATTATATTTTCAAATTTTTCTATATGTTGACTTGAATTTTACAACGAATTTCAAAAACTTACAGTATACAGAATAATGAAACAAACCAGTTTTTTGTGTAACGAATAATCGTTAATTTTTTAAAAATTTTTAATTAAAATTTTTTTCTCTTTTTTGTTTTGCTAATAAGTTTATTACGAATAAAATTTTTGCTTGCCCTAAAAAGATGTTATATGTTCGATTAATCTGACAAACCGGTTTTTAAGCTTCAGCTAAGCGGTTACTTTTCTTAAGATTAATTTTGAATTCGTTAAAGAATTTATTACTACTGCAAGCTTTAGCAACTTGAGCCCTTTAACATTGTATAATTATTCGATTAATCGGTTAATCGGTTTCTCCCACAAACAAATCATTTTTTAATTTTTCGTTTAACAAATTTATAAATACATTTCAAACGCCGTTTTTTTTTTTTTTGATGCGGCAGATAACATTTTTCATATTTTAATTCGGAAAGTTATAACAATTGTTCTCTGATATGTTTAATATCGGTTTTCTCGATTCGATTAACAAAGATTTTCATTTTTTAAGCGTTTTCAATAATAAAATAAACCGGTTTTTTGTTTCAGTTAACCGGTTATTTTCTTCCATTCATAAAATCCTAAGTAGCTTTTATAAGCCCAAAAATAAAATCAAATATGCTAACGGTTTACATTTGTTGGTCTAGATTAATTTCATCTTTCGAAATAAATTTAATGAATGCCTATGCCGTTCTTTTAAAAAAAAAAAAATCAGTTTTTCCTAGCCCTAAACTGTGGGCCCCTTAAAAACTTTAAAAATTATACATTTCTTTATGCCAACATTGTTATATACTGTTGCACGTACACGTTGTGTTGTTTGTACGATTTACAACAACAAAATCAAAATTTTAAGAAAACTTCATAATTTATTTTTTCACTTTTCAATTTGAAATAATTGTCAAAGGAATTTTATTCGTTGTCAACATGTTGACGAAACGAAAATGTTTCTTGTCCATATTGTTACTGTTTCGAAAATTTCTATAGCAAATGTTTATAGACAATATGTTGCAAGCAAAACGAATGTAAAATTTGTTGAAGAACATGTTTTGAAAACAAGATCTCTTTAAGATCTGAACATCTTGTTCGTCATCTCTACAATCTTTCTAATCATAAAGGTGCAAAATAATCACTCAGAATCGTAAATCCGAAGAAGAGCGTAGAATAAGAATTTGTAGCTCGATTCAAATCCACATAGCGTTTCTGCTTAATAACAGACAGTTGACAGAATCAATGTTGCTTGTAGGCGAGTTAAACTCATGAACCAAACAACATGTTGGAAACATGAGTTTGAAAACATGTTGAAAAAGAGGGACAATGCTAATACACAACATGTTGCCAAATACATTTAGAGAATTGAAAGGAAATTTCAGGCAACATGTGAAATTTTTGCGAAAACATGCTGCTTAAGGTTTTAGAAATTTGTATGAAATGATTTTTCTCCGATTAGCACATGCACACACGCAAACATGACCTTCTACCATATCTGTATTGAATAGAAATATGTTGAGAACAAATAATAAAAGTCAACATTTGAAGAAAATCTGATTTTGACACTAGCAACATGCTGCAGAAGTTATTGAAATAAGTTTTTCTCAACGTTTAACAAATTTATAAATAATTCAAAACCGTTTTTTTTTATTTTTTGATTCGGCAGATAACATTTTTCATATTTCAATTTGGAAAGTTTTAACAATTGTCCTTGATATGTTTAATATTGGTTTTTCTCGATTCGATTAACAAAGATTTTCATTTTTTAAGCGTATAATTTTGTTTTCAATAATAAAATAAACCGGTTTTTGTTTCAGTTAACCGGTTATTTCTTCCTTCTATAAATTCCTAAGTATTAGCTTTAATAAGCCCAAAAATAAATATGCTACGTTCCCCCTCAAAAACTTTAAAAATTATACATTCTTTATGCAACATTTTATATAAAACTGTGCACATACACGTTGTGTTGTTGTACGATTTACAACAACAAAATCCAAAATTTTAAAGAAAACTTTTCATAATAAAAAAAAAAAAAAAAAAAATAATCTATGTATACTTGATGGCATTTGTACAGTTAAAAGGAGTAACCGTTTAAAAGCGGCATATTTTTTTTTTCTTTTTCTTTGATAAAACTAAGCCACTCACTGTAGACTACAACTACAAAGCTTTGAAAAGCTATTCACCATCCCCCTATTAAAAATGAAAATGCTTGAGAAAAGCTTATGTTGCGGCTACTATATTTGAAGGCTTAAATAATACAGATCACTTACATAGATTTAAACACACACACACTCACACACAAATGAAAGCTTTTTTGTTTCGTAATTTTACTTACAAGAAATAATATCGCTGAGAAGTAACAAAAATAAGCATTGTTTTTATAAAAAGCGTTTTCAAGCCAATAAACTTTAAGATGAACTTTTTCTTCTTGAAAAGCTTTTGAATTATTTAAACCGTTCACCAACCATAAACCAACTTAAGCTTTTTTTACTTAAAAAAAAGCTTAAAAGCTTAAAAGCTTAAGCTTTTTTTACTTATAATCTTAAGCTTTTTTTACTTAA
The DNA here is from genome assembly GCA_005959815.1 of Sarcophaga bullata. Lineage (NCBI taxonomy): Eukaryota > Metazoa > Arthropoda > Insecta > Diptera > Sarcophagidae > Sarcophaga > Sarcophaga bullata. The sequence goes on along the minus strand of QOCX01000307.1, from coordinate 44,553 downwards.
AAGCTTAAAAGTTTAAGCGTTTTTTACTTCAAAAAAAAAAGCTTAAGAGCTTTAAAAATTCTTAAAAGCTTAATAAGCTTTAAAGCAACAAACAAAAGCTTAGAATTACTTTTAAGTATAAATTACAATAGTTTTCTTACATACATACTTAAGCCTATAGCAAAGAAAACGTATCGTTATACTAAATATATCAAGCTTAAGGCCAAGTACGCTCCTTAGGAAAAGCTTTCTTATAAATACAAGCTTTTAAAATGCTTTTTCCCTACAAAAAAAAAAACTTACACAGAAATCGGGGGCTTTGTAATTACAGTTCAAACGGAAATTCTTTACATGTCAAGTTCGAGAATCATATTTTAAAAGCTTTCAAAGCTTTCCAAGAACTTAATAAATTCACAAAAAAAGTACACAAAAATTCTAAAAACAGAAATTTATTTTCAATATTACATACGATTTGGAAATATTCCTTTTGTTAACATTAATGGAAAAAGAAAAATGGAATTTTACAATGAGGTTTTAAACATTTCCGATTAATTTAGCTGCTATAACATACACCTTTAAAACTAGAGAATAGAATTGCCGCCTGTTATTGCCGGTGCTGGAAACCATTCGAACGTTGCCAATAGGACCAGATTAGTTTGCTTAAGAAGAACACCGAATAGGCACCAATCAATATAAACGACTGTTCTAATGTGGCGCTGCCTCCTCCAGCAGGAGCTGCTCCTTCCTCACCTTCATCTGGCATGTTTCTAGTGGGGGGTTTTGTTGTTTTTTTTTTTTCAAGAAAAAATCAACAAAAATTTTAAAAAAAAATTTTTGCTTTTCAAAAAGATTTCGTTAAAAAATATATTTTTATGAGATTCGCTTGGCTAATGCGAAATATTTAAGTTTTCTATCCTCTTTTTTGGTTTTTTTCCCCGTGCGGACGATTAAAATTAAATACAACCGAGTGACGTTTATAAAAGTGTACGAATGAACTACAATTGCTTTGTAATGAAAATTTCTTTGAAAAGCAAAAATTACAAAGGCGACTAGATTTTTGTTTTTTGATTTTCAAAGAAAAAAAAATGTAAATGCCATGGAGGGCAGATATAAATAAAAAAAATCGGTATGAGACAATGATAAAAAAAAACTTTACGAATAATTCATAAAACCGGTTTTTTTTCGAATCGATTAAATGTTGCTTTTACAATTATTTTTTTTTAATGTCACAATTCATTCAATTTAAAAAAATCAAATTGGCGTATAATTCGATAAACCGGTTTTTTTCGAATCGATTAAATGTTGCTTTTTTAATTATATTTTCAAATTTTTCTATATGTTGACTTGAATTTTACAACGAATTCAATTTCAAAAACTTACAGTATACAGAATAATGAAACAAACCAGTTTTTTGTGTAACGAATAATCGTTAATTTTTTAAAAATTTTAATTTAAATTTTTTTCTTTTTTTTTTTTGCTAATAAGTTTATTACGAATAAAATTTTTGCTTGCCCTAAAAAGATGTAATATATTCGATTAATCTTACAAACCGGTTTTTAAGCTTCAGCTAACCGGTTACTTTTCTTAAGATTAATTTTGAATTCGTTAAAGAATTTATTACTACTGCAAGCTTTTGCAACTTGAGCCCTTTAACATTGTTTAATTATTCGATTAATCGGTTAATTGGTTTCTCCCACAAACAAATCATTTTTTAATTTTTCGTTTAACAAACAACGTTTAACAAATTTATAAATAAATTTCAAACCGGTTTTTTTTTATTTTTGATTCGGCAGATAACATTTTTCATATTTCAATTTGAAAGTTATTAACAATTGTCCTTTGATATGTTTAATATTGGTTTTCTCGATTCGATTAACAAAGATTTTCATTTTTTAAGCGTATAATTTTGTTTTCAATAATAAAATAAACCGGTTTTTTGTTTCAGTTAACCGGTTATTTCTTCCTTCTATAAATTCCTAAGTAATTAGCTTTAATAAGCCCAAAAATAAATATGCTACGTCCCCCTCAAAAACTTTAAAAATTATACATTTCTTATGCAACATTTTATATAAAACTGTGCACATACACGTTGTGTTGTTGTACGATTTACAACAACAAAATCCAAAATTTTAAAGAAAACTTTTCATAATTATTTTTTCACTTTTCAATTTGAAATAATTGTCAAAGGAATTTTATTCGTTGTCAACATGTTGACAAAACGAAAATGTTACTCTTTCCATATTGTTACTGTTTCGAAAATTTCTATAGAAAATGTTTATCAACCGACAATATATTGCAAGCAAAACGAATGTAAAATTTGTTGAAGAACATATTGTTTTGAAAACAAGATCCCTTTAAGATCTGAACATGTTGTTCGTCATCTCTACAATCTTTTTAATCGTTAAGGTGCAAAATAATCACTCAGAATCGTAAATCCGAAGAAGAGCATAGAATAAGTATTTGTAGCTCGAGTCAAATCCACATAGCGTTTCTGCTTAATAACAAACAGTTGACAGAATCAATGTTGCTTGTAGGCGAGTTAAACTCAACATGTTGGAAACATGAGTTTGAAAATTGAATTGAAAGGAAATTTCGGGCAACATGTGAAATTTTTGCGAAAACAAGCTGCTTAAGGTTTTAGAAATTTGTATGAAATGATTTTTCTCCGATTAGCACATGTACACACGCAAACATGACCTTCTACCATATCTCTATTGAACAGAAATATGTTGAGAACAAATATTAAAAGTCAACATTTGAAGAAAATCTGATTTTGACACTAGCAACATGCTGCAGAAGTTATTGAAATAAGTTTGCCTTTTTTTTTTTTTGTTTCTTGCGTCTGTTCAGTGATATGCATTTTTTAAAATTTAAATTTAAATTAATTTAAATTCAAACTGTCAAAATGTAAATATAAACAAATAAGAATTTGACAATCTCAATCTCACACACACCTGATAAGTAATTTCACCATGTTGCAGTTCAAAAGAAATCCTTTACATGTCAAGTTCGAGAATCGTATTTTAAAAGGTTTCAAAGCTTTCCAAAAACATAATAAATTCACAAAAAAGTACACAAAAATTAGGTTCCTTTGTATGCCATACTTCCCAAAGTTACAGATTTGACTTTGTCAGTCTGAAATAAATTGAAAATTTATTTCCAAAAACAGGTTAAAAATCAAAAGCTTTAAAAGCCTTAAAAAGCCATCCAAAAAGAAAAAAAAACTAAAGTTCTGATTACAGATCGGCATAATATATCATATCGAGAATGTTTTCAACAGACTTTAAGGTGGAAAAACGGAAAGTGATACTCACTAGGCGGGGGCATAAAAGCTGGCAAATGAACAATATGGGGACACACAGTGAAAGAAAGAGAAGGTGTATGGAGAGAAGACATTCCGAACTTAACATTTAACCTAACACAGCTGCTCTTAGGTAAATCTAGTTTACCATACGATACCTATGAGAGTAAAAAATTTATAAAATGATGCATTTTTTCAGTGCAACATTGTTGCAGGACAACATTCTTTCAGTGTAACATTTTTTTTTTTCAAGGCAAGAATTGATCTTTTAATGCTAGAAAACAGATGATAAAGGGCAACTGAAAATGTATGTGGCGTGCTTTTATGAACTCAGAAAATTTATGCTTGATATTGAATAAGAAAAATGGGTTTGTGGGAAATCGGAAAGCAAGCCCGAGGATGCGAAAACTTAATACATCACTAATCCTAGGGAACAAGACAATAAACTGTTAGAAAGGGTATTGTTTCTAGAGATGCCGTAGTCTAGTAAGTAGTGTTGTTGGCTCGGTTCAAGACAAACCAACCACCACCACCTCCCCCCCTCCCTAGGTCAAAACATCAAAACTAAAGTGAATAAAATTGAAAAGAAAATAAAACTGTGAGTAAAATTTTATTGCTTGGAGTCGACTTTAAGCTATAGGTCGTGACACTCATATATAAAACATAACTAGTGTGGGAAACTAGATGATTGTAAACCTAACTGAAGGGTTGTAAACCTAATGTCCTAGGAGGGTGCAGCTTAATTAATGAAACCTAAGAAAACTAACGAAATAATTTATTAAAGCTTAGATTAACAAGCTTAGCGATACGATACGTTTTATGTTTGTTTTTTGTTTTTTTTTCTTTATCAAATACAACATGCAAGTTATGGATTTTAATTATTATTAGAGAAGCAATAATAAATAGCTACTAACCTTAATGCTATCATAACAAGCGGTGACTTTGCCATTTTGAACTTCAACATTTGCTGGCGGATGGGCAAATTTACATTCGGTATCTTGACGGGAGCATTTATTTCTTTGAAATTCCCGACATACTTCTAGCTGGAGCCAACGTGAATCTTTGCCATTTAAAAGGCTGGTCATATTAACCATAGCAGCCATTTTCTATTTGTTTTTTTTCTTCTTCTTTTTTTTCTTTTTTGTTTGTTTATTTATTTTTTGAAATATTTCTTTTGTTGTTGTGTTATGTTATTATAAATAATAATTAATTAATTAATAATTTTACACTAGCGTATGTATATTAATTATTATTATTATTATTATTTTAATTTATTATTTACGTACGTTTAAGTATGTTTTATTTTTTTTTTTATTGTAGTATGGTTGTAGGGTGTTTTTAAAATGAAAATTAAAAAAAATTTTTTATTTTTTTTTTGTGGTGCTTTTAATACTTTTTTTTGTTGATACTCAAGAGCAAATGTAATTTAAATTTTTTAATTTTTTTTTTTTTTGTATATAAATTATTACACACCAAAACAATTAACTGGAAAGATGAGGGGGGGTAGGGTATCAAAAAAAAAAAAAAAAAGAAACCAATTTTATTTTTTAAATATTGAAAGCTGCCGTAGGGGCCTAGGTTTAGATGTTTCTGGGCAATAGTTTTTTTGCTTTTTAAATACGCAGCACACACACTTGCACGCTCAGCTTATAATAATACCGGGGTGTGGGAGGTTGGCTAAGAATACAAAGGCTTTTACAAAACAAGGCTTATTGGCTTAGGTGTCGAGTTGCTTAAACAGTAAGGAAATAATGTTTTGAGTTTTCTGTTTATCTCTTCCGTTTCTTTACTTTATTTTTATTTCAATTTGTTGTTGTTGCGTTTTTTCTGTTTTTTTTTTTTTGTCTTTATTTTCCGAATTTTTTTTCTTTTTTTTGACAAATAAGTTCGAAAAAAAAATTTTTTTTTGTTCCTTTTTTTTTTGTTTTTTTAAAGCAGAGTTGTATTACTTAGTAGCGTCGTATAGAATTTTGACTAGAATGTTTGCGGTTAATTCACGTTGTCAAGAGACCTTTCCTTTTATGTTTTGAAATGAAGTGCTATTGTGGCAAGGAAAACTCAAAAAGGAGAGAGAGGGTTATTCTATTAGCATTTCAAGCAGCAGCTTTAATTAAAAAAAAAAATTTTATTTAAAAACCAAAAACAAAAACCAACTTATAAAAGCAGCACAGCAAAATCTAAATTTCGGAATTTTTCTTTTCTTTCTTTCGCCACACAATTTAAAATTTCTTTTCTTTTTTTTTTAAATTTATTTTTTTTTTTACTCGCTTTTAAGGGTATGGATTTATCAGCATAATTATTATTATAATTTTTTATTTTTGTTGTAGCATTTAATTAAAAAAAATTTTTGAAAATTACTGGCATTGCTGGCTTCAAACCGGTGTTGGTTGCTTGGTTGTTTCGTTGCTTAGTTGGTTGTAGAAATCTGCAAAGAGAATAAAGAATAAAGCATACAATTAGGAGTTAATTTAGTTAAAAAGAATTTAAACATACTTTAAGGCTTTTAAAATGTCATATTTTAGAGGTACAACAGTTTTCTCTCCAACAAAGTTAAGGTATTAAGAAGAAACTAAATATGATATGAGGTTTGCTGAAAAGTTTGTTGGAAAGGTTTCATGAGTTTAAATTGCAACTTCCAATCGTACTTTACAATATTTTTCTAGGTAAGAAAAAAAAAACAGAATACACTTTTAGGCTCACTTTAAATCTCATTTTAACTCTGCAACTGCTCTATTGATAATTTCGCTGGCAAACTGAGTCTACCCCACCAGGATTACTACAGAAGCTGTCATGAAGTGTAGGAAACGGTATCGATGCAACACCTTTCATAAGTGTGCCCTGTACTTCAGAAAAGATTTCATCGATTTTGGATGACAAAACGTTTAAAGATCTGGTCATGGTGGCAAAAGTGTCACTAAAGGAACTGGCCACATGGAACTAATCATGACAAAGGGCTTACCTCCTACATGGCTACCGATGAAACTTGCCTGTAAAGGACAAGCTATCCGCTAATCTAACCTTAACACTGTAACAGTTATTAAATCATTTCGAAAGAATGAAAGAAAAACTGCTGCAAAACATTGTGGTCTACTAGGTAGTATGGTTCAAACCACAGGTCAAACATTTTCAACAAACTGAAATATGAAAAAAAAAATTTCATTTGGCAACTTCTTCTCAACAAATTCCTGGTAAAAATTCTGGAAGCAAGTAAAATTGCCATGGAAAAGTTTCACAAAAATCTGTCGTTCGGAGTCGACTTTAAACAGTATAAAATTGACGCACACAATATAAGTGGGGTGAGAAGCTAGGCTTGAATCCTGACTGAAGGCTTGTAATGGCCAGTTGGTTATATTCTTGACATTAATTTCTGTTTTCTTTGTGTGGATCAACAAAAAATTCACTGGACTGTCATTCCAGTAACTTGTAACTTCTGATTTGTCAAGTTCTGGAATATGATGTTTTGTTGAAACTAGTTTGTAAACCTAAATGGTTGTAATGCTGAAAATCTATAAAGAAACGAGGCGTAAGAATTTGAAATTTTCGGTTCTCTTTGAGAATTTATTGTTAAGTGAACAGAAGTGCGTAAACATAAGGGTGTCAAGTTCTGGAATATGATGTTTTATTGAAACTAGGTTGTAAACCGGACTAAAAGGTGTAGTAGTGATCAAAACTATTAAAACTTATAAAGAAGTAAAAGGGAAGAATTAGCAATGCATTGTTCCCTTTGAGAATTTATAAAGTAAAGTGAACGGATGTTATTAAACCTTAGTGTGTGCTAAACATACTAACGACATGGTTCATACGCATCACATGGAACGAATGGAATATTGTAAAACAAATACCTTGATGGTTACTGATGTTTCACTTGACTGTCATGCCAAAAACTTTTAACAGCTGATTTGTCAAGTTCTGGAATACAATTTTTCTTGCTTTTTTCATTATGTATTGCAGTTACGTCGCCGTAGTCTAGTAGGTAGTATGATGGCTTATTAGACAAAAGGCCAGGATTCGAATCCCCAGTCAGACATCAAAAGCGAAATATGGGAAAAATATTTCTTCGGCGGCTTCCTGTCAGCAGATTTATGGCAAAAACTCTGAGAATAAATAAAATTGCCATGACAAGTTTCTCAAGAATCTGTTGTTCAGAGTCGACTTTAAAATGTGGGTCCCAACACTCTTGTAAAAAATTAACAAACACAACATAAGTGGTGTGTGAAGCCAGGCCGTAGTCCTGACTGAAGGGTTGTAATGGCCAATTATGTTATGTATGTCTGTATTGCAGATTTTTTTTTTAAATTTCTTTAATGAATGCCTGAAATGTTTTATTTTTTATTAGTTACCCTAAGTGGACCATTCCAGAAACATACATCTCTTGATTTGTCAAGTTCTGGAATACAATTTCACTTGCTTTTTTTCATTATGCTCTGTATTGCGGTTTAATTTTATATACAAAATATTCTATTTTCTATTAGTTGCGCTAGGTGGACCAAGCCTCCTCCTACTGGCATTCCAGAAACTTGTAACTCTTGATTTGTCAAGTTCTAGAATACAATTTCACTTGCTTTTTTTCATTATGCTCTATATTGCCGTTTAATTTTATATACAAAATATTTTATTTTCCATTAGTTACCCTAGGTGGACCAAGTCTCCTCCTACTGGCATTCCAGAGACTGGTAACTCTTGATTTGTCAAGTTCTAGAATACAATTTTGTGTGTATGTTTTTCTTTTATTATGCTCTGCATTGCCGATTAATTATTTCTCTTAAATTAAATTTAAATGAATACCTGAAATTTTTTTTTATTTATTTTTTTTTTAGTAGTCACACTGGGCGGAATCAAGTCTCCCTTATGTGCTATTTTCCCCCCCATTTTGCTGGTTTACATATTCGCTACATTTGAAATTATTCAAATGAAAACAACAACAACACAACACAATAAAACAAACATTTACACGAAATTTTTTAATATTTTTATTAAAAATTTTATTTACGAAAAAGCAATGATTGTGGGCCATAGAATATAGAAAAATGTCGGTCTTTCTCTCTTTGTCTGTCTGTCTCGCTCTCTCTTATTACAACAATAAATTTTAAAAGCCAACAAACAAGTGAAATGTTATAAAAAAATTTTTTTTTTGAAAAACCAAATCACTTTATAGCCAATGTATGTATACATCAAATAACAACAACAACAACAACAACAACAACAAATACAATAAGAACATTAAGAAATTTTCTTTTAATAATAATTTGGCTTTTCGAGCGAAAAATATTTTGCTGGCTGAACCAGTCGTTCTTATTTTTCAATTTTTCTGTGTTGCTGTTGTAATGTCCGTATGACGTAAGAGAAATCGAAATATTTTATTGAAGAAAAATAAATATTTTAAATGCAATTATTTATAATTAATTGTAGATTTATGACAGGATGTATTGTAGATTTGTTATCTGCTGGTCACAATCAAAACAATTTTTCGGGCCAATTGTGTAAATTTGTCTTGATTTGTTTTTAATTTCATGCTTAACCTTTAACTTGGCAGAAAATTACACAAAAATTAATCAAGAAAATGATTTTTTTTTTCGTATATACGTTAACCCAGCAAACAATTTGCCTCGAAATGGCAATATTTCTTAAAAAAAAAAAAATTTTTTTTAATTTTTATTTTTACAACCAAAAAAAAAGAAAAATTGTTTATAACCCAGCAAACAATTGAGGGCTGGACCTCAGAGAAACTTTTCTCTGTTATTATTCTCAGGGGATGACGCCTACTCATGTTAATTCTTTTCTCAATGTAACTCTGTCTGCAAACAATTGGGGGAGGGAACACCACAGACGAAAGAAAATTTTCTCTGTTATTATTCTCAGGGGATGGCTCCTATACATTTTTAAGAATTCTCTTGTCTATGTAACCCTGCAAACAACTGGGTTGTGGACACCACAGAATATATTCAAGCGATGACGCCTACTCATGCTAATACGCATTGTGTTGGATTTGTGAAAATGACTTATGGAAAGGAGGACAGAGGGGGTTTGGCAGTGTTTGTGTACCATTTAAGATGTGACTCTGTTTTTAGCTTATAAGTGGCAGAAAAGACCTCAGAAGGTATGAAGTTCCATATACGTGTACACCAGAATTTTGTCTGCAATACACAGTGTGATCCACTGGCCAATCGATCATAAAACGGATATGGCCTGCGAAAAATGACGGCTGCACTTGGAAACCTCAGGGAATGTATTTTTGGACACCCAGAATTTATTGACAGAACACGTCTAGACAAAGGTGATTTTTTTAGACTACACATTGGCATAAAATTATCAGGATAGCTGAGAGGCCTCCCGCATACATACATAATTGATCGATTACAACTCTTTAGTCGGGATTACAACCAAGTTTCTCATACCGCCTATGAATTACTTGCGTACACCTAGGACATGACTTGATTGGTTATAGCAAGCGAGATATTACGATGAAGTGTGGACCTGCTGACGCAAACTATATCTACGACTTTCTTAATGAATTCATTTATCATGGCTGCATCCTACTTACATAGCTTTATTCAGGATTACCACCTAGTCAAGATTACAACCTAGTTTAACTGTATTCATGAGCAGCGTAACCTACTGTTTTATGTCAACTCTGAAAGACCGATTTTTGAGAAATCTTTTCTGGCAATTTTTATTTACTAACGGAGCTACTGATCTACAAAAAGTTATTGAGGGGAAGTAGACAAAAGAAATATTTTTTTTCGTTTTGTTCAAGATATCGGAGCCAGGGTTTGAACCACGGACTTTCGTATAATAAGCCAGACTATGGTAGGAAGTTGAGTAGCAGAGATCACTCTGGTGCAACGAAACTGATGCTCTAGAAGTCATTCAATCTTCAAGCGATTATCTAGAGCTTAGATGCATGGATGCTATTACGCACTACTGCAACTGCTTTGGCAGTGTTCGAAGATCTTTGGTTCAGTCAAAGTTGAACGATGATTTCCTCATCTGAACCGAAAAACAAGCTTTATGAACTTCACAATGCAATGTTCAGAGCATTAATATTAAGTGGCAGCGCTGACTAGGCTATATTAATCGCATGAAAGAGAATTTCCTGGTGAGGCGGGTATTTTATGCGAGAATCAGTTGACTTCGGTGTAGAGAACGATTTTGTTAGAGTTAGAAGGACCAAATTATGGAAAGTCACACCATCAATTGGTAGGGAGAATGCGCCTGGAAGGAAGTCTTACGACAGGCAGAAATCCTATGAACAGGTTCGGTTATGTTGTTGGCATAAAAGTGAATATTACGGCGTGACAGGTATTTTATGTGAGAATCAGTAGACAATGGCGTAGAGGACGATTTTAAGTGCGTTGGAAGGACCACATTGAAGAAGGTCACACCATCAATTGGTAGAGAGAAAACTCTTGAAAAAAAGTCTTAAGGCAGAGGGAAATCCCATGAACGGTTTCGACAATGTTGTTCGCATGAAAGAGAGTATTGCGGTGAGACAAACGGGTGTTTTATGCGGGAATCAGTAGACACGGGCTTAGAGGACGAGTTTGTCTGTGTTGGAAGGATCAAATTGGAGAAAGTCACACCATGAATCGGTAGGAAGAATACGCCTGAAAGGAAGTCTTAAGCCAGAGATCCTATGACCGATTTCGACAATGTTGTTCGCATGAAAGAGAATACCATGGCGAGAAGGGAATTTTATGTGGCAGTCAGTAGACAAAGGCGTAGAAGACCTCTTTGCTTGTGCTGGAAGGATCAAGTTGAAGAGGATCACACTATCAATTGTTAGGGAGAATGCATGTGAAAGGAAGTCTTAAGTCTCTTGAGCTTGCAAACCCTGTGGAAATTTTCAAAAAAAAAAAAAAAAATTTTTTTTTGTCTTGAAAAGCAAA
>QOCX01000307.1:0-33374 GCA_005959815.1 Sarcophaga bullata | reverse complement strand
TGAAACCTTTTTAAAATTCAGAAAATTATTATAAGAGTTGATTTTGCAACAACAATAAAAAAAAATTAATTTATTTTTCTAAAAAAAAATTTTTTTGTAAATTTTTTATACAAATAACAGCAAATGCGGCAAGTGTGATGTGGTTGCTGTCGTCATTAAGTTTTAGCATCTGCGCCAGCCAGCATCATCTATAAATTTAGCATTTTGAGTTTTGAATTTGTTTTGTTTCGTTTTAAAGAAATTACACAAAAAAAAAACAGAATATTTTTTTTAATTTTTTTTTTTTGAAAATATTTTTATTTTTAGCCTGCACATGTTTTGAAAATATCAAAAAAAAAAATTGAACAAAATTTTTTCAGTGTGTATGTTTGAAGTGTAGCAGTAGAAAATACCAAAAAGAAGACGAAGAAGAATCTTTTTAAAAATTCATTAAAAAAAAATTTTTTTTTTATAAATTTTTGTAAATATTTTGATAGGGTCCCCCCTTTGCTATTTCCACTAAACAACTGAAAATGAAAATAAACAAGCAAATTGAGCTTGTATATGCATGCCATCACACATCACATTACATCCCAAGAAAGTGTATGAATTTTAAATAAAATTTTCTAAATGAAAACGACAACAACAACAACAACAGCAACAAAGTTATTAAACGAAATTATATAATTTTTGTTTTTTTTTTTTTTTCAAAAACAAAAAAATTTTTTTTTTTTGGTTTTAATCAAGCGAAAAAAATCCAAAAAAAATAACAACAAAAATTAATACAAATAATAATAAAGAAACAACAAAAACAACAACAACAACATATTTAAAACAATAATAATAACCATAATCATAATATTTTTTAAGGAAACAATTGATGGCAAAAAAAAACGAGCAAAAAACAGCCAACAGCTATAAGACGGAATAAAAACAAAAAAAAAACCAAACAAAACAACACAGTTTTTTTTTTAATGAAACAGGTTTACAAGGTTTTTACTTTAAAAATAAAAAAAATAACAACGAAATTTATATACTAAACAACAACAACAAAAGCCTTAAAAAAAACAAAAATTTAATCATCATTAAACAACAACAACAACAACAACACAAACAATGTCCAAATATAAACCGAAAGCCATCGTAACATGTGACATACTTAACAGCGAAGATGGTTAATCTTATACAATACCAGCGTCGATGATTATTGATAACCCAGTGAACCATAACAAGGCCTGAGGTTAAATTACAATATTCCAAAAAGGAATATTTTTTTCATTGTTAACGAATGTCATAATTTAACCCAATGGCACTTTAAGTAGACAATGTTTATAAAGAAAGAAAGGAAATTTTAATTTTTGTCAACATCTAGAACAATTTGTACATAAATTCGTTTAATCTGCCATTGTCTAGTTGATAGTATGTTGATGCATATCCCAGCTGAGACATCTGGTTCTCTACTAATTCTCACATAGGATATCCCACTCATCCCATTGTTCTCTTTCATGTCATAGTCAAACCCGTTCTTGGAATTTCGGCCTGCCTCTCAGGCGTACTCATATTTTCAATTTGGTCCTTTCAAATCAATTAAAATTGTCCTCCATTATTCGAGAAGCATTCTCCCTACGAACTTTGATGGTGTGACCTTCTTTAATTTGGTCCTTCCCACCCAAACAAAATAGTTCTCTACGCTGTAGTCTATAGATTCCCGCATAAGATATCCGTCTCACCGTGACATATTCTGTCATGCGAACATGTCTAATAAATTCGTTCATAGAAATTCGGTCTGCCTTAATTGATGGTCTCACCTTTTCCAATTTGGTCCTTCCAATGCAGTTAAAAAGATCCTCTACGCCCATGTCTACAGATTCTCGCATAAAATACCCGTTTCGCCGTGATATTTTCTTTCATGCGAACAACATAGCCGTACACATTCATGGGATTTCCCTCTGCCTTACGACTTCCTTTCACGCGCATTCTCCCTACCAATTGATGGTATGATCGTTTTCAATTTGATCCTTCTAACCCAAATAAAATGGTCCCCATACGCCTTTGTCTACTGATTCCCGCACAAAATACCCATCTCGCCGGAAGATTCTGTTCTATGCGAACAACAAAACCGAGCTTGCATTACCAATGAATTTTAATGCTCTGAACAACGTCTTAAGAATCCCATAAGGATGTTTCTTGCTTCAGATGAGAAAATCATTGCTCAACTTGCTCTGCATCGAAGATCTGACGTAGAACTTTTCTCTCGAATACTCCCACACCATTAGCATAGTTGCATAATGCCTTCCACGCTTCTGCACTCTAGAGAATTACTGGGAGATCGAATGACTTCTAGAACATCAGTTTCATTACACCCGAGAGGTCTCTGCTACTGAGCTTCTTATCATAATCTCTGCTGATGGCAAGAGTAATGCCATTAGCCAAAGTCTAGTAAATAGTGTGTTGGCTTATTAGACAATAACCCATGGTACGCGCACCAGTTCTGGTATCTCGAGCAACACGAAAAATATTTCTTCGGCAGTCTTCTGGCAAAAACTTTGAATGTGAAATAAAATTTCCGTGAAAAGTATTTCAAAAATCTGTCGTTCGGAGTTGACTTCAAACTGTAGATTCCGCCACTTAGGGATCAAACGAATACACTTAACATAAGTGGTGTGCGAAACTAGGTTGTAGTGTGTAGACTGAAGAGTTGTAACGACCTATTACGTATGTATGCATGTATGTATATATGTTGTATGTATTTATGTCATGGGCGAGGCTCACAGAAAAAAGTTCAAGGATGTCAAATCCAATATTTTAAGTGACCACTTGACATTGCCTTCAAGTGTGATGACCATGCCCTCAATTCACTTGTGCAGAATATCCAATGCGGTGAGAAGCGGTGCATGCTGTTGATACCATATATCGTTGGTATGCAATTCAGGCCAAAAGCAGTTGGTAATCATCGACTTATAGGGCTGCCAAATGAATCTAATGTGACCTGGCCAACATCGTTCACAAAGAAAATTTTCTGGCAAAAAATATATAAAAACTGCCATGAGAAGTTTCTCAAAAATCTGTCGCTCGAGGTTAACTTTAAGCTGTAGCTGCCGCTACTCATGAATAAAATCAACACACACACAATATGAGTGGTGTTAGAAGTTGTTTGTAATCTTGGCTAAAGAGTTGTAATGACCAATTATGTATGTATGTATGTATGTATGTATGTAAGCCAATGCAGCCAAAGTTCGTGTCGCACTCAATTAAATTCAAACTACTTTCATGACAAATAGAAAACAAATTACAATAACAAACCAACAGAGAGATTCTAGAACTTGCCAAATCAAAAATAAATTATGAAGAAGTGATTGTAATCTTGACTAAAGTGAGTGTACATGACCAATTAAGTAAGTATCTAGACAGAATAGCAGAAATATAAATGATAGACAGAAACAGACAATGAGCTTTGCTTAAAGCGGTTTGCTAACTCTCGATTCTTTTGCCTTAGCCGGCAGTTTTTTTTTTTTGATATAAAAACTGTCAGTATTTCGAGTTTATTTAATTTAATTTTCACATTATTATTGTTGTTGTTGTTGTATTATTGTTGCCATTTGTTTAACTTTCGTTTAGAAATACGCCAGAGGCAACAACAACAAGGTACCTATTCATGTTATCTAATCATAACGATTGATAAGTTCTTTTTTTTATTTTTATTTGTTAATAATAGAATCGACATAGTATTTGTAAAGGGCGTAGCATAGGAAAGGGGTGAAATACATATTGTACAGGTTTTTGAAACGTGGAGCAATAGAAGAAGATGCAAACAATGAAAATCAAAATAAAAAAAAATCTTTTTTTCCTTGTTTAGGGAAATGGTGTAAAACTAATGATCTAGGCTAACGGAACCTAGTATGGTTTTTCAAGCAGAGGTCCGTGCGATCATGATACGTGTGATAACTGCATGTGATAATTTGGTATACATTTGACATCTTCACTGACAATTAAATGACAATTACGGCAATGACATTCAGGGATAGGGGACAGTCCCGTAATATAATAATGTACTTATGCTAGGGACGATAATGAGGAAGTGCATAATCTGTTTAAAGGAGAAGGAAGGAATTACAGGAAAATAACCCCCGAATAACTCTGCGAAAATGATTTGAAACGTCTTATGGACCAAATTTGGGGGAATAATAATGCTGGGAGGGCAAATTGTGAAAATATTCTGAGACGATGCTCAGCACAGAAGTAAATCATGAGTATATTAAGACTAAGTAAAGGTAAGTTGGGTGGCAGATATTAATGAATATATGACAAGAGATGGAATTCTTTTCATATATTGTTGCCTAGGTTTCGTAAGCTTGAAGCACCAAGAATTTTTTTTTTTTTTGGAAAATATTATACAAGACCTAACATAGGAGGAGTGAATTGAACTTGCTTAGCGCCTTTATTTCTTTCTTTTAAAAAAATTTTTTTTGTTTGTTTTTGTTTTTGTTTTCCTTGATTTTGAACCCAACCTTCCCATTATTTGAAAGCTTTACAATAACAAAACTTTTAGTTTTTGATGAATAATAACAATATCAAGGCGGCTGTGTGTATGTGTGTGTGTTTATGTCGGTTTTTTAATTATTTTTTTTTATAAGAAAGAAACAAACGAAATCATAATGAAATTAAAGACTTTTTTTGTGTTTTTTTTTTGCTTTCAAATTCAAAAGATAAGCGAGCGTACCACCAAACGACAATAAAAATTTATACACCAACGAGGGCCTGTTATGTCTCATATGAAAGGGAAAAGGGGTTTGATGAATTATTATTTCTTTTGTTGTTGTTGTTGTTGTTGTTTTTTATTTTATTTTTTTTTTAAATAATTTGTTGCTAAAACCTTCAACCAGCCTATGATGATAACTATGAACTACGACTGTGGGGCTATATACGTACGTACGTATGTATGTCTGTACATATGAAAAGTAAAAGTTTGCCGGTTTTTTATTTCCTCTCCTGTTGCTTATTTGTTTTCATAAATCTTTGGAATAATAAAGAAATTCTTATTTTATTACTGCATGCGTTTTATTTTTAAACATTTCCAGCATAAATTTATGGCTTCACATTTAAATTAAGAACTCGTGTGACGTTTTGTATTACACTTCGTATGTTTTCTTAATTATTTTTCTTTTCTTTTTTTTAATTGCATATAACACGTGATTTTATTGAAGTTTTTCTATTGAAATTTTAATTGTATTTGATGGTCCCTGTTTCGTATTGTTTTATACAGACTACAGACCTCCTCTATAGACTAACCCTAGCCATTGGCCATCTTTACCGCTATCACACAGAAAGTTGCAACAAAATTGACATGAATTTTTAACATACTCACATACCCACAATCTAATACAATTTTCCTAACGATGCTTAATGTTTTTATTTCAGTTTTGGCTAGCTATGAGGGTCCTTAATTAAGGGGGTACCAACCATACTTTTTTTTTATCTTTCACTTCACGTCTCAAAAATAATTCATGTCTGTTGTATTACATAATATACATACTTGGCCATTACAATCCTTCAGTCAGGATTACGGTCTAGCTTCTCACACCACTTATGTTGTGTGTGTTAATTTTATACATGAGTGGCGGGTACCCTACAGTTTAAAGTCAACTCCGAACGACAGATTTTTGTGAAACTTTTCATGACAATTTTATTTACTCTCGCAGAGTTTTCGCCAGAAATTTGTTGAAAGGAAGTCATCGAATAAATATTTTTTTAATTTAAGTACCGTACGATGTGTGTATTTTGTTGTTGTCTGTTAGTACTTATTTATTGGGTTTTTTTTATTATTCAACCTATGGAGTTTTTGCCAGAAATCTGCTAAGAGAAATTCACCAAAGAAATATTTCTTCATATTTCGTGTTTGATATCTGACCAGGGAACCGAGAACCGCGGCCTTTCGTCTAATAAGCCAACACACTACCTACTAGACTACGGCGACTTATGGTGTATTACCATCTCTAAAAAATTGGAAGCTTGGGCCTACAAATGCTGAGCAACGATATACAAACTGTTGCATTGCCCTGCCTTCAATATTATCTACTGCGCCTAGCCATTTCAAATGTACATGTATGACCACTTATCAGTGTAGTCAAGTCGCGTTTATTCTATTTTATTATACTCGTGGTTTTCTTCCAAACAATTTCGTTTCAGCGGGCATACGCAGTTGTCTTTATTGTATCCTTGTTCCACAATAGTCAATGTAACATTACATTACAACTTTTCAGACAGGATTACAACCTAGTTTCTCACAGCACTTACATATGTTGTGTGTGTTAATTTTATGCATTGAGTAACCTTTCATGGCAATTTTATTTTATCCTCATACTTATTGTCAGAAATCGGCTGAGAGGAAGTCGCCGTAAAAATTTGTTTTCATATTTCGTTTTGTTTGATATGTCTGACCGGGGATTTGAAACCTGGCCTCTAATAAGCCAAGACATTATCTTCACATTATTCTTGCAGCAAACGAACTCTGTAAGTTTTCAGAACCAAATTCCCACATAAAATTTTCCATACAGTAGGTACAGATAAGAACTGTGAAGACTAGCTGGCATATATTATAATGGATGAATAGTGCTGGCACTAGGGCTTTTCCCTTATACCGATCCGATCGTGCATAATTCTTCGTTTACGTTTATTTCCTTCCGATGATTGTAACGATGAAAATTTTCATTTATCCAGCAGCTTGGCAAAGAGTTTCAAAGAAAGAAAAACAGGACTGGCAGAGGAAATTGCGTGTAATAATTCAGGGAATTGTCAAAAAAAATCAGTTTTTTGCCATTCAAAGTAAAGCTTTTCGTTTTTACTAAGCTCTTCTGCCAAGTATCTTCTGAAGTATCATAAAACTTCCGTGAAAAATCTTCTTACTTTTATTATACGTGCCACCAAGGGAAGTGGTCGGTTTTTTGTGGATCATGACAAGGCGGCTTACCGCATACCTCATACTGAGAAGCTTACCCCATACTGGGTATGAGGTAAGCCATATGGCCACTAAGTGAATTTGCCTGTGAACGGCTAGCTACCCGCTAACCTAATCTAACCTAAGCATGGGCCTGCATTGATAGTACTGGATCATGACATGACACTGTCAAAAAAATTTTTTGAATTGATTAGGCAACCAACCATGAAAAAATCACTTCAATGAAATTGAATACAAACAGAAATTCGTAATAAGTATCACTAGCCCTTGAAAGTAAATTTAATTTGTGAAATCATAAAGTTCATGAAGTAAACACAGGCCAAGCTAGATTGAAGACAGCTTTTGAACGGCCTGCTTTGACTACTAGGCAGAATTACATTCCTTCAGGCACCACAATCGTTGGTAATGTCGTTAGAAGATTTATGCGTGAGATTATTTCCGTTCATGAAAAAATCATTCCATTACGCTTCTTTTATTTGTACCGGCTTAGATTTTCAAGCGGAATCATGCCGGGGTAGAGAACGGAATAACGGCAAACGGAAGAACGGGTAAAAACTCTTGAGCGTAAATAAAGAAGTAGTAATGATAACAACAAAATACACACATCGTACGGTACATAAAAATTAAAAAATTATTTATTTGACGACTTTCTGTCGACAAATTTCGGGCAAAAAGTAAATTAAATTGCCATGAAATTTTCTCAAAAATCCGTTGTTCAGAGTCGATTTTAAACTGCAGATCCCTCGGCACTCCTATATAAGAGAAGCTTGGTGGTAATCCCAACTAAAGGGGGTTGTAATGATCAATTATGTATGTGCGTATGTATATTTCTTATAATTACAGAAGGAATTCTATACTTTTTCTTTTGTTCCCACCTCAATTACATTAAAACTGACCACTGTTTCGTACGCAATCATTCGGAATTTTTTACGTATTTATCATGTAAATGTAAACATACTGACATAACATACTGGCTCTCTGTCACCACATATTACTTTACAAAACACTCTGTTAATGTCGCTATGTTTTAAGACTGTTATCATAACAGTGAAATGCTTGTTTCTTTAAAAAACTAAAAATAAAAAAATAAAAAAAATAACCGAAAACCCAACAACAACAAACATAAGTTCCTATAAATGATTTGATCTTTCCCCCCATGTGCTTTGTTTACATACATATTTTGAAATACTCGTTTTAGGCATAAATTTTATACCACTACTGGTGTTGTTGTTGTTATTATTGTTATTGTAGTATTTTTTTTTAGTTAAAGTGAAGAGGTGCCATCTCTGCTGCGTATATTAATGGCTCTGCTATGGAGGCTGCTCAAAAAAAAAAGTCGTTGTTTGTGCTGTTGTAGTTGTTGTTGTTGCTGTTCGATTTTTTAAATGTTAAAATGTGATCGTATTTCTTTCTTTCTATTCGTTTGTTTGGCTTGTAGATGACTACTACACGAAAGTCTTTTATTGTGTGTTTGTTTGCCTGTGTTTTGTTGTTGCTTGTATTGTGTTGTTCCAGTAATTCTTACGAAACTCTTTGTGGTTGTCGTTTTTTCTTTAATATTTTTTCGATTTTTTTTGTTGTTGTTGTTGCTTTTTCTTGTTTTGGGGAGTATGTTTCCATACATATGAGTGCGTATACATGTGTGTGCATGTTCTGTGTTTTCCGTAGACTTCACTTATTGACTAAAGGTCTTTGTTTCGTTGTTGTTGTTGTTGCTTTAGTTAACATTTCAAAAGATCAATCATCTCCGTATTTTGATTTTTTTGTTGTTGTTGTTGTTGTTGTTGTTGTTTTGTGTGTTTCGATTTAACCTACACCACTAGAGGTGTTGTGGTTATATTTGGTTTGAGCTGTTGTTGTCTGCAACAGTCTTTTGGCGCAACCACAATTACAGCGTTGAACTGATAATTTTTATTTTTTTTTATTATTAGTAACGCAGACAATCAATCTAGCAATTAACGTACACGTCGTAGTTTTAAAGATAATTGAATGAAATTTGGCAAATAGTCTACCTGTCATGCAAGCTTAAGTAGCGATCTAAATATAGTAGCGATCTAAAATAAAATTTTTTTTTCTCCAAATTAATTAAAATTGGAACGTTTTTGGGTTAGGGTAGACAAGATCATTTCATGAATTTCGGTCATATTTTAACCGAAAAATTTAAAACCATTTATGTTCGTCTTAGTTTACTGGTTTCAGTCTAAGCTAACACTAGGTGAAAGGCAATGAAAGTTGGTCCATAGGTCCACTTAGCTTTCATATGAGTTTCAAGTAAAAAAAAATAAAAAAATAAAAAGAAAATTTCATTTATTTCAGATGCAATGGAATGGAAATATTGTTGCGTTTTTTAACTTTTTAAAAATAATAGTTTTCTATAGATTCGAAGATTGACATTTTCGAATTGTTTAATAAAAATAAAACCTTTATTTATTAAAATTTCACACATTAGTACATGTACGACCCACCGGCAATGTTATTTTCATAAATATGCTTCATTTAATTTTGTTTTGGCAACTTCTAGAATCTCACTGTTGATTTGTTATTGTAATATTTACTCTATCTTTCATTATAGTAATTTGAATTTATTATAGGACACATCATTACAATCCTTCAGTCAGGATTACGACCTAGATTCTCGCACTACTTATTTTGTGTGAATTAATTTAATACATGAGTGGCAGAGGACCTAGAGTTTAAAGTCGACTCCGACATTTTTTTTGAGAAATTTTTCATGACAATTTTTTGTTTACTCTCCGAGTTTTTGCCAAAAATCTGCTTAAAAGAAAGTCGAAAGCCGAAGAAATATTTTTTGCATATTTGGTTCAAGACCAGGAGTTTGAACAGTGGCCGGTCTTAGCAGTGACCAAGAAAACAATCGAGCGTATTATTGGCATCACATAATAGCCACGTATTACGCTTTCATGACAATGAGGTTAGGATATCCAAACAGCTGAAATACTTGGCTAGTTATACTGGATAGGAGAATAAAATGAAGGCATTTGTAAGATAAAACAGTAAAAGTCAACAGATGTTGGTCCATATATAAGGGGGCTGTGGATTCCAGCGATGAATAGAAAATGCTGCATTAATATGCTTCAAACAGTTGGAAAAATCTCCGGCAGGAATTCAAGAACTAGTTTTTTGGTCAAACGAATCTAACGCATAGATATACCCGTGGCTTTAAACATGGAGATATGACAGAAGATAGAAGAACCAGAAACTGAATTATGTCTTCGGCCAGCGCATCATAGTACAGTTTTTCAAGCAGAGCTTAGATCTCTGCAAGTGATAGGGGTTTCAATACATCAGTTGATTATTAAATGACAATTAGGGCGACAGTCCTGTAATGAAAGAATTACTCATGCTAGCCACGGTAGTCGTCCAGGAGTGATCGCCAATGAGGAACTGAAGAATCTGGCTAAAGGAAAAAGGGAAATTACAGAACATTAACCCGAATAACCTTCGAAAGTGACCGGACGCGTCTCATGGACTATTGGGTAATAATGACGCAGGAGGGCAAATTGTGAGAATGCTCTGAGCCGATCCTGATGAGCAGAAAGTCATGAGTATATTGACACTAACTGCAGGCGATATGTGTAGGGGTAATCGAAATAATGGAATTCTTTTTATATCATGGCCTAGCTTTCATAAGCTAGAACCGCCAACATTTTTTTGGAGGAGATACTATTCCAGGCATAACTTTTATCACAGGAGTGAATTGGAAGAAGATAATATCTGCGTCAAACTCATTTTGATTCTTATTTGCCGTGTACAAAAACGTATGAATTGTTTGACAATTGCCTTCCAAGCCAGACGTAAGGAATTAGACAATCGCTGTGGCTATTAAGGGATTATAAAGATACGTCGGGCTTTTGTTGTTGTTGTTGTTGTTTTAAATTATAAACCCATTAGAAGCGAATGTTTTTTTTAAATCTTTTAAAATTTCTTCTTCTTCTTCGAAATTCGCTTTTATTTTGGAGCTCATTATGAAGTCATGGTGTAAAGTTTTTGTTATTATTCTTGTATTGACGTCAACATTGTATAATTAATTTTATTCATCACAGTAAAACATCAAATTAAGCTGAACAACAGCAATAAAATGAAAAAAAAAATGAAAAAAAAAAACCAGAAGAAGAAAGAAATCCAGAATCTCATGAATAATATTTTTTTCTTTTTTTTTTGGCGAGCGAAATCAATTAATTTCCGAATTTAACATGAAAAAGATGTTGTTGTCGTCAATCTTTCTTTATATTTTTGAAATAAAATGGAGAAACTTTTTTTTTTCCTAAGAGCCAAGAAATTTTAAAGAATTCCATGCCAATTTGTATTAAAAAAAAAAATTGAAAATTTTTAAAAACCTTGCTTCAGAAAGTTTTTCAAAACCGAGAGCAGGTCCAATGTCTTTTAATAGCCCATGAACGCATAAAAGTAATGAAAATTTAGTACGAAAGTGGAGATACAAACATGCGGCTACCATACGAGCATTACAGGGTGATTATGATCAACATAATATGGCTACAGTACCGTTAAGATTATAAAGAAATTTGAAGACACAGAAAGTATTGAAGATGTGTTCCGGCATTACCGATAACATCGCTTCTATTAGAGAAAATGCAGCATATAATCCAAATTCATCGACTATACAACGTTCACATTACTTTAGCCTTTGTTTTGCCTTATTATGGCGTATTTTGCATTTGAGTTTGCATCTCCATCCTTAAAGAATCTTCGTCAATCGACTTGGATATGCCACTTGGCCATTAAGCAGAAATTCTTTCGGGACGTCAACCATCTCCATCCATATAGAGTTCCACTCATGCAACAATTAACGCCATAAATATGCTGATTGAGTGCTAAGAGCAACAGGCTCTCAATGCTGATTTCTCGAATAAAATTTTCTGCAGCGGCGAAACTCATTTCTCACACGGTGGTTACGGCAACAAGCAAAAATGCCACATTTTAGGGTCGGAGTACCCAGAAGTGATTGTGGAAAAGACATTACATCTGGAAAAAGTGCTTGCTTGAAACACTTTAAGCCGTAGTTAT
Organism: Sarcophaga bullata; assembly: GCA_005959815.1. Taxonomy (NCBI): domain Eukaryota; kingdom Metazoa; phylum Arthropoda; class Insecta; order Diptera; family Sarcophagidae; genus Sarcophaga; species Sarcophaga bullata. The sequence goes on along the minus strand of QOCX01000307.1, from coordinate 21,394 downwards.
TGGAAAAAACAACCCGTACCGCCAATTAAGAGGGCAATAGCCCTACGCTAACCGATTTAACAACAAGGGAAACACTACTCCGGTTTAAATTGAAAGAACTTTGGTCATTTAGTTAATATTTGACTAGCATTGATGGAATTACTTAATTCGAGGCATTATTTTTTACATGAAAAATTATCACGAAACCAAGGCTAAGATTGAAAGTCAGGAGTGCACGAGACTTTCCACTTCCCGCCAACAAATTCGATCGTAAAAATTGCATTGAGATTGTGCCCACAGGGAAAACGCCGAACGATTTATTCTGGATGCTGTAAAGTTGAGATCTCTACACTCGAAACTCGATCAACACACGAAACAATTGCAGAAAAAGTTACAAACAGTGCTAGCCTGTAGAAGACAGAAAGCGTGAGAGATTATGAAAACCATAGGCTTCTCACATGGCTCAGTAGTTTTAATTTTGAATGGGAAAACTCTCTGCATAGTAGATACCACATTTGCTCACAATCGTTCACAAACGCATTTATGGGACATCATTCCTGGAGTGTGGGGAGTAGGTTCAACTTAGTGAACCTTGTACGATGCTAACCTACCGCAAATGCTTACTGGATGCGATAACCAAGCCTTACTTGAGCATAGTGCTGTGTATGCTGTCCATTGTAATAACAGTTGAAGGATGCTCCAAAGCTAATTGACAAGTTGTGATTAACTGGTCATGACATTCAGCATCAGGGCTCTGCATGTAAACCGTGACACTCCAAGAATCAAACTAAACACTCGTTTAAAATTCTAATGAATTTAGTGATCGTGAATTTAGTGATCGATCTGGTAACAAATAAAAATTGCTGGGATAGGCAATTGAAGAAGGGTGCGCCTAATGAAAAGAGTCTGCATTATAACAGGGACGAATTGGTAAATTACGTGGACAGCGCTCTGTACTTCTTCAAACGATTTTAAACTCTGCAGAATGCTTCTCCATTTTGTAATGATCAGTGGACAATACTCTCTACTTTCTCAATCAATCTACAAGCTTTGCAGAATGCTTCTCCATTGATTTAATTTAAGGATATGACTGGTGACTGTGGTAATAAAGCAAAATTCCTGTTAAGATTTGTCAGCGGCCAATAAATCAATTTGTGGACCACCATTCCGGTTTGGAGTGTGTATGCTGTAACAAGCTTATCAGTTACACAATTACGGATAACCCTGCGACCCGGATACCACACTACATTGGCCAAAAAAGTACCCCGGAGACAGGGCATATGTCAATCAAGTTAGATTTGAAAGTTGCACTCCGAAAGAGATGTGATTACTGCTTGGCTGTCCGAGAAAGTATACTTAATTCCCCAGCGTAAGTTATGGCCACCATCAAGACGTGAAAGACAGTCAGGTAGGCGAAGACATATTATGATATTATTTACTCCTCGAGTTTTTGAAGAAAGCTGCAAAGAGGAAGTCGCCTACGAAATGTTTTTCCATATTTCGTTCTATTGGAGACATCGTAAGGGTTCGGTTTAAATCCCAGGTCAATGAAAGTATACTTAATTCTACAGCGTGAGTCATGGCCATTACCTTGGCTTGAAACAGTCAGGAAGGAAGGCTGAAAAGTTTTCTAAGATTACACAGCCTATGTAACTTTTAAGATTAGAATCTTACGGGTCGAGTTTAAAAGACCTTCTGAAGCAAACCATGTTCACTGTATGGAATTCTACCCCTTTTGCCGCTAGATGCCCTTAAGTTCTAGTCAATCTCAACCAAAGTAAGGGTATTAATTGGGATCAACATTTAGGAAATGGTGGTCACCAACAGAGCATAGTAATGGAATTTGGTAGATAAGCTGTTGCAGGCAAAATGAGAGACTAGTGATCATGTTTTATTTTCATTTACTCGGTAAATTTATAAACAATAGGTTCCCCTAGGTACTTAGTCAGCTTGAACGTTTAATATTTAAAAAAAATCTGTCAATAATTGGTCATCTTCTATACATATGCGTCATGATATTCGTATTAGATTTCAAAAAAAAAAAAAAAATCATACGTCATAGCCCCCTTGAATCAATATTATTTCAGTTTTTCAAGTATCTGGCCTTACTTTATTAGCCGAACACTGTATTTAAAAACAAACATCAGCATCAGCATCAATATCATCATTATCACCAGAAATCCATCACTTATAGAAGAATAAAAAGAGAGAAAACACAGACACACTTACACACACACACACACACACAAATGCCCAAATAATTGTTAACATAATCTTTATGAAATAAATAAATAAGAGCAAGAGCGAAGGAGAGCGATAGAGTGGTAGAAGTAGAGAGTAGTGAGAAGTTTCCGCAAAAAAAAAGAAAAAATATGGTGTGGGGGGGAGAACGGAAAACTGTGTATGAAAACATTTTTTTTTTTTTGGGTACCTTCAATATCGGGTTGTTGTTTGTCCCGTTGGTTTTATTTTTTTTTGTTTGTTTGTTTGTTTGTTTATTTCGTTCGTTGTGAGATGCTGCTGCTGCTGCTGCTGTATAATGTTAACAGTTAAAATGCTGTTGTTGTTTTCTTACTCTCTTTCTGTTGTTTGTTACTTATTGTTGTTGTTGTTGTTGTTTTATTTGAATAAATTCAAAGATTTACTGTTATTTGCCAAACTGAAATCATCACACCACGTATAAACTTGTTACTCTTTTTTTTTTTTGCTTTTCTTTTATTAAAGAAATGCTGCTCTCTTTACAAAAAGAGAGAGAGAGTTATTTAGTAGGCAAGTATTTGCTTAAAATGACGTCATTAAATGCCGGTTTTATTTTTTATACGCTTAACTTTGTATTTTTTTTTGATTGAGACATTTAAAATGAATTTTTTTTTATTGTATTTATTTTTATTTACTTGTAGTTGTTGTTGTTATTGTTGTTATTGTTTTTAATTGTGTTGACATTTTGGTTTTTATTTTCGTATTTATTTTTTTATTTTTTTTAATAAAAAAAACTGTATTTTTTATTTATTTTTGTTATTATTATTGTTATTATTTCCCTTCTTATTATTGTAGTTGTTGTTATTGCTATTGTTTTTAACACTTATTCACTGTGTTTGTTTTTATTACTGCGACTTTCTTTGTATCGATTTATTTTGTTTTTTTTTCCTCACTATTTTTCATTTGTTGTTATTATTGTTGTTGTTATTATTATTGTGATCTCCTTTGCAAATTTTTTTTTTATTTTTATTTTTATTTTTGTTGTCAACTTTCAATTTTCTGAAAATATTTTTTAGCGTGTTTGTCTTTCAGTTAATTTGCGTGGAAAAAGTTTTTTTATTTAAAAAAAAAATTAATTTTTCTTTCGTTTTTGTTTTTTTAACTGTAAGAGGGGATAATATAAGAAAATAAAATTTGAAATTTTTTTTGTAAATAATAAAATATTTAATAAAATTTGTAACAAAAAAAAAAAAAAAAAATTGATTTGAGATTTAAAAGAAATTGATTTTTTTTCTTAATTTTCTTTAATTTCTAATTGAAGAAAATAAATTGCTTTCGTTTATTAGAAGTTTATTAGATATTTATATTTACGTTTTTTAATTAATTTAATTTGTTTTTTCATCTCTAGTTAAGGAAAATAGATTTTTTAAAATTGATTATAAATGGAAAATAATTTCAATTGAAGACGATTAGGAATATTAATTTAATTCCAAGAAGAAGTTGAACAATTAAATTTTGTAAATTCTTTAAAAAAAATAATTTTTATTAAAAAAAAAAAATAAAATTTAACAATTAATCGTTTTCAATTTGAAATTTTTACAATGATTGTTTTTAATTTGAAAATTTTAATTTGAAAATTTTTAATTTGAAAATTTTTGAAAATTTTGATAAAATTTATAATTTAAATTATTTTATTTTATTGAAAATAAAGCAAAATTATTAATTTAAATAAAAAAAATTTTTGCTTAAAAAAGAAAACGATAAAAAATGAATTCAAAATTACTAAAAAAAATAAATTAATTTTTAATTAATTTTTTAATTATTTTTTTAATTAATTATACTTTTTTAATTTTATTTTTTATTTGTATTAATTTATTTTCTTTCATTTTTATCCTTTTTTTTGTTTTACTGATTATTGTTATTAAAAATAATCTCAAATTAAGGAAAAAAAAATTAAAAAAAATTAATAATAAATAATATATAAGAAATGAATTCTTTTAATTTCCTTATTGTATTAAATATTATTTTATTTTTATGTTATTTTATTTTTTTTTGTTGTTAATTTTTGTGATTAAAAAATACAAAAAAAAATTTAAATTTTATGTATTAAAAATTTTTTATTTCATTTATACGTTATTTTTATTTATTTTTTTATTTTTAATAAGATTTATATTTTCTAGTTATTTTATTATAATCTATTTAACTGGCCATTATTACTTAAAAACTCCAGAAAAAAAAAAATTATTTTTTGTATTAAAAAATTTTGTTAAATTTTATTTCAACGTCTATTCCGTAATTTTTTTTCATATTTTTTTACGTTCTTTAATCAGATTGGGTTCTTATTTTTTTAATTTATTTTTATTTAACTTTTTCAGGGCTTATTGAAAATGTAATGCTTTTTTTTATTAAGAAAAAGAATTTTTAATCAAGTGTCAGAGGACACAGCATGTTTCAATCAGTTTTGAATTGAAATTTGCACCCCAGAAAAGATGCGTCAAAGAATACTTAATTCCGCATCGTACCTTATGGACACGACTTCAACGTGAAACGCAATCAAAAAGGCGAGAAGATATTTTAATATTAAGGTCTTGGAATAAAATTTCATAATTTTAAGCATTGTTCATTACAACCCTTCAGTTCAGTTCATTACTACCTTAGCTTCGTACAGCCATTATGTTAGGTGTGTTAATTTTTATACATGACAGGCGGGACCTAAATTATAAAGTCCACTGCGAATGACAGATGTTTTGAGAAACTTTTCATGGCAATTATCTTTTACTCTCAGAGTTTTTGCCAGAAATATGTTGCGAGGAAGCCATTGAATATTGTTTTTTTTTAAATTTATGTACCGTACGATGTGTGTATTTTGTTGTTGTCTGTTAGTATTTATTTACTACTTTCTCTATTTACTTTCAGCAGTCTTTGGCAAAAATCTGCTGAGAAAGAAGTCGTCAAAGAACGATGTTTTCATAGTTTATCATGTTCGAGATGTTTGACTTGGGGTTTGAACAGTTGCCTAATGTCTAATAAGCCGACTAGACTATGGTTTTAGTTGATTAAATTTTACAAAATTAAAAAAAGAATATAAAAAGGTTTTAAGAAAAAAAAAACTAAAGAAAATTTATAGAAAATTGGTTTTTTATTTCAAAAATATTAACTTAATAATCACAAAAAAAAAATTATAAAATCTTGGTAAATTCTTTCAAAGAAATTTAAAAGGAAGCAAACATATTTCCTTTATCATTTAAAAAAGGTTTCAATACACCAAAATTTTAAAAAGTTTTAAATGAGTAAGGAATTATAAAAATATTGCAATTAAAGAGCTATTATTACAACGTGCCGCTAAATAAAGGGAGGATTTTAACGGGCCGATAAATTGTTTTTCGTTATTATAAGTGGCCAATAAGATAGCAGTCAGTGTTAAGCTAAAGGGAAGATCATCCGGTAACTTTTAACTTTAGGTTTATGTTGGTGCTAGCCTTATTATATATTATTTTCAATATGGCAACTTCAAATCCATTGCCACTGCATTTAAAAAAAAACTTTTCTAATTAAGCAGTTTTATCGATATTGCTCAAGCAGTGCCATATTTTCCAGAAAGTTATCTTTATTTTATCATTAAGTTGTGATAACGAAAATAAATTAAAACTGAGTTTTAAGTTCACTTTAGCTAAAGTTACCTTTAACTAAACCTAAATTTAACGGCAAATTGTAATAATGGCTGTAAATGTATTTTTTTTTATAAATTGTGAAATTTATTAGATGGGAAATGTTAAAAAAAATTTTTTAAAATGAAGGAAACCATTTTTAAAGTCCAATAAACACTTTTTTCAAGACTTAAAAGATTTTTTTTTTATTAAAAAAGAAAATTTAAAATTTTAAATTTTTTGAAAATATAATTTTGAAGACCAAATTTTTTTTAAATTAAAAATATTTGTATAAATTAGTAAATTCAATAAAATTTTATATTTTAAATTCTTTATAAAAAAACTAATTTTTTAATATAAAAAAATTCAAATTTTAATAATTTTTTTATAAAAATTTTTAAAAATTTCTTTTTAATTTTTTTTTTTAAATATTTTAGAACTTTTTAATAAAAAAAAAATTTTTAATAAAAAAAAATTTAAAGTTTATTAGGAATTTTTTTTTTCTAAATAAAACAAACACTGAAGCAAAAAATTATTTTGAAATTTCTTTAGAGGGCTTACACCACAGGTTTCTAGATTTTGAAAAGGCAATTTCTTGCAGTTATTTTAACTTTTTAACATTTAAATTGAAATAAAATCGTTTAAACTTTATTAAATACTGCTTGTAACACATCTTAATCTATTCATGCGTAGAGTTTCAAAAAGAATTGAAAGTTTATACCGGCTTTTCTCTTTTTTTCTGCCTCAATTAAATCAATCGTTGACTCAATTCTGAGAATATGATAAGTTTTGAATCACCAGAGTAGTACACTGCAGTGTTTAACTGTTATCTTAACTGTTATCTGATTTCCCGCACATATGTAACTACAAGTGTGGATATCATGCTGTTAGTAACAGCATAATAACTTTAAAAAAAACTAAGTCTTAAACCGGGAAACTTGACTTGAGTTTAGAAACGTTTTTGCGTGTGAGAATAATCAGCTGTAATCCTGATTAAAGGCCAATAAGAGTATACGTGCATATGTATTCATAAATCGTATTTAAGTTGCTGTCAAGCAGACCTACGTTGCTTTGTTGACAACTCAATTAAAAACTGGTTGGTCTAGATGGTCTGAGGTTAATTAAGAGAATATTTTATCAGTATTTGGCACAGTGACTTATGCTCATAAATTTTTAAACAAAATTAAAGTAAAATTCGAAATATGTACGTATGTACGTATACATGTATGTATTTGTAGGTAAATAGAACGTTAAGTCGAATTTAGAGGGCATGTGACCTAGGTTAGGTTTTTTTCTGGTACTTGTAGACTCTTGTTGGTATGCAAGTGTGCTTTAAGCCGAGGAATTCTTAGCATTCCAACGTGTTATAAAAAGTTTTAATGGAAATATCATCAGATAATCTTTAAAACCACTTTAAAAAGAGCTGTGCTCGATGTACATAAATTAGGTCAGGTATACACGTTGCGGATATTATACTATTAGGGCATCCATCGAAGTGCCATAGTTCTTTTCGATATAAAATATCCAAGGATTTCAAACGTAAGCTGTTGCTTTTATTTTATTCTCGGCAATATAATATCGTGACGTCACACTAATGACAGGAAAATGATATCCAAACAACTTTACTTTACTACCAACATAACTTAGGAGAAAGAGTAGTCAGTAGTCTCGAAAAGGCTATTCAAATGTCGTAGAAAAGTTTTTCAAATTTATCGCTAAACTGTTGCCTCTTCTTTTACCGAGGCTTTAAACACACACACACAACACAAGTTGCTTATAAAGCTTAAACGTAACTTTGATTTCAAGGTAGTAATGCTCAATGGGGTATTAGTCCAGAGTTTAACGTGCATTTCGCCACAACGGTACACCCCACCACTGTGCTGAAAGTATAGATGGAAACAATGTGTCTACCAGCGTCTCCACGCACAATGGTGCAACCGCAAATCGTGTGTACCAATTCAAAGCCATGCCTCCCCACTTGATTAATGGTCGGAGAGTAACTAAACTTCTTTTCGACAATGCTTAAGAGTATAATGCCACACCGAGCTTGTGCTCATCCCGCGATTTAGGTATAAACCACAGCCACCACGTTGCTGCCACAAGGGGGGAGAGACGAGTCACTGTAGGTCCAATAAAATATGTAGGCTTTAAACCATTTTGAATGCTATGTGCCACACGAAAAAGTCTAGATAAGCTACTTAAAGCCGCTTTAAAAGTCAGATCGCCAGATGTATTCTGCAATTTACTGCTTCTCATTATTATTGATGCTGTTTCCAAGCACACAATTGATAGCTATGCACGAGAGGATTTTTGTGTCCAACTTCGACTTAAAGCCGTCTTGAATTGCTAGACTATGTAGATGACAAGTGACAATATTGCAGGCTTTGTCAAGGGCAAAATAAAGAAGTAGGTTCTTAGAACAAATTCTTGCTGAAAGAAAGTCGCAGAGGAAATAATTTTTTTTTAATATTTCTGGCCTGGGGTCAGTGCCCAACGTCTTATGAACCAACACACACTACCAACTAGACTGAAGCGATGATTAACGCTTTCTTTTGGTTTGACTGGAATAAACTGGAACCAAAGACACACGATTTCACTAAGGTGGCGCTACGTGCCAAAAAGCTTGTAGCACTGTGGTTAATCTGCATGAGTGATTTGAGACCATGCTTATTTCAAGTGGAAGTGAATGTTTTTTTTAATTCGCAGGAAATAAGCTACAAATCACAATATTTTTACAGCTACATAACCCAGGTTATGTATCATATTTGGCCTGCCATATGCATCAGAGTTTATGGAAATTGAAAAAGTGGTTTTCGCATCTAGAAAGCCATGGCGGTATTTAAACGATTTTATATTCCAAATTTAATGGCATAATAGGTCTTTCAAACGATGATATGACACAGACACTTTATTTTTCATTTAAAGCTAGGGAGGGCTTTAAAAACACACCCTTTAGTAGACTTTCAACGGCAATTTTTTTATGGAATTTTTTTTTTTTTAGTATTCAAGGAACTTGATATATTATTTTTACAGAATAAATTTTATTATGAATAAATAAAAAAAAGAATTTAAATGATTGTTTTATTTGTTTGCATCGATATTTTTCCCATAAGATATGTTTGAATGAATTAATTTTAATTTAATTTTTTTATTTTTTTTTTTTTAGAAATAAATATTTAATTTTATTATTTTATTTTATTTAAATTATTAAAAAAAAGGCAATTTTTCTTTTTATTAATTAACATTAGTGTTGTTGTAAATTTTTAGTTCAACTTTTGTTTAGAGAAAGATAAGTTATATTATCATTTTTATTATTTTTAATTTAATTTAATTTAATTTAATATTTTAATTATTATTTTTAATTTTTTTTTTAGTTTTTGTAATAAATTAAGTTATTTGTATCAATTTATTGGGTTTATTTATTTATTATTTATTTAATTTACGTTATTAAATATTCATGTTTTATTTTATATTTTATTGACATAAAAAATATATTTTTTAATTTTATTTTAACTTTTAAAACCTTTAAATTTATTTTTTTTTTAATATTTTTTAATTTTCTTTTAAGAAAATATTGTTATTTTAAAATTTTTCTTACACATATTAACTGTTATTTTTTTATGTTTAATAAAATAAAATATTTTTCCTTTAAATTAAAAAAAAAAAAACAAAATAATCATTAATTTGTTTAAAACATGCAACTTATTTCTCTCTTTGTTTTTGTTTTTTTAAATAATTTTTATTTGTTTATTTTAAATTTATTTTTAGTATTTTTTTATTAATTTTTTTATCATAAAAAATTAACATGATTTTTTTAATATTTTTTTTTATATTTTATTTAAAAAAATACGTTTTAATTTGGGTTTTTTTAAAACAAAGTTGTAAATAAACATTGTATTTATTTGTTAAATTTCCACAAACTTATTCCATATGTACCTACGTATTGCCACAAATTGTTGTTATTTTTTTTTAAGTAACTTTATATAAAATTTTATGGATTTTTTTTTTGAAATTTTCTTAAACTGCACGTTTTTTACCAAACTTTTATTATTTTTTTTTTTATTTTTTTTTTCTCATTTTTATGATAATTTTGTTGTTTTATTACGAATTTTGTAACAAAAATAAACAAATCACACTTACATTGCTTACACACACAAACACACGTCTGCCCAATTGCATACATGCACACACACACTTATACACGTTTTACACCTAAACGTAGGCTCCAAAATTAAACGCACATATCTAAACACATGTACATTCATACACAACAATATTTACTTATTCATTCATTTACGCATACAATTTAAAGCAAAGAAAAAAATTTTTTTTTGTATTGTATTGTATTGTTTTAAACAAATACAGGAGTATAGAATTTTTATTAAATAAATACCGTTAAGAATTATAAAAAAATTTTTCCTTCTTTATTTGTTATGAATTTTCTTTAACACACAATATGTTTGGTTTCTTCTTGTATTTCGGTTTAACAAAACAAAAGAATAAAAAATTATGATTTTTTTTTTTGACGTTGATTTGTTAGCGTTTATTTCTCAAGCAAAAAAGTAAAAAGGCTGTGCAATGCTCAGCGCCTGTTCACAGACTGAATTTCAATATTCGCTCTAAAACTCTCAATTACCAAAAGAAACAAAAACACACACACATTTTTGTCTTTTTCGTTGTCGGCTGGCGCTGTTTTGTGTAAGCTTGCGAGTGTATGTTAAGATAACGTCATCTGTAAAGAAACAAAAACAAACGTACGGCCAAACAGCGCCACACACACACACACACACACATGAACACCAAAAACCAAGAAAATTTTAAAAACAAAAGCACAACAAAATATAACAGAAATGTACACACACACATGAGAAAAGAAACGAGCAAAAGCACACTCACTTTTCTGAATATTGAATCTCGTGTATAAACCGAATGCAAAAACAAAACTAACAGGAGAAATATTTTATATTTTAATAGAGCACTCATACACATACACACACACAAAAGCATAACAATCATACACAATGTACTCTTCTAAATACAAAATACGAAGTCAAACAAGTAAATCCCAATAAAAAAAACCAAACAAAAACAAAAACAAAAGGCAAATAGCAGAACCAGTTTCGTTTTTTATTCTCTTTTTTCTTGTTGTTGGTGTTGTTATTGTTGTATTTCAAATACAAAAATCCCTTAGGCCAATAAGAAACAGAAATTTTGCAGCCAAATATTTTAATGTTTTTCTCTTTCTCTTTTAATTTTAATTTTACATTTTTGTTTTTGTTTTTGTTTTTGTTTTTGTTTATCTGTTAAAAGAGTTTTCCTTTTATTGTGTTTGTCTGGCTGTTTGCATAAGTAAACTTCGATTGTGTAAAGATTTTGCCTTTTCAACCACAAAATTTCATTAAAAAACAACAACAACAACAAAAGCTATTTTAACACTCTCATTACAATTACAAAATAACACAACAAAAGAAGAGAGAAATTACTCATGCTCTTTATTAAAAGAGCTTAAGAATTTATCTTTTGTTATGCTCTTTGAAAAAAATTTTCAAAACTCTGTATACGAACAACAGCGAGTATGTTAAAGCATTGAAACCAATTGGAATTTTCTGTTCGTGTTACATTTAAATACGAACGCTTCTAGTCCAAATACTCCAGTTAAGTTAAGGCTGTGTAAACGTTATTTTTTTTTTCTTTCTTGTAATGAAAGTAAACAACAACAACAACAACAAAAACAATAACAATTAAATATAAAAACAAATAAAAATCATGAAGAAAAATTGAATTTTTTAATAAACTCTCCCTGCACCACATATTTGTTTAAATTTTTAACGTGTTTGATTTCTTTTGCAGACACTTACTTACACACACACACACACACACATAGTCAGTCAGTCATATGCTTTGAACTGGCATTTACTTTTTTATTTCATTTAGCAGACCATGTGTTCATTTCTGCAGAATACTTTTATCTCTACAGGCTCTGTTAAGAGAGCAACAGAGAAATTGTTAGTAAAGCTCTCTTAACTGTTAAAAGCAGCTGTTAACGTTCATAAATCAACACTAGACAACAGAAATTTTTTACTATAAATTGTTGAAAAACATAAGAGAGCCATAAATTAAGGAAATTTATATGGCAAATGAAATTTGCCATTACCCCTCTGGCATATTTTTTTTTTGAGTGTCTTATGAGACGTTCGGCCACGTTTCAATTCCCAGATTTTTTGGTGTCTCAGTATTCCTCGATAAGGCTCTTTCCTCATTTCGAAAGATGAATGATGTAAATGGCATTGAAACGTTAATTTAATCGTTGTAAAGGCCTAGTAGACATAAGGCCACGGTTCATACCCCCCCAAAATGAAATATGAACGAATTTTTCTGCGGCGTCTTCCTCTCACCAGTGTTCTGGCAAAACCTCTGAGAGAAAAAAAAAATGTCTTGAAAATGGGCGTCAAACTGTTGGTCCCGCCATGTCTACATAAGTGGTGTGAGAAGCCAAGTGAGACATCTTCAACAGCACGAAATATAAAGAAAATATTTCTTCGGCGTCTTCCCCTCAGCAGATTTCTGCCAAAAACTCTGACAATAAAATAGAATTGCTATGAAAAACTTTCTCTAAAATCTGTCACTCGAAGTCGATTTTGAACTGTAGGTCCCGCCCAACTCGTATATAAAATTAACGCACACAATATAAGTAGTGTGAGTAGCTAGGTTGTAATCCTGACTAAAGTGTTGCAATAACCAATTGTGTCTGCATGTATACCATGGCCGAGGCTAGCATTTAGGACCTCTATGGTTTCGCCTCCTCCTGCGACTTAAGAAAACACCACAAAATAAAGTCTAATGAGGTCAAATGGCATAATTGCGGTGGCCGCTTGATATTGCCTTCACGCGGAATGACTATGCCTTCCAAAATTCTTGTGCATTAGTAAGAAAAAATTGCCATGGTAAAATTTCTCAAAGCAAATCTGTCGGTAAATCTTTAGGTCTCGCCACTCATTAATAAAATCAATACACACAACATAAGTGGTGTGAAAAGCTAGGTTGTAATTCTCACAAAAGGGTTGTAATGACAGGGTATGTATGTAGGTACGTATGTAGCCAATGTGATGGCAACGTTAGTTGACTTATTGCTGTTAGAGCAGGTGTTAGACAAGTTTTACCACGCTTTACAAGCTTCAAACAAGCTTTACACAACGTGCCTTATCCTGATCAAAAGGTGAGGACATCCCGAGAAGCTTTGCACGGCCTGCCTTATGATGAAGAAGAGGTACAACTTGTGAATTTACGTAGACGACAGCTGAACAGACATAGGCATTCTGGTATTTGTGCCGAATCTTGACGATGTCTAGAGGAGCCTCAGCTAACATCTGTAAATAGGTGAACTTAAGTAGTCCGCCTTATGGCCACTTCTGTTAGGTTGCGAGTAAAGGAAGTAGCTGCCCCCACAAGGAGTTATGAGCGGACACACTTAGGCCACACACAGGGCTCATTGTGATAGATTGCGAGTAACGAATTGCTGTTTATGGCGCACATAACCACTCTATAGCCCTAGTGTTATATTCAATCGAAGATTTTCCTAAGAATCCGTAAACCATGGAGTCCAATAAGCCAATAATCTAAGCGATTCCAGGCATCAAAGGCAAGCGGTGTAAACTATAATGGAAACATAATGGGACATTAACATGATATTTTGAATTTAACATCCCTACAAGTAGACGGCAGCTGAGTAGACCGTGGCCTTCTGATATTTCTGCAATATCTTGACGATGTCTTAGGGATCCTCAGCTAACATCTGTAAAGAGGTGCACTTAAGTAGCCATTGAAAGCCATTGAAATTTGATTGAAAGGTTTATAATTGTTTGATTCACGAGTAGAATATCGCTTTGTGGTCTACTAAACTCTGTTGTATATGTGATCCTATCCTTCGGGAAGGGTCAGCCGCCTTAACTCACCTAACCTATAAACGGGTCAAGTGTAAATATGAGATGAGCTTAGTAAGTTTGCATGTGTCGTGTCAAGGACTTGTATTTTAAAGTTCTTGAACTATTTTCAACATGAGATTTTTTAAGGTTATGTTGACTTAAATTGAAACGAATTCAATAACACGATCAAAATCACTGCCAACGGAGAGAAAAATAATTAAAAAAAAATTTTTTTTGAATAAAAAATTCATTTTAAATCGAAACTTTTAAAAGTTCTTTAGAAAGTGAAAAAGGAAAAAAATAAATTAACATTGGCACCCACGCATCTGGCCGCATAATATTTGAAACTAAAACTGCGTCATTAACTTAATTTAATGATCGGCTGCTGTTATTGGCATTTAACGAGCATTTATGGAAGAACATTGATGACTTGATCTCAGTGATCGCTATTCACACACACACTCTCTCTCTCTCGCTCTCTCTCTCTTTCTTCTCATTTGGGAGTACAGCTGATGATGATGATGATGATGATGATGCTGATATTTGCGATGATCAGATTTTCAATAAGATTTCGTTGATTTTTTATGACATTTTGACATATTTGGTGTAAATAACAACAACAACAGCAACATCAACAACCGTAATAACGTTAGAATTTGTTTGGATCAACCAATGGTGTGTGAATCTGAATAAACGTGCGAATTGCTTGCCTGTCTGCCTGTGTTTGCAGAGCGCCCACTTAATTAATGGCGATTTTATGTGTTGTCAACTACGTGGGTGGTTCGAAAAATTTATAGAAAAATTGTTCAATAAATTTTTGTTGTTGTTGTTGTTGTTTTTTTTTTTTTAATGAAGAAACAATAACAAAAAGAATGAAAAATATTTGAATTTGTTTTGTATTGAAATGAAAAACTTTTTGTAAGCATAAGTTGCAGTGGAAAAGAATATTTGTATGCCCTACATTTTAAGGCGGGGAAAATGGCATATTACGACTTCAAAAACCACTGAAGATGAATTAGTCGACTTTAAAACATTCCTAGTAGTCGCCGTAGTCTAGTAGGTAGTGCGTTGGCTTATTAGACGTGAGGCTAAGGTTCCAACCCCAGGTCACACATCTTGAACAAATGAAAAACTTTCCCCTCCCCTCAGCAGATTTCTGGCAAAAACCCGGAGAGTAAACAAAAAATTGCCATGAAAAGTTTCTCAAGAAAAATCTGTCGTTCGGAGTCGAATTTAAACTGCAGCCTTTCGCCACTCATGTATGAAATTAAAGCGCACACAACAGGAATGATATGAGAAGCTAGGTTGTTATCCTGACTGAAGGGTTGTAATGACAGATTATGTATGTACATATGCATGTAACTAATTTGCTGGCAACGTCAGCTGACCTACTCCTATTAAAGCATATGTTAGACAAGCTTTACCACTCTTTATAGGCTTCAGACAAGCTTTATCCAACGTGCATTATGCAGATCAAGAGGTATAACCTGTGGACATCCCGAGAAGCTTTACACGGCCTGTCTTATACTGATGAAGAGGTACAACCTGTGGACGTAACATCTCGATAAGCTTTACACGACCTGTTTTATGCTGATCATAAGGTATGACCTGTGGATTTAACAACTCGCGACCTAGACTACAGCTGAACAGACAGCGGCCTTCTGCTATTTCTGCCGAATCTTGACGATGTCTAGAGGATTCACAGCTAACATCTGTAAATAGGTGAACTTAAGTAGCCTATCTTATGGCCACTTCTGTTAGGTTGCGAGTAGAAGAAGTGGCTGTCACCACAAGTTGCTATGAATGAACACACTTAGGCCACACACAGAGTCCATTGTGATAGGTTGCGAGTAACGAATTGCTGTTTATAGCGCACATAACCACTCTATAGCCCTAGTGTTATATTCAATCGAAGAGTTTCCTAGGAATCCGTAAACTATGGAGTCCCATAAGCCAATAATCTAAACGAATCAAGGCGACAAAGGCAAGCCGTGTAAACTATAATGGAAGCATAATGGGACATTAACATGATATTTTTCTTAAGGCTTCTTAAGTGAATTTAAACAAACAAAAACAAAAACAACAACACAAACAATATTCTTGCCTTTGTGGGGTTCATTCAAAAATATTTCAATTCGATACGAAAATCGTCATTTAAAAGCTTTTTTTAAAAGTGCCATCAATTTTGTTTGAATGCATTTCAACGAATGGAAAATTTTAAAGATTTTTCCCATTTCCTTAACATAAATTATTGAAAATATTTGAAAACAAAAAAAAAAAAAATTTTTTTTTTTTAAATTTTTATTTGAAAACGATTGTCACACTTCACTTGGAGAATAAAACATGAGGACAGCCAGCCACCTCCTCAAACAAAAATTCATAAATTTTTCTCAAATAATTTTTTTGTTTCAATATTTTGAAAAACAACGGAAAAATGAAAAATTTTTTTTAATGAAAATCGATCCCCCAAACACAGGGAAGTGGGGCAAGGGAAAAATCGAAAATTAAACTCAAGAAAAAAAATTTTTTTTTTTAATAAAAACCAAAGGAAAGGCGTAAAACAGCAACAACAAATAGGCTATAAACCGATTAGATACAACAACAACAACAACAATAAAATATCATCGAGATGTCGAGAAAAATATTTGAAAGAATTGGTAGAAAAATTGATTTTTTTTGGCGTGTATTTTCCGATTTTCTTTTATTTTAGTCTAGGCCCCTACAGCTAGAAGTGGGTGTATACTAAGTTTGGAGCCAATGTTTGCAACTACGTTTACATTAAATTACTCAGGGCCAATCTAGTGTGATGGTTACAATGCCTTACTACCAGAACAAGCGTCTCAAGTCCGAGTATAGCAGAAAACAAACAATTTTTAAGCCTTGACAGTGGCTTGTACCATAGAATAACAGGATTAAACAGACCAGAGTCAGTTGTCTTAATGACGGCTAAATAATTTGAACCTATAAAGCCCACCACAGGGCCTAGATGCACCAAACTCTACAAAAAGATCGAGAAAAAAAAATTTTTTTTTTACAGTCTCACATGGGTAGTGTGCGAAGCTACATTGTTATCTCAACTAAAGAGTTGTTATGATCAATTAACTACGAAAGTAAGTACAGATCATGTTAGTTGTCTTCTCATAATTACTGAACAATCCGTTGAGTGGTTTTCTCCGCTTCTCCTTGCATTTTTAGATTTTAAAAACGAATTTTGAAAACAAACAGTTTTTCTAAACGGAAGGCCTCTCTCACTGACCAGAGTGGGATTACAAACACAAGAAACAGAATAGGAAGGCTTGGCATTGTAACAATTTGTTAAAAAGTACAACTCAATGAGTAAGGCAACCCTATCATTCTAGAACCTGGAGCAGTTTGAAAGCTCGGTTGATGCCACTATATGTGGAACATATAGCAACGTTCAAATGACCACCGCGATGTCACTGGGTGAAGCCACTCTGAAACATAAATCACACTGAAAGCGACCCTACCATTCTAGAACCTGCAGCAGTTTGAAAGCTCGGTTGATGCCACTATATGTGGAACATATAGCAGCGATCAAATGACCACCGCGATGTCACTGGGTGAAGCCACTCTGAAACATAAATCACACTGAATTTGGCCAATGCCATGGGGTGTATTGGTTTTGAGGAACGCTATGGTTACAAAAATTCCTCGGTGACCAGTTTACAGCCCTCGAATCACTCGTGCATAATATTCAATGTGGCTGTAAGCACAAATCATCTAATTCAGGCTAGTCGTTGGTCTAGTAATGGCCTGGCCAACGTCATTCTCAAGGAAATAGAGACCGATGACGTCATATGCCCCAAATCTTCACAATAAAGGTACTTTTTAGGGATGCATTGGACACTTTTGGATCTCATGTGGGCTGATATCGTTAGAAATTCGACAATTTTGTTCATTCTCGTATTAATTCATCCAATAATGATTCTAATCTTTGGAGTTGGATGAAAAAGAGAAAAGTGTGCTCCATTTACTGAGTATATGACCGTATATGCCTGCCGGAAGAGAAAAAGCGTCTTAGTTTCTACCCTGTAGGGGATAAATATATTCGATTTGATATGATTTGATATTATTCATGGGCTGGAACTAGATTAAAATGAATAACTGTGGACGTTGTGGATCCTAACTGGGTCTATCCCTACTTTTGTGGGTGAAAGGGTACCACTATCCTACCTATCTGCCTATCGGATCCATAAAATTTTTTTAATAATCTAGTACCATAAAGAAGGATTGTTGTTTGCCCACAGGTTCACAACAATCATTACAAAGGCAACTTCATGGTATCTGAAAAACACCTTCATCCACCACTCAGAATAAGATTTACGCGGGTAATCTTTCGTAGCTTAATTCAATAGAAAATATATGGAAAAGCAGGGGAAAAAGAAAGATGCAGGCAAATAGATAACCTCCGTCAAGTAATGGTCATATGGACCCCTGTATTGTAGGGTAAATCGAAACATTCATTGATTGCCTCTCAGTTTTCTTGTTGATTTTTTTTTATTTTTTTTTTATTTCCAATTTATTTTTGTTTCCATTTGGAATTTTGTTGTTTTTTTTTTTTCTATTTTTTGTTTCAATATCTTCCGCGTATCGTTTTGTATCTACACAAACTGTATCTGAAAAAAAAAACACTTTTTTGTATCGTATTGAATACATTCTAAAGAAGCACAGATAGATAGACACGTATGTACCTCTTATAGCCTTAATATGTGCAACAGTACTAGCACTGCCAACAGCAGCAACAACAGCAACAACAGCAACTACAATAATAATTAAAACAGCAACTAACTGTTCTTTTACGCCCCCGCAATGTTTTCATAGAAGTTTTCTCTCTCTCTCTCTCTGGGTCGTGATTTTGTTTTTGTTTACCGTTACATATGTATTCACCATACAATATTGTTTGAAATATTGTTGCTCTTGTTATATGTTGTTGTTGTTGTTGTTGTATTACTGCTAATAATAGATTGATTTACATTCACATACGCTCTCTCTCTCTCTCTCTCTGTCTCTCTTTCTGTCTAACTAACTGTCTATCCGTCTTTCATTCTTTACGTCATCACACCACCACCACCACCACCATCACCACCACCTCTCTTGCCTGAAAGTATCTCAAAACTGCGACCGGCTAGAGGCAAGAATTATTAGTACAACGAGGCTATACATACGCTTTCGTGTACAGTGAGTACCATTAGTATGTGTATTACAATGTATATTTTTCCAATTAGAATGTTTAAACTTTCCTTTGTTGATTTTTTTTTGTGTATCTCATGGTTGTTGTTGTTGTTGTTGTAATACCGTAATAACTGGCGGATTGTATAATGAAAAAATCAAAAAAAAAAATCCAAAAGATCTCAAACAGATTGGAAATCACATGAATTGGCGGTCAGTGTTTGTAAAGATTTTCAATCAAAAAAAAAAATTATTTTTTTCGCTGAATTTGTTGTTATTGTTGTTGTTGTTGTTGTTGTTTTATTTTAATTTTTAGTACTTTTGATTAGTTTATGAACTGGTTTTGGTCAAAACAAAACAAAAATCAGAAGAAAAAAAAAACATTTCATAGTGCGAAATAAGATTTACAGTGGCTTACAAAAGTAATGTAAAGTTAAGAAAAAAAAAACGAAATTATTTAATTAACCAGGGTGAACACATTTTTCTAGAAAAGAATTTTAATAGAAAAAAAAAATTTTTTTTTTTGAAAAGTTTTGTTCTTCAGTTGTTTCACTGGCAAGTTCATTGGAAGGTCATTGAACGCATTGTGAATATTAGAAAAAGTATTCTACATTCCTAACTGATAACAAGTGTAAGTGCGTTAGGTTAGTTAAATTAACCGTTAAGTCGTCGTAGTGTAGTAGATAGTTTGTTGGCCGGCCTATTAGACGTAAGGCCTAGGGTTCAAAACCCAGCTCAGACATGAAAACGTAATACAAAGAAATATTTCTACGGCAACTTCCTTTCAGCAGATTTCTGGAAAAATCATTGCAAGAGTAAATAAAATTGCCATGAAAAGTTTCTCAAAAAAATCTGTCCTTCGGAGTCGACTTTAAACTGTAGATCCTCCGCCACTCATGTAAAAAACTAACCCACACAACATCACTGGCATCAGAAGGTAGGTTGTAATCCTGACTAAAGGGTTGGAATGACAAATTATGTATGCATATAGAATAACTATTAGAAAACTAAGGTCTTACTTAGGCCAACAGTTAGCACCCCAGGGATAACACAACATAAAATCTAACTAGGGAATCAAATGGTCGCTATAAGAAATCATTTCGACTCCCAAACTAAGTCTCGTTATTGCGCTAATTTTCGTTTTAAAGAGCTCAGTCAAAGATAAGCGGCTAAGAATCTTGGATTCTTTATGACAGAAGTTAATACATGAGATGAACGATAGTTCCCTCCCTGCATAAGTCATGCCTTCCCATAGGACAGTAGCCAGCCAGCAAAATTGCAATGGGCTGGTCGGCTTAACAGAATCCCGGTGACAGAAGTTAATACATGAGATGAACAATAGAACCAGAAGTTGTGCAGAACTGATTCTGAGGATTACTGAGACTATCGCCTTCCAATGGGCAATGGATGAGTCGATGCCATAAAAGGTCGATTTCTTGCTCTCTTGTTGCCAACAAAGTTGTGCCTCCTAATACACCCAAAGGAACTTACATACGTACGTACATAATTGGTCATGACAACTCTTTAGTCAGTATTACGTCTTAGTTTATCGCACCCCTTATGTCGTGAGTGTTAATTGTATGCATGATGGGTTGCGTGATCTACAGATTGAAGTAGATTCCGAACGACAGATTTTTCTCCTTTTTTTTTGACAAATTTTCTCAGAATTTTTGCCATAAATCTGCTGAGATAAGTCTCCAAAGAACTATTTTTTCTGTGTTCGTCAACTTTGCAAAAACACTTCATACTAGACTACGGCGCCTACTAACACCCAACGGCGACTACTGACCGCACTTTACTGAACAGAAATGTTAACACAGTTTAAACTTTTTAGCTATTAAAGCGCAGTTATCGATAATGATAGTAGTTCCTATGTAACTAAACGAACACACTTCGTTCATAACGTATTTCTATCTTCTGGTCATTCTATTGGGTTTTTTTTCCATTTTTTCTTGAAACAAAGTTTGAATATGAAGTCGTTGTTGTCTAGCAGCTGGTTTGTTGACTCATTAGACGAAGGCATATGGTTTATTTCCTCGCTTAGACACCGTGAACAAAACGAAGCAAGAAAATATATTTCTAAGGTGAATTCCTATCAGCAGGAAAATAAAATCGCCATGAAAAGTTTTTTTTTTTTTAAAAAAATCTGTCGTACGAAGTCGACTTTAAGCTGTAGGTCCCCGGCAGTCATGTATGAAATTAACACAGTCACACAACATAAGTGTTGCGAGTAGCTGGGTTGTAAACCAGACTATAGGGTTGTAATAGCCAACTAAGTACGGAAGTTAGTGGCAGTATAGTGATAAATGCTCTCCTGCTATCGTATCAATAGTACCGTCATACATACATACATACATAATTGGCCATTACAACCCTTCAGTCAGGATTACGGCTAGCTTCTCACACCACTTATGTTGTGTGTGTTAATTTTATACATGAGTGGCGGGACCTACAGTT
>QOCX01000306.1:100572-236132 GCA_005959815.1 Sarcophaga bullata | reverse complement strand
TCTTTCTCTCTCTCATCCTCAGAATCCGAAGTGGCAATGAATAAAATAAAATGTTTAACACATGTTTAAACAAACTAATAAAAAATTCTTTTCTTTTAAGAGTACATAACATCACCAACAGGCCTGAAAACTTTAACATTCAGCCGTATTAAATATGTACAACATATTCTAAAACTGTGATGGACATTAAAGAAAACGTGTTTTTTTCGATGATGCTCGTTTTTCGATTTTTCTCTAAAATACATCGTGTATTTTGTATATCGAATTGATCTCTATAAAAAAAGAATGGAGTAAAAAAAGGCCGAAATGTTCTTACAGGTTTTATTTCACATAAAAAAAAAAAAAAAAAAAAAAAAAAAAAAACAAAACTATGTATAGTCGTCACATAAATTGAACTTTTCATCAGGCAATGATTCTCTGATTCAATTATTTCCAATTCCGAGAACCCAAGCAATGCTATTGTTATTAAAGGCTTTTTTGCTATGCAAAAGTAGGAGTTAAATGTTCTTGGGATCACTTTTGTGCTATCTTTGCAAAATCAATTTTTGGCACGTATTTTCCGTGCTTGTTCATACAATTCTGTTAAATTGAAATCGTACGCGGAATGGCGGGTTAATTTTGCTGTTGTGCATATTTATCACGAACTTTTTTGTAGCTGCTTTCAGATCGTAAAAAGGCCTGGAAAGTTGGAGATTGGGATATCCAAAACTGTCTTCATTTCAAACCAGTCTGCATTTCTAAATCTTTGTGCTTATACATTAACTATTTCAGCGAGGTAACTTTGTATTAGTTTTTTCTGGACTCTTCGCCAGTTCACCATAAGCAAACACACTGTTCGAACAGTTTCTACTGCCTTTAATTTTTGAAACATAGTTAAACAAGTTATTTGTGGCTTTGCTGCCAATTTAAAGTTTAGGATCATGTGAAATATTTCTTTTTCAAATTGTATTGTTTTGCTTTCCCATATTAGCCAGCATTATCTGCCAGTATTGGACCAATATCTGTAGTTATAGTAAGATCTTCATTGGGATTTCACCTGATCGTAGGTATGGCTCTTCAATTAGTTCCAAGCATTGAGAATACGGAAGTATCAGTTCTATCTAAAAATTTTTTTATACCTAATTTGATATAAAAAAAGAAATTCTTTACGGTCCGCTGTCGTTTCTGTTTAGTGTTTAATGCGCTAAAATCAACGTCTGGCAACTTTATCACGAAATATATGATGTTTAATCTATGTAGCCAATAAAAAAAATATCGAATTTTTTCAATGTTTTATTTTATATATTGATGTATATGATCCATCACTATTTCAAACCATTATCAGGAACCTTCTAGTTGTACTCAAAGCAATTTTCGCTGAATAAGATTTATTAATATTAACATAATTATTTACATTTATTTATATGTATATTTTATATTTATAACTTTCTTATTTTTTTACGACATAATTTACATTTTTATTAAAATAATAATAAACAAATTATTAAACTATTAATACACTATTACAACCATTTGATATTGTTTAATTTTCACTCAGTTATTTAATTTTTTTTTTAATTTTATATTTTTTTCAAATGTGTGTCGAATATGTTAAATTAAAATATTTTCATTGATGTGTTAATTACAGACAATAAAATGATCTTGTTTGTTATTCACATAATTTTCTGTTTACTTCTTATATTCAAAAAAAAAATGCATGCAATACACTTCTCGGCATGATATTACCACACGCATTGCTATTAATTCACTTAATTTAATGAAACAATTTTAGGATGCAGTTATTAGTAAAAACGGAAAAAGTTCTAATGAACAAGTATTTGAAGTGATCACAGTAAAAGATTTTCTCCTAATCTCACAATGATATGTATGCTAGATAACTTATTGATTTTGTTTGGTTATCTAAAGCTATAAATTAAGAATGGGTTAGACTATACAATATGTTCATATTATTTTATTTTTTACTTTCATTTTTTGTAGATATGACTGTAATGATTTCGAGGTATCTGAAAATATTTCTAATTGAACTAATACATACAATTTTGATTGTCGGACTTGGGGTTTGACGAAGCTTTACGTCTAATAAGTTACACAGTCCTCTAAATTCAATGTAATAACATTAATATGTTGCCATCTATAATTTTGATATAACGATAACGGGTTATTAATATTTATTTTATTAGTAGACACCACACCCTTATTCTAATTATCACATGTGTATGTTGGTCTTTATGAAGAATAAATAATTCATCTACGATCCTTTAAGTATGTAAATAATTTTTTAATTTATTAATTTTCATTTTTCACTTTTTTATTTATTTTTTTTATTACAATGATCTTTTTATGGTTATTCTTTTGAATATACATGTACTAACAGTACTTGTATATTAAACTCACATGAAGGCAACTTTTGAAAGAAGCACGACCCGTACTGTATAAGAATTTTGCTCATTGACAGCAGATTGTAAATCTTATAGGAAATAGTTAACACTTAATCCTAGTAAACAAAAGAAATGTATACAATTAAATTTTTATTTTAAACATATGCGTGCATGTTTGCCCACAGAATTTCGTACCGTAACTAATAGTACCTATTATTCATGTGTTTTTATTTGTACAACAAAACCTTGGCCTCTAAAAGTGCTTGCAGATGAAAGTGTTTCTCGAGATGAAAATTCTTATAATGGTACTTTTGTTAATCGAAACCTGGAATAAAATCGGAAAGTTAACTTATACATCAAGAGTACAACACGGCAGAGTTTGTCAAAATTTTAACAAACTCTCATACTTTTTATGAAGTCAAATTCCGCATGATTAGATTGAGAGCAAAAAAAAATTAAGCAAAGTCAACTAATATGGGTCAATAGCAAACATTTTTGTTGACAATTCAAATTCCTTTCTCCTATTCCCAAATAATGAGATTTGAGAAATTATTCCTAGTTTAGATTACCGAGTTAAGTCCTTTTTCTTTTCATTAATTCCTACTTTTTATTTTCAATTTAAATAAAACAATAACATACATAATTGGCCCATTCAACCTTCAGTCAGGATTACGGCTAGCTTCTCACACCTCTATGTTGTGGTGTGTTAATTTTTTTACATGAGTGGCGGGACTACAGTTATTCCGACGACAGATTTTTGAGAAACTTTCATGGCAATTTTATTTACTCTCAGAGTTTTAGCCAAAAATCTGCTGAGAGGAAGCCGCCGAAGAAATATTTTTTTTTATATTTCGTTTTTGATGTCTGACCGGGGATTCGAACTCTGGCCTCTCGTCTAATAAGCCAACACACTATCTACTAGACTACGGCGACTTCTTTAAATTAAAAAGTTAGTAAAATATTCGTATGATCGTCGAATGACACGAATTAATGAAATTTATGGATACTGCGGCAAACGAATACCAAAATATTTACAAATTAACAAATCAATACATATATATTATTATATACTAATAATTGATATTGTTTTAATAAAAACACAAAGAAGAGTATAAATTAAGGGAAACAAAATAAGAACCACATATTAAATCTGATCAATTGTATGTATTGTGCATTCTTCTTATGTCTCACCTTAAAACTGAGATTGAAAACTGAATTTTTTTTTTGGCTGAAATGACTAGATACAGTTTTGAATTGAACTTAAGATGTGAAAACTTTTATTGTCTCATCAATATAATAATTCTGAATAAACACTATTGTAGATGAATACATTCATCCATTCCTTTTCACCGATTAACAGTTTTAAAACGTAACTGTTTAATTAAAAAACAAAGTGTAAGTTATGAGCTAAATTTTATTTAGCAGATGGTTTGTTTATGCAAACTTTGTTGATTTATGTTTATTTGAGATCAATTCATTAATGAAAGATAAATAACTTTTATCAACAAATGTTTGCATAGTTTCATTGGATATTTTTCGAAACAGAAATAAATTATTTTGTTGTGTTTTTACGTTAAAATCTTTTAATTCTATAACAAGCAGTCGCTTCTGATAACAAAATCAAAGTTCATAAAACTTTTGTAGTTTTGTGTTTAAAATAAAAGTACGAACGTAACGTGTTACTATGGTCTATAATTTTAACACATCAAAGACCCTATGACATATCTAAAATAAATAAATTAATTGAAGTATTTACACTTGTACGCGTATACATATGTTAAGTTATTTATTACATTGGTAAGTATGAACAATTGTGGACATAAGGTTAGCAGATTATTAGTACAACTCTTTTAAATCAAAATCGTGATCCTATGAGCATAATACACCATATACTGTTATATAAAATATTCTTTGTAATAACTTTGTTTTATTTTAAACACACAAACTGTATAGAAGTGGACAGTAATTTAGTCCAAAAAATAAAACATTTACAATGATCATGTAAAGAAGGAAAATAAAAATCATTTAACTTGAAATTTATTACTTAGCAGGAAAATATTTATTTCTAATATTTGCTGATTGTGATTGCCTTGGTGAAAGAATAAAATTTCATGCCATAATTTTGATATATAGCTGTGCTAAATATAGGATTTAAAAAAGGTACAAATGTTTGACTAGATAATTTGATGTGATAAATGCATATTGGTAAATATCATGCAACAAAAACAATCATTTTATAAACACAAAGAGTTCTTGGAAATTGCGTTAAAAGAGAAGAGAGAAGAAAAAAAGCGATGCCACTGAAGTCATAGTTTAACAATTGAAGTGTCTACATCATTCATAGGTCCAAAGATTTCCTCGGCCATTTTAAATACAAAGATACACTTGAGTAAAGCGTGGTTCAGAGCGCTGTCACACAAAGTGTCACATTCTTTTCTGCATATACTATCATTGTGTTTAAAAGAATATACGTGCAATAAACTCAGTCCAAAGTAATACATTTCTACCCATGTGAAAACATTTATTTCGCTTTAAAATACGTTTTTGATATGCGTTACTTTCACTAAACAAATTTCTCTATTTTAATCACCTTTAAATAATTAATAATTGTTTGAAAATGATCTCTGAATTGGGCGATTTTCAATGGGACTACCAATGACGAAATATAATTTAAAGAGCTTTTTTTTTCAAGGTCTAGCACCCTGTGCACCATATTTGTACGTCTAATAAGTTGACGTGCACTAGTTTTATGAAACAATTCCAAATAAATATGTATTTACATACGTAACATAATTGGCCATTACAATCCTTCAGTCAAGATTACGGCCTAGCTTCTCACACTACTTATGTTGTGTGTGTTACTCTTATACATGAATGGCGGGACCTACAGTTTAAAGTCGACTCCGAACGACAGATTTTTGAGAAACTTTTCATAGAAATGAAAAGAAATGAAGAAATCTGCCGAGAGGAAGCCGCCGAAGAAATATTTTTTCATATTTCGTTTTTGATATCTGATCGGGGATTCGAACCCTGGACTTTCGTCTAACAAGCCAACACACTACCTACTAGACTACGGCGACTTCAAATAAATACCACCCCGCTAACACAACTTCCTTTGCGTTTATTTTTTAAATATATCGATTCTAATTGTTTTATTTCCTTATTAAAAAAGAGAAAGAAAAAAATACGAAACATATTTGTTATGACGTAACAAAATAATTAATTTTAATTTAATAACTATACTATATGAAGCTTGCTACATTAATGTTCACCGCTGTAGCTGCGTGGAGGGCTATGTCAGTAAAAGGGATATAAAATCGGATCATAAATAAATAAAAATCTATAAATTATAATACCTGATCGGGCTTCTTAATATTTAATTTTTTACATGTTCGATATTAATATGGTGGAATAAATTTATGTACATATGTATGTATGTATATTCATAAAAATAACAGATTTATTAGTGTACATTCATATTTTATTCAAATTTCACTTCATTTTCATGATTTTTCATATACATATACATATTCATATAAAGTTTTGTCTATGATTCATTCAACGTCATAAAACTTCTAATGTGTTAGATCTCGCAATTAATTTAATGACAATTATTTTGTAACTGTCAACTGAAAACGAGGATGTTAAGTGTTATTGTATGTATGTATACTCCTATGTAAATAAAAATTAATTCATAGATTATCAACAATTAACTGAATTGATTACTTTTTACGCCTTTAACACTTTCAAAATAAAATTGATATACACCGTCATGAAAACAAAACAAATACAATAAATATTAAGAAAAATAGCTCATCTTGTCAAACCAAGTCATTGCTGCAAATAAATGGTAAGACGATGTACTCAATACGAATCAGGAGCCGGTCAATCAGATGGTACACAACGGGATAATCGATTACAAAGGTTCTTATTTGAAAAAAGTAATTGAGAGGTTCATTGAGGAAGAAATTAAATTTGAATTTGTATTGGAAAAATCTTTAAATTGTCAAGTACTTTGGATAGGAGCAGTTAAAAAGCCATTTATATTTGTATGTTTATATATGACGTGCTGAATAAAATTTTTGGTCTAACCGAAGTAAAATTGAACAGTTTACTCCACTTTGAAGTAACTAAACCGAAAAAATTAAAATTTCAGCCATTTTTAACATTAAATTTTGCGTAAAAATTTAAAATAAATTTGAGAATTTCAAATAGAATATCTACCTGTATGGCGAAACCGCATTGTACAAAAAAAAAAAATAATGTGCTCTAAATTTAAAAGTACATCCATGCGTACATATTCATGTTTGTATTTATATAAATATTATGTTATCAAAATTTCGACAACTAGATAACGATAACAACCGAGACTGGCACCTGAAACATGCACACTTACGTTTAAAAAGCCGTCAAAATCAACAGCAAAACAAAAGTCGTTTGGATAGGTTCAAAACTTAAATGGAATTGAAGAAAAATATACACGAAAAGAATTTACGCACTACAAATAAAACCGTTGGTAAATACGATCACTTACTTCGACGTACATACATACCTATGTATGTAAATCAGTGTGAATTTCTACAAACATTTTGAAGGCGCCAAAAGTGTTAATATTATCGACTATAAGGTTTATATGTTCCACAAAAACAATATTATTAATTTAATTGATTCAAAATACACAAAAACAGTGTCACTAAATTAATTTACTTGAGTTTAAAAAAAATTTTAATAACTTTTTCATTTTTGCATGCGCAAATTGAACATCTTCAATTCCTAGATCAACGTATATATCTGGCGATAGGTTAATAAAGGACTCACAAACCTTCTTCTAATTTGAAAAAAAAAACAGTTTGAAGCTAAGACAGGTTTACTAAAATTATAATAAAAGAGGATGTAAATGTTTAATATTATAAGAAATAAATTAAAATCACAGAAAATAATTGAGATTTTAATTTTTCATTTTATTTATAAAGTTTATTTTACCATAATGTATAAAAACTTATAAAAATATTCAAATCGATAAACAAATCTGAACAAAACTGAATGATTTCTTTCCTTTAATTTATTGTTGCAATCGTTATTTCACAAAAATCGTGTTTTTATTTCTACTATTAAGCTTAACAAATAACAATAATTATTGGTCGGATCGCATTAAATATTCATTAATTTGTAAAATTTTGCCCATACGTTTGACCGCAGTAGCTAAAAAGTACATTCGTTTGCTTCAATCGATTTTATTCAAATTGTAAGTTTTGTATAAAAACTAAAATTAGTGAAAATTTAAAATAAATTGTTTTAAAAAAGGGCTCAAGAAAATAATCGATAATCTAAAGCAAAATGGATATTTTAATACAAAATTGAAAAAAAAAGTGAGAAGAAATTACCTAAAACCTGGAAAAAGCTATAGAATTAAGGCTCCTATGAAATTAAACTACTGCACTAAGATACGCTAAACATGGTCTATCGTTGATGCTTTGAATGCTATCTTGTAGATTAAATGGGGAAAAAATTAAAATTAAGTCGTGATTAACTAAGATACATAGTGAGAGATACCTTGAAACCAAATCAAACCCCCATGCCATGGATTATTGAATGGAAAAGCTATTTTTTTGGATGAGAAGAGTTTAATTTAGGTGCTCCAGACTATTATATAGTTGCATTAGGTTTATCTAGTGTAATCAAGTAAAGTCCTGTTTGATACATTACCATCATAATGAATTGAGTAACATACCACACTTCTAGAAGTAATTCTCATCATAAAACTGAACGAAAATTTCGAAGGCCGATATTTTGCAACTACGCATAAAATTCAATCCAAATGAATTGCTTTATTTCCATAGTCGGTATGCAGTCCCATTTGTAATTCCACCAAAACTGTAGCATCTTTGCAATTACAGTTTATTCAGAGGCTAGGCAGATTTCGGCTCTAAGCGATCTGAAAAAGAAAATCTAGGAACCTTGGTTGGGAATTTAAATTCAAATCCTTCAAATCCTCATAAAATCAATTACAAATATAATATTTTCGATTATTAATTATAAGGGTGACCCCACACAACGTAAGCTATCGAAATTTTTAACATATTTTCTTATTTTTTTATTTAAATAAAGTTGCGGTCAAACGATTGATTTTTAATTCTTTTTCAAGCTTAACGATTGTGATAGTAAACTTATTTAAATATTATGTTGAAATTATTTGATACAATGGGACAATTGTTTGAAGTTAATTTTTCGAATGAAGTGAAGTGGCCGTAGTCTAGTAGGTACTGTATTGGCTTATTAGACGAAAGGCCAAGGTTCAAATCCCCGGTCAGGCATCAAAAAAACGCAATATGAAAAAATATTTTTTCGGCGACTTCCTCTCAACAGATTTCTGGTAAAAACTCTGAGAGTAAATAAAATTGCCATGAAAAGCTTATTAAAAATCTGTCGTTTGGAGTCGGCTTTAAACTGTAGGTCCCGCCACTCATGTATAAAAGTAACACACACAACATAAGTGGTGCGGGAAGCTAGGCCGTAATCCTGACTGTATGTTACGTAATTTCTCGCATTAAAAATTAAATTTATTTATTGAAACATTTCACTTTTATGATACTTAAAAACGTTGTATAATGGCTTTGTCCTGAGGTTTTTATCTTGTAGAAATTTTTATTATTTTCTTTAGCTTTTGTTAAAGAAATTTAAACGTATTTGCTTACTGCATGTTGTTATGGAAGAAAGAAACAATTTTGTAACAAAAAGAAAAAAAAAATAATGATAATGACAATGATAATGATAATAAAATTGAATTTATCTATCGATTAGTTATAAACAATGTTATATTTATGACATAAAATAAAGTATGACAACGTATTACTAAAAGAAAAGAAGAGAAAAAAAAATAAATGAGAATATAGTGTATAGCAGTGAAGAGAATTTCTATGCTTTGCAAAAAACTCATAGAAACAATTATATTTTGATAAGACTATCCAAACAGAAGCACTAAATTTAAGTAAACCGAATATGAGTTTTCAATATTCATTCCATTTTAAATTAATAACAAATACTAAATATAAGAAAAGACCTGCCATAGAATTAGAATGACTTCCATCGAAATCGATTGAACTGGTAAAGGTGGGGGGAGTGGGGCACACCAACAAGCTAAAACAATTAAAAGAGTTTTCGTTGAAAATGTTCAAGATTTGTATGATATTTAAAGATACTTTGAGAAATTCTGTCACTTATTATACCTAGTGCGAGTATGCCCACTATTCAACATTTTTGTTGTCATTAAGAGCTTAAACTTGTTATTTAATATTGTTAAGTCGCCCTGTGAAAAGAATTCATCAATTGTATCAGCAGATGGTAGAAGGTTCGCTTTCCCTCATCTCCTGTATTTTCCATGGAAACTAATGTTGCCTCATAGAAAGGAATTTGGGTCTCTTAAGAAATTTAGCTGATGTAATGCGATTCAATCTATTAGATATTCTAGAGCACTTTTGACAAAAGAATAATAAAGGAGTTTTCATTAAGGGTATCCCATCTTTAATTTTAAATAAAACAAAGTGTCAGTGAGATACATAGCTTTTTTTTAACAGATGTATGGTATGTCTGGATGGAGCGCATTCGAAACGTCCAATTTTCCATAACTCTAGCGCATAAATCTGACTGAATTTCAACTATGGCATAAAGTTATGTTAACTTTGAGATTCGCCTTAATCTTCGACTAACAGAAATCCACAAGAAAAATTTCTTCCACGTTTCTGACCATGGTCTCAAGACGTGTGTACAGTACATCCAATTTGGCGTGAGTTGTGTGGCACACAGCGTCTAACTGCTGAAAAAACATGTAGCTACCATCCAAATAAACCAATTCAGCCCAAAAGAAGTTGCTTATCATCGACCTGTGATAATCACGACCTGTGATAATCAGTAACATTCTTGTTTGGATAATAGGTATGGGCTGCATCGCTTAAGGGGAATCCCTTTTTAATAATAATTTTATTATTTGCACGTGATTTTATACCCTAAATCTGTCCATGATAATTGGGGGAAAAACAGACCGAATAAATAACATCTAATTTGACAGACGTAGCCATCGCAAAATGGTCGTTATGAAATGTCAAGTCCCTGTTGGAAACTCGTCACAATTAGACACGACATAGTGACATATTTTTGTGCGTGCTTGTTTCAGTTTCATTGCCATTTAAGTGTACCGTTAAAAAAGGACTGAAGTTATATTCAATTATTAATGCATTTTGTGAAGAGAACTGTACAAAGTAATAGCAATCAGCTAAATAAAATGATAAAATTCTTGTAGGACAAGGGTAATCTTAATCTTTTAGCCTGAGTACAATTGTTTTTCATTAAGAAGAATATCTTAAAATTTATGACAGTATTGCTATAGGGGAACTTAGACGGTTACACAAGTCGTACGATATGTCAAGCTTTTGTAAAGAGCGGGTAATATGGTATAAACTTAATGTGTAATGAGAGCTTACGGAGTTAAGGGAAAGTACGGATGGAAATTTGACAGTCGTAAAGATCTCTCGTCGTATTTTGCAATCTTTACAATTTTTTTACTTTGTGTTGGTATTTTACTAATCGTGTAAACGCATCTGTCGTAAGATTTTTAATCTAAATTCTATAATACGGATGACATTCTGTAATATGTTCTTTTTGACCTTAATTGAGATCAGTTAATATTTTTGAAAATTTCCACACATTAGAAAAAAATTCCATTTAATGATTATTAAGTTAAAATTAAAACTTAACTATATAGTGAAGCAACTTAAGAAAACATCATGTTAATAAACGAAATTTTATTATTTTTTTATTTATTTATTACAATACTGTTACAAATCATGTGTAATTATTGAGAGTTGAGCAACTTATATCATCTATTGCATGTAGTATAACAGACTAGACTACCGGGACACCCCAGTCACGAAATTTATTTACATTAAATTTTAATTCTTATAAGGAACAGAAAAAGGAACACTTTAATAAGTGGTAAAAAACAAATAATTTCAAAATTATAAAAATATGTCGGAATTTGTATTTCCCGTACCGCGTTCTTAATTAGTATACGCAATTAAATTGAGTCTTTTTTAAATGGCTGAAAAGTCATTTAAAGCCTTAAAACCAGAACAAATAACCAAATTAATGGTTGGTTTGTTGAAAGCATTCCTTTTGGTTTTAAATAACATGGTGTGTCGATAAAGAGAGTGACGTTAATTACCTCCTTTATGAAGAAAAGGGAAGTTCATTCATATGATTGCCTTAATAATGGCATATTACAACCTACTCTACGCAAACAGACAGACTGTAATAGAGTAATGGAAATGACAATGATAGCATTACGATTATTATTATTACATATTGTTGTTAATATATTGTAATTGCTGTTGTTGGTAATTTTGTTGCAGTGTTTACTTACCATTAAAAATATTCAATACTCATTTCACTTTTTCTCTTATTCAAGTCTGAGGATAAACATAAATTAAACGAAAAGAAATATGGTGGGAATGATGTTTATTTGCTTCACTCCTATTCTCCGGGTTTAATTTTTGATTCTATAATATTTAATATTTTATTAACTATAAACCACAACGCGAAAAATATAAATTAAAAATAATATTAAATTAATTTATTTCCACTTATAATTCTTTGATGGGTTGTTTTGTTTCAGTATGGACAGTTTCCATATTTACACACAATATATTATGCACTTGTGGAAGGATATTCAATAAAAAATCATCATAGTGATTAGAATTTATTTTATTGCCCGACACTAGGTACCAGAGGGTATATGATTTTGTTATATTTTTGTTGACCACTTTTTTAAATATTCAAACAATTATTGATTATAGAATTACTTGTGTACGTATTTATAAAAATATGTTATTGGTACATACATCCATACATACTATTCATTTCATTTTGTGTTGTACATTATTAGACATTTTTTTATATTTTTTTTATATTTTTATTTATTTTAATTTATTAAGTTATTCTTAAAAAAAATTATTTTTTATTTACACGGGTTAGTCTAAGATTACTAAGAGAAACGCGATAATATTTAAAAACAATTTTTATTTTGATATGTTTTATCTTTTTGTCTTTTTTCACATTGTTCCTAAAAAAAACAATTGCTTCACGTCTCCGTTAAATCAAAAATCGAACTGTCATAAAAAATTAAAAAGCTTTTGTCGTATTCGATTTTGTAGTGCTTCTGCTCGGTTGTTTTGAAATTTTCACACATGTACGCAGCCACAAGCGCAACAAGTTTTTAGGCTCCAACGATAACAGAGGGAATCGTTCACAAGAAAATTTACTCGCAGAGTTAACATGTACTTGCATTCATTCCAACACACAAATACAAGTACAAACCAAAACTCACAGTCTTCATTGTGGAGGGAAAACGGTAAATGCGAAAGTTGTACATACGAATACTTTTAAAGTCTATAAGAGTGTGAACTTAATGCTACTGTTTGTAATATTGTATAAAATAAGTACTGTTTTATGCTATGGATATCATCCATAGACAGTGAGTGAATTTCACATTTATCCTATTGTAGTGTATAATCAGTTAGCCATTTCGTGTACCCTAATAAAAATTTATAGAAAAGAATAAAATAATTATTTCTAGCCAGATGAATGTAATACACAACCTTTACGTCTCTTACGTACAGAATTCTTTAAAGGAAACAATGTAATTGAAAAGAATTACGGAACGATAGGGTATCACAAACTCGGATTGAAACCGATAGTTTTTATTCTACTTGGTTTTTGTTTTTCCTCATTATGGTGGTTGTTTACCACAGTCCGAGTCACGCATTGAATGCCCAAATTATTAGAGTTGTTGCCAGTAGCATCGTAAACCTTTCATTATCTTAATTGTGTCAAGTATGTTCTTAGCACTCGTATATGTACTTAACTTGATCACATACATTCGTACCTCTGTATTTACGTATATTTGTGTAATTGTATGTGTATGAGCAAATGTCGTCGTTGATTGGTTTTTGTTTATCTACTTTATTTCAATTGTATTGTATTTTTTTAGTTTGTTATTTTTATAACTGTAAAGTAATGTTGGTGACGTCATCTATTATCTGATAAGAAGCTGTCAATACAGTAATATAGAGTATGCGTTGATTCTCTTTTTCCTATTAGTCGATTGGAGGTTAGGTTAGGTTAGGTTAGGTTTGATTGGCAACCGCCTCAATGGGCATAACTCCTGTTGTAGCTCCTCTATTACCAGTTTCATCAAATAGTTGCAAGAACTGCTTGACGTCTCCTAACAATTCCTAGAGTTTTATGACAGTGTTAATTTTATTCAAATAACCTTTGGCTACATACATTATGTCAAAAAATTCTGGGTGTCTAAGAAATCTTTTTTTAAGTTTCCAAGGGCCGGAAAATGACAGAGAATCTCTTCTTTTTCCTCAACGTTGCAGTTTCTGCCGAAGTGGATGATTTAAATAAAATTTTGAAGTGCTTTTTTCTATATCTGGCCAAATGTGTCGGATATATATATTCATTATCTCATCTTTGCTTTGTAAATGAATGAAGATTGTGGTAGACCATTTGTTTGTTCCTCTATAAACGAATGCCCAATTCATATCAGTTTTCTGTAGATTCAGTTTTTTTGCAAGTGTGTCGGTTTCGTTGTTATTGTCAATGTTCCCGTTTACAGGAACCCATCCCAGGGAAACCGTCAAATGGCTCTCTATTCTCTCTAAAGACATCCGGCATTCCTAAAGGATCTCAGATGTGGTGTACACATTTGTAGGGCTTTAATGACCGCTCTGCTACTGATATAAGTATATGCGTATGCCACCATACGTTTTACTTTGATAGCGAATTTTCCCAGCGACGAATTTCACAGCCATTATTTTAGCCTGAATACAGTAATCAGACAGTAATCCGATATTGTTGTGTGATCTGGATCCATCAGCGAATAGTTGGATAATGAAAGACAGAAGGTTTAAACTATTGTTATAAAAAGATCTATACGACATCTTCAATATAAAACTAGGATTAAAAGTGGTTTCGAGTATCGCGTAGTCGATAGTTACGTTCATATGAACCACACTAAAGATTTTGGCATGACCATAGCTTTCATACTTCTATTCTCATCTGATGTTCCAATATATGTGATTATGTACAAAACCTATCCATAATATCCTTCAGTCAGTCACCTTCCGCGATACTGCAGATATGTAATACTTCGCAGAAGGTTGGTTAGCTTTAAAGCTTTCTCACTTTAACCTTCCTCTCCAACCTTCGTAGTTCCAGCATAATTCCACGCTGACTCTACTCTTTTCATAGAATTTGAGAATTCATAATATCATCTTTAAGTTTGCTTGGCCTTTCAATCCATTTTCCAAAGTAATTTAAGTATCGAACAGCTGAATAGAATATGTTCTGCATCTTCATCCCCATGACCAAATTTATGAAGATATGTTCTATAGCAGCCATGACTACTCAAGAACTAATTAATGCAGAAGTTCAGTTCGCATTATTTGCTTTCCAACCAGGGACTTTATTATGAAAAGGAATAAATGTTCGCCTTCCCCTCTAACTTTTTTCAAGATGTATAGTCGCCTCATTGTCAGCATAGACCTTGCCAA
This sequence comes from Sarcophaga bullata, assembly GCA_005959815.1. NCBI lineage: Eukaryota > Metazoa > Arthropoda > Insecta > Diptera > Sarcophagidae > Sarcophaga > Sarcophaga bullata. The sequence continues at coordinate 221,143 of QOCX01000306.1, read as the reverse complement.
TAAAAGGACTGATTTATATGATATTGTCTAGAAACCACTAATCATTGAGACTTAGGTCGACATGTTTTCACGATTAACTGCTCAAAAACATTGTTGAAGAAATGGGGATTTCATGCAAATATAAATATCTGTTAGTAGAATGTGCTAGCATACATTACTCAAATTGACTTAAGTCGACTTAGGCTGTTATTGCTTGGAACCACAGATATATGTACGTATATACTATGTTTCTCTATTTTCGTTATTTCTCAAAGTTTTAAAAGTTCCGATCTCTTGATACTTTAATTTTTTTTTTCAAAAATAATCCTGGTAATCCTACTATTTAAAATTGAATATAATCAGTTACGTTAACGTTTTAATAGTATTGAAAGGAATTTTTTGATAAATGAAATGTCAAAAAAATATTTTTCAGAGCAACTGTAAAAAAAAACATTTACAAGAAAAATTGTCGATATATATTTGAACCAGCGGATTTTAAATTTGCACCAAATTTCATATAATATTTCATCTTAAACTCTATTTTGTTTACCGTACGGTACTTACAATACTTTGGATGATTAAAATTCATTTATATTTTAAATAAAAATATTAAAAATAAAAAATATAATTATAAAGAATGACAAGAATGAAATTTCGGGAGCTAATTGATACAGCAATTGGATCACCGGATCCAGGCCACGTTAATTTCTCTGCTTTGCACTGTCTGCTGAGTTGTATAGCAGATAAATTGGGTATAAGCGATGAAGACGTCAACTTTTCAACTAATAAAGAAACTGAAACACATCGTTCGTGGTATAAATTGTCAGATTGTAAGTTATGATAGCATTGGCATGATTGATGGGATTTTATTTATTTTGAAATTGCAAATTTTTTCAGGTGAATTGTTGTCAAAGACTCGACTTCCTGCTGGAAAAGATCCTGAGGAGGACGATGAAAAAGGAGAAGAAAACGAAACGGTTACAACTGAACAGAAAACAACAGAAGTGCAAGAGTCTCCACATGCAGAAGTGGTAGAAGAAAAACAAACTGAGGAAATAGCACCACCAGTTGCTTCAGAAGTTGCACCAGAAGTTGTGCCAGAAGTTGCTCCAGACGTTTTAGAAGTGCCTCCAGCGGATGGAAATGTGCACGAGCCTGAAAATGAAATTCTAAGTCCAACCGCTTCTAAAGCTTCAACTGGTTCTAAAAAATCGGCATCTTCTCAAATATCGCTGGGCAAACTAGAGGACCGAATATCTAAAGTAGAAATGAAAGTTCAGGAAAAACAAGTTCCAGACAGCATTTTCAGAGGCTTAGAAGTAATGAAAGATCAACTGGAATTGGCCATTGAGCAGCTCTTACTTTTAACGTTTCTGACGTTAAGTAAAAAGGCCGATTCTGAAAAAATACAACAGCTGTATGTCATGGCCCAAAGTTTGCATGAAGCTAAAAAAGAGAATATATTCATAAATGGTTGCAATTGTATACAATTGCCAACCATACCTGAACTCAATTGGGAGTCATCTACGCTACAGATCAACGAAACACTGTCAGAAAATGATGTCCTAGAGGCTAAAACTTCCGATGTAGAGACCATTACAGCAGACAATAAAGATGAATTGGAAACGCATTTGTGTTATGCTCCAGATAAACTGCTTGACCAGCTAATGGAACTTAAAAGTGAATTTTGTCTACTTTCGAACAAAGTCAATGAGCTGTCAGCTCGTTTGCTTGAGCATGAGAGTCAACGTACTCTTGCCCTAATTAATGAAATTCAAAAGAATATTACTGACCTCAAATCGCTTACCTCCAATTTGAAAGAACAGCAGGCTCGCATTGACTCTCGTCTAACTGGCAATCTCAGTAGCATTGATAGTATTAAACGTACAATAGGAGATATTCTTGTTGAAAAGGTAGACAAGAATCAATTGGAAATGCGACTGGCTGACAAAGTCGATTACAAGCAGTTGCAGCGAAAGGTGTCATTGGATCAAATGTTTGAACTACAATGCCGAATTGACAAACGTTTTTGCGAAATTTTTCGTCAAATCACTGAGAACGATAAGAAATTTACTCTTTCTATTGAAAATATACGAGAAACGCTGGGATTCGCAGCGATCGAGGGGATTCTGAAAACGTTTAAGGAAAATATATCAAAAGATGTCAAATCTCTGCAAGATCTGCTTAAATCCTATATCGATTCGACAAATGATGATTGTGCTGCTGCAGGCGCACGTATTAAGGTCCTTCAGGATCTTGCCTGTTTATCTTGCGATACTACTTGTGTTATGCGTTCAATGGAGAAGGCAAAAGTAGGCAAATTACCTAGTGCACATGCCTCAAACATTTTAAGTCCCCTCATTACGTACGAACTAGGATCTATACGAAAGTCTGGTATTATGGGCTACTATCGCAAGGATGAGTTTCCCCATGCCACCAATGCTTGGCTGGAACATAAATCGAATGGATTGAAGGACATGAAGCAATGCGTTCCCCGTCATGCTGGCGGTGAGCACACAGTAAACAGTGCTAAAGATCGTGTTGACAAAGTTATGCTTAATAAAAAATAATTTCTCCTCCAAGTTCCCGACTATTTGTACTCCTTTATTAATTCATGTGCTATTGATATTGTTGCATTCATTGTTGTCGTTTTCTTGTAGTAAATGATTATTTTGAAATAAATTTCATGACCTTTTTTTGAATTAAGATTGGACAACTGTTCCAAGGCTTATTATTTATATGTATACAGATGACCTTACTTCTTTAACAAACACAATAATATACTAAAAACAATAGACATTTTGTTTCTATTGAAGAATAAGAATTTTAAAATTAAATAACTTTGATTTATTGAAGACTCCTATGTATTTTCTAAGAATAGAGTTTTTCATTTATAAAATCATCTTAGATGGCGTGAAGATTAAAGGGTTGGAGTAAATAATACGAAAATCAATAAACGTCAAAAAAGAAAAATTTTAACTAACAATCAGCAACACTATCATAGACTTTTTTTACCGCGAACAATGGTTTAACAGTTATTATGAATCATTGCTAGAATAACGTAATCAAGAAGATGCTCTAATCAAATATGTACTCGAAAAATATTATTCAACTATCCATTTTCCATACGAAAAACATATGCGCAATAAAAACAAATAAACAAATTAAAAGAAAAAATAATTGAAATAAAAACGCAATTTAAAAGAAAATAATTCAATATTTATTATTTAATTGCTGGTGACAGTAAAAATAAAATTTCACAAAGTAAAAGTTTGATAAACAAAAAATGTTCAGTCTTTTTGTTACAATTTCATGCGAAAGGGAATCGGAACAGAAACTTGTAGCAATTGCAAAATAATGTTATTTTTAACCAAACTATTTTGTTTTTAGATTTCTCTTGTTAGGTTTTTTTTTTTTTTTGGCAAAAATTATTATTTCTTTTTGATTAATCGTGTTCGTTGGAGTTCTGATGCAGGGTTTGTTGGATTAATAATTGTTTCATAGACGTTGTTAGTTATAAAATGGCCGATGACGTAAAAAAACGAAATTTACCGCTATACTAAACAGACATGTGGGTACTGCCATTCACTCTGCATTACCACCTGTACGGTTTATGCCTGAGTTAAGGATTAGTGGAGTCACAAACATTGCCAGTAAATTCTATTTATTAAGCATGTAAAATAAAATTTAAATTAAAGTATTAATAAACTTATTTAAAAGCAGAGTTTGTGAGAATGTAAATTAATTGCGGATGAAAACTGGAAAATTTTTAATCTAACTAAACTTAAAACTTTTAGTCCTATTAATTACTGTCACATTTTAGCCTTAAAACGTTTGATCAGAAGCGTCAATTTTGAAATTCTTTGCTGAAATTATTTATAATTACTTTGAAGCAGCCCATTATTTTAATGTTCTATATTATTATTTGAAAATAACTTTTGTTTTTAGATATATTTTTGAATTTAATGTCTATTAAAAATACAACCCCATCAATTTTGTAACACTTTTGAATACAACACTACGTAAAGATTAATACTTTTGAATACAACTGGTCTAAATTTAGTAATTGAGAAGGCATTTGTATGAAATTCAATCCGCTTTCTACCACCGAGTAAAAAGAGACGGAGCGGAATTTGACAGTATTCCTGTCTCCCAGATCATCTGTCTGTTTTGTTTATTTACGTTTTTTAAGCTTTTGGGATGGGTTTTTTATATTGGCGCGTGTTAATACAATTTTTATGTGAAACTATTAATAAATGATAATAAGAACTAATAATAATAACTAGTTTTAACTTTTTCGTTCAAGAAATTAAAAAATATTTCAGAAAAAAAATTTTTATGAGCAAACAGTCTTATTTTGATCTTACAATATTTAGCTTCTTAATTATCTTTTGCACAAGAAACTGTATTCACTGTAATCGAAAACCATTTAAATTTCGATTAATATTTAAATATTGAGGAATTTTTAAAATTTTCATTGAAGAAATTAAAAAATATTCCAAATTTTCCCTTTTTTAACACAAATTGAATGTTTATTGACATTTAACTTTTCTACTTTAACCGTCAATTTTCGCTCTGAGTATTTGTTGTTTCTAACACATTGTATCATTTGTTTTCTCCCTCTACATCAGCGTTGCCATTTGCCAAGTTTTCCCTTTTATTCCAAGTTTTTTTAAACGCGAAAAAGTTTTCATTGAAGTTGTTTTCTAACAGAAACGAGTTTTTTCTACAAAAAAATTCAATTTTAAATTTTTTCAATAATTCAATAATAATAACACGAAATATATAAATTTTTATATAAAATTATGTTTCTTTTATTAGTCCCGAGCAAAAGTAGCAAAGGAACTCCATCAGAGGGCACCGGTCTCCGGTGTTTCCTTAAAAAATGTTGGTACTTTTATAGAAAACAAGTTTTTTTTTCCTCATAAATAAAAATTTAAAAAAAAAATTTTCTGACGATGCTACTCTATATAAAAGCTTAAGCGGCTGTTTTCAGCGTTTTTCAAATGTCATAATCAGACGTCGGCACCAATAATCCCCTGGGACCGAACACCCCGGCTTTTTACACACATAGGACACGACCATTAACAATGTTCGTTAAAAAGAGCGTAAAATTGCATTCAATGAAGAAGGTTGCCGTCGTTTCTTTTTAAATTTTTTTTGTATTTTAATTTACACCCAGAGAAAAATTAAATTCAAATATGGAGTAAAAACTGGGACAGTTTTTTTTTAAATCTATTGAATTAAGCTAAGTGTTTAGTATGTGCACAAATAAGATTCAAAAATATTTTTGAATTAGAATGGGCAATAGAATAATATTGCAATAATATTGAAATATCTCTATTATTCTTTTCAGCAGAGCGATTTCAACAAATTCTGGCTGCGATGAGTAATAATACAAAATCTGGTTCTTTTAGACAGTGCACGGTTCTTTAAGGAATGTAGAGATTCAGCTACAGTGGAGAAATTTTTATCAGCAAACACTGTATGCAAATACATTGAAAAATTTTCTGATAATGATGTATTGAGAGGTATGCCGCTGTTATTGTAAGACTACGCTGCTTTATGGTGAATCGGCATTAAGAACACAGTACGTACGTTTGAGCAGGCTGGTTCCCTCATTCGGACTACATATACTCTACCCGTTCCCGATTGGCGCATATTTGGGAATTTATTTGAGGAAAAACAACAGAAAAAGGAGCCCACAGATAGTTTCATCTGATGGAAGAGGCTTCTTTTTCCCCTATTAAAACTTCCTCCAAGTGAAGCCATTCAGCTTAATATGGTGTATGGTTTCCTAAACTTGAAAATAAGAGGGCGGGTTCGACGAGGAAACATAAATTTTTTCGAAGACCTAATTTCTGCCAGCAGAGAAGCTTTGATGTTACTTTTAGAAACCCAAAAACGACGGATGAAGGAAGAGAACTTACTGGTGCAAATCGCTGCACGTTTTTGTCGTAAAAAAGGCCACTCAATTGAAAACTGCTTTAAAAAGAAGAAAGCACAGGAACAACAGATTTCTTCAGCTAAGCAACAACTTATGCAAAAACCCGAGATGATAAGAAAACCGATATTACCTGGTGTACCTGGGGTTTATAGATCGAACTGTTCTACCTGTACAAAAAACCCAAATGTGTCTACTAGTCCACAACACCTGGCATTTAAATCAATAATGTCCACTGTGATTGCACATTCACTACCAACCGCCCTCATTGATGTTTTTGGACACAAGGGTAAGGTCATAATTGATTGTGAAGCCAAGACTAGTGTCGCGATCCAGGAAGTGAAGCAAATACTCGATATCAACAATTATATTTTTCAGGAAGTTTCGACTGAAGTTACCCTAGCGGATGGTTCAATAATTACGGGTAAAGTTATGTCCACAATTTGCAATGTTACAATCGGCAACAGAGTACGAAGAATAATGTTCATATACCTAACGAATGCAACAAAGAATAGAACTCTTTTGGGTGCAGAGTTTCTTGAGCAATAAGGTACTGTCCTCAATAAGGCTCAGAAGTATTGGTATTTTGATAAAAATTTAAAAGAGATGTCACCATTTATTTAATTTGCTGAAGGATTGAAGGTTGTGTTACCTTTACAAAGAACCCGAAAGGCTACAACTTAAAGAAACACCTCCACGGCATTACTGAAAACACCCTCATTCACCAATAGTAATGAAGCATTGGACCCTTATTTGGAACATCATCACCCGGAGACCACTCAACATCCACTAATTACTCTCCGCATTACATTCAATCAACATTTAAAGAGACGAAGAAGGCAATCGATAATTCAACTACATTTCAACCACCACATTACTTGTTGCACATGGAACAATATTCAGTGAACCTAACAGTGTTACACATTACGCTATTCGTCGAATCCACCAAGGGAACCATCAACCAATTGCTTTAATGAAGCATTGAAGACTACTCTGAAGAATGAGATAACATAAATAATCGATTCCGGGGTCATTGTGGAATGTCAGTCAATTTGGGCCGCTCCTGTAGTTATTGTTAGTAAGAACACCTTTGGGATAGGTGTATGTATTGATTATCGACAACTTAATGCCATTACGAAATTTGATCGATACCTGTTGCCAAGACTGGATGACATACTTCATGAGGCAAAGGTTACAAAGTCTATGTCAAAAATTGACTGCAGAGTGGCTACTGGCAGATTGGAGTTCATCCATCTGAATAGGATAATGCCTTTCGGATTACGGAATACAAAGATATACAGAACAATTGTGTCGTAATTGTTATTATATATCGCAAAGGGCATAAGCAAGGGAATAATAAATAAAGCAATTGTTATTGTTAGAAACAGTTTTGAACAGTGGCACATAAAATTGTGCGAACAATAAAGAATTTAATTAAAATTAAACACAAATTTATTTTTATTTTTATTTGCAATCTACGAGATCAAATTTCAAACGTTTTTTAAAAGGTAAAAACGTAACAATATTAACTGAAACTTGGCTCAGTAGCAAGATTATCAATTCTGAAATTTTTTGCCTAAATTACCATGTCTTTAGGAAAGAGAAAGCTGTGTGCAATACAATATAAAAAAACTGGAGGCGGTGTATTAATTGCCATCTCAAATGAATTCTCGTCTGAAGAAGTTATCCTTAATGAATTTCTACATATTGAGTTGTTATGCGTATTAGTTGAAATTCATAATCAATCATTCATTGTTTGCGTGTATATTCCTCCTAATTCACCACTCACTGTCTATGAAGATCACTTAAATGCGATTGAAATACTTCTAAGAAAACTAAACACAACAGATCTAGTACTATTAATAGGAGACTTTAATATGTCACACATATCATGAAAGGCTGTTACAGATTCAAACTTGGTTCTTCGGAGTCCTCGGCAGATATAATTAATTGTTTACTTGAGAGCTGTCTTTTTCAAATTAATTGTATTCCATATGGATTTGATAAAATGTTAGATCTTGTGTTTGTTAGTGATTCATCGGAATTCTCAGTTATTCGTCATATGCCTATCTCCAATCCCGAAGATATATATCAGACGCTTGAAATAAACTTCTTCCATCAAGCAAATAAATTAACTCAGAAACAGATAACATTTTGTTTCAGTTTAACTAATCTCAATAAGCAGAATCTTCAACTATCTCGATTGGATAAATGTATTATCTGGTTATGGCAATGATTTGGGCCAGTGCATTATGAAATTTTATCAACTACTTGACGATTGTTCGTAGATTGTATTAAAAAAGTTTTACCATATTATAATCACGGTCCGCCTTGGAATACAAAATACCTTTCAAGATTAAAAAACAAGAAAAAAAATTTTTATAAAAACTTTAAAAAAAATTGATCAATAATAAATTATTCCAAATACGGCTTAGTAAGATCTGAATACACCATCAACCAACCAAAGTGATTTATATTATATCTACTTAAGTAAAATAAAAATCAATTTCAAGAGTGATCCTAAATCAGCAGATTTTCCTTCTGTCATGAATCCTCAGATAATAAGGTTATAAGTAGTAGTAGTTTGCGGAATTTTTTCATCTACATTTAATGTCAATAATTAAAATTATACTCCTGAAGTAAAATACTTCGCATGTTGCCGGTCCTGATGGGGTTCTTAGCAGTATTTTAAAACACCATTCTCAATTACTGAATCTCCATTAACCTATTTATTCAACAAATCGCTTAAATTTGGCTATTTTCCCTCCTTTTGGAAACAATCATTTATAATTCCACTGTTTAAATCGAGATCTAAAGCGGAAATTTCAACACTACCGAAATTATTTGAAAAACTCTTATGTGATTCTCTGTCATTTCAAGCAACGTCTATCTTATATGCATCCCTTATATTTTAGACCAAGGACTACCATTTCATAGCACAATTGTGAAGAGAGAATTCATATAAATTGTGTGTTTAGTCGTCGATCAGTCTGCGGCGAGTGCACATGTTAGCGGATGCTACGACATTTTTTCAGGTTTAAACTCAAAAAATATTTTAAATATTGAATATTTTAAAAATGCTTTTATTAAAATCCAATATCTTATATGCTCTCAAATAACATTTTAAGACATTTAAATGATAAGGAGAAGAAACAGATTTTTTTGTAGATATAAAAGGTTTATTTTTAATAACTAAGAGTTTTTGAAGTCGCCGTAGTAGGTAGTGTGTTGGCTTATTAGACGAAAGGTCAGGGTTCGAAACCCCGCTCAGACATCAAAAACGAAATATGAAAAAAATATTTCTTCAGCAGATTCCTCTCAGCAGATTTCTGGCAAAAACTCTGAGAGTAAATAAAATTGCCATGAAAAGTTTCTCAAAAATCTGTCGTTTGAAGTCGTCTGGAGGTCCCGCCACTCATGTATAAAATTAACACACACAACATAAGTGGTGTGAGAAGCTAGGCCGTAATCCTGAGTGAAGGGTTGTAGTGGCCGATTATGTATGTAAGAGGTTTGTTATTAGTAGGGTAGAAAATTCATGAACCAAAAGATGCTGCCACCAAATATCTAAAAAACTTTAGCTAATTTTTGAGTAAAAGTTGTATAGCTTTATGCATTTTGATAAAATGAAAATCAAAATCATTTGATTACTAACACTTCTTTGACAGTAAACAAATAAATTCTCTCTCTTACTCACTAATACACGACAAAAAATTTTGGTAACACCTGTTTTAGGCAAACAAACTGATGTCATTTATATTGACTTTAGTAAGGCATTTTATAAAGTAAATCATAACTTACTCGTTCATAATCTTAATCAACTTGGTTTTAGTTCATCATTACTAAACTGGATTAAATCATATGGTAGGAGGCGGGTATCAATCCCTTTGGAACGGCTTAGAGAATTGACCGGAAGAGAATCAGAGCTCAGAAACAGCCTAAATAGACTGGATTGTAAAATTTTGCTACGGGAGATTATTGGCATATTATTTATTCCCACAGCGTCAGCCCTCTTACACGGTAATAAATAGGGGACCAAAGGCACCCATACTGTACCCGAAGCTGCAAATACTTCCAACATGCGTTAAAATATGACATAGCAAAACACTAGGACAAGATGGAATAGGGCACATAGCTATCTATCACAATTGGAGGTTTTTCGGATGGCATTGCCACAGTATCAGTCGCTAAGACAGTGAAGGAAATAGAGGAGACTGGGAACGTAGTGGTTCAAAAATTTTGAACATGCTTTGACAAGAATGGATTGACAGTTGCTGTGACAAGACAGAGGCCAACCTTATAAGTGACCACAAGATGGAATTGACGATTCGAATCAAAGAGGACAATAAAATACATGGGGGCGATTACCCCAACAGGTTAAATTTCAAGGAGCACGTAAAATTCACAAGCGCTAAGGCATCATTAATCAACCCAAGGAACACGGTTGAGAATGTTGCCGAATATTTGAGGGCCAATTTCATTAAGGAGGAGCATAATATCGAGAGTTATAACGTCGATGATGCAACTATAAAAGCGGAGGAATGATGAACTTCCATGTGCAAAAGCCAGTCATGATGATTTAAAGGAAAACTAGATATTTAGATTATCTCTAATATAGTCCTTTGTTTGGAGAACAAACATTGCGAGCCGAACTTCTGCGTGACCTAGTTCCGAACTGGCCATGGATGCTTTGGAAAATTCCTGTACAGCTTTGATCATGATAATTCGTTTGCATGCCCAAACTGTGTGAATGAGGACGAAGATGCGGAGTATATTTTAGTACGCTACCCAAGGTTTAGGAACTCGTATCCCCGGCCAATCCAGTTTTAAATGGGGATGTTATATTTTGGAATTCCGTGGCGTCAGTACAATCAGCCTGGCTGAAATTATGTTGAAAGTGCAAAGCTTGGAGATACAAAGACGAAATTTAATATAAGAAAGCTTTATAGCTAACCATCTCTCTGCTAAGGAAGAGTGGGTGAAGGATATAGGGGGTAGGTTTAGTATGTAGGCACTAAAGACGAAGAATCGTGGACACCTAAAAACCTTAACCATATGCGTTGTTTGTCCAAAACAACATGACTATAATATAAATCGAATATGACTGGCACTGTTAGTTAACATGAAACTTAGCAACACCCACCACTACTTCCACAATTATGTATTATGATGGATAAATATTAATCTTGTACTATATTTATAAGTCCATAAGAGATCTTGTTGTGTAGAACATCAGAGAAATAAATAAATATTTTTCGTTATTAATTTTCACTCCACTTTCATTTACAGATGCATATGCGATTATTCTCTTTTTTTTTTATTAATTTCACAGCAAAGCATGAAGTTTAGTTAGAAAGAAATCGAAGTCAAATTCTTTTAGAATTTTAAAATAGAAAATTACACAATGGCAACACTCCTTCGTACTTTAATCCAAACACAAGCCCACCGTTAGTAATGCAGTACATATGGTACATGGGCATGTCGGTGAATGCTTCCGTTAACAGAGATGAAAAGCACTTATCCTAGACATGCACCGTCCAAATAACGATATACAGTATATATATATATATATATATATATATATATATGTATATATATATAGTGTTACAGTACGTTTTCGAATAACGGCGCTTTGGCGAGTTTCGATTTTATTCACCACACAGGATAAAGTTACCACATTTTATAAAAACTCACCATCTGGAAACTCACCACAACAAAATTCACCATACTTCAAAATTGAATTTTCCTCCCAAACAAAATTCCAAGAACAAGGAACCAAAATTGGAAAAAGAATGGGCGAATTAATGAAGAAAGTTAAAGAACGAACAAAAAACGAATTCATTCATCACCAATGTTGCTATGATGAAAAAAATTTTGTGGTACAAAAAAATGTAAAAATATTATTCCAAACCCTGAAACTGAAAATATACTTTTTTACATCAAGAAGTACTTTCGTGAATTTCTCGTTCTCACAGCGGGAGTACTGCGGTATTTTTATAATGAAAAAGTACTGAAAAAAGTACAAAATACAGAATTTTTCAACACTGCCCTCAATAAATAAGCTAGCGGCGTTAACAAAGTTTAACAATATACACTGCGTTAGCGAGCCGTCGTTATGAAGTAGGTCTTCTTATTTTAGCGTCTGTCACTTGCAAAAATATTTTCAGTTGAATTTATATTTCATGCTGTTTGGTTGTTTTGTTTGTTGTACCGCATAATTTTCTTTTAAATCCATTCCATCCTACTTTTTTTTTAATTGTTTTAAAAGTTTTTAAGACGGTAGTGTGTGAAAAAGAATTTTACTTAAACCCTATCTGTGTCGGTATGCAGTGAATGATATTATTGTTTTTTAATTTAATAAGAATACTAAAATTGTGCAAATATTTACGGGCAAAATTCAATGCGATTGCCAAAAATATCTTCCAGATACGAAAACTTAAAACTTAATAAAAAAAAAACAATGCGATTGTGGACAATCATAAAAGTGCACTTGATGATATATGTACATACATATGTATCATCGTGATCATATTTAGCATATTAATCTGTTTCTATTATGCATCCAACAGATAATTTATTTAAATTCCCTTAAATCATTTAAATCAAACAAGTGAAATTTTGTTAATGTGTGTGTGGCCTAATCATTATTATTGATTAATGATGACCAAATTTCGAAATGAATTTCATGAATTTATTAACAATTCTTGTAGTAATTTTTTAATTATTCCTCAAGTTTAAAATAATTCCGTGTATGTGGGTTATTATTATTTCGTCTCAACAATTAACAACAATCGTCGTCAACATTCCAAATAAACGACAGTGAAATTAAATATCTCTCTTCGATTTTTATTTTTCGCTTTTCAATTCAGTTTGCTTGCCAATGGCTTTGTAACTTATAGAATTAGAAGAAGAGAAGAACTTGGAATTAAAAACATATTTTGACCATTTTTATTTCTTTTACTTTGTTTTTCTTTTGTAACTTTTGTCACTCTTTCGTTATCATTCATGATTCATGATGGAATAAAAATTTATTTTGACCATTTTTAAAATATTTTTTTATTTTATTTTGATCTTTTATATTCTTTTGTCAGTCTTTCGTTATTTTGATGCGTTTATTAGCTGTATGTGATTAAAAATAAAAAAAAACAAAAACAAACCTAAAAATAACAGAAGAACAACAACATATATACATATTAATATAATGACAACAACGACTACAAATTTATGATTGAAAATTAAAAAATTATCAATGTAAATAAATACATAGTAACGAAGACTATTCATAGAAAAACCAAAACAAATTAAAATCGAAAGCAATTACGATCTGCATTTTGCACAATCAATTTCTCTCTCACTGAGCATTACTGAATAGCAGCAGCTGCAGCGATTATAAATATTACAGCATACTATTTATTGTGCAACTGCATTAAAATACTAAAATACCACTCCACCTACCTTCAGCATGGCAATGTTACAAAGAGAAGTCGGTGTTCCCGATTTTGTGTTACTAGACCAAATCACATTGGAGAAGTTCATGGGGAATCTAAAAAAACGGTAAGTCACATTAAGAACAAACAAGAATAGTAGTCATGAATCATGTCTGCAAATGCAGTAGATATTTATGATTCTTTTGGTCTAGTTCAAGGTCATTCAAACATTCATTATTCACTGGTTGTAATTGCATTTTCACACTCAAACAGTAGCATTCATTCTCTTATTGGATATAAAAATAATCGTTCTTAAGGTGTTTTTTTTTATTATTACTCACTTGATCACTTGTTAGTCATTCCAACACAAACATTATTTACTTGTCTCATACATACAGTAATGATCAAAACATTTGCTAGCATATGTACTTAGTATGGATATAAATACTGTAACACACATTTTGTTCAATAAAATTAAATACAAAAGCAATTTTGGAACGAGATTTTTTTTACATATTTATTAATATTTATTCGAAATGTCAATTTTTGCTTTTCTGCTTACCTTAAGTCGGACTAGTCAACTGTCAATTGCCACACGAACTTTCCCAATTGGAAAATTACGCACAGCACGCCTTAAGGCTGTCTTAAGATAATCAATATTGGGGTATCTATGTGGCAAACCTTGTTATTTAAATCTTATACAATTATTAGTTTAACGGGTTCCAATCTGGACCGCCAGAGAGCCATGTTATTAAATTGTTTCAGGGCCAGTTTAAGTCGGTAGAAAGTTCACTACTGGTTTTGTAACATTATTCTGTTAAGGAGTTTTCTAACAGTTTCTAGAACGTTTGTTTGGTAAACTTTTGCCGTTGTGCGCAGAAATGCAATAGACACTCTACCAAACCGAAATTGAAGTTGGTGAATGTGTTCTTGGATGATGGTGGGTACGCTCTATCATTTTGTTTATATAATTTTTCCTATTCGGTAAACATTTTTTAATTGCTATAAAAAATCAAAGCAATTTATCAGGCAACTTCATAAACGACTTTTGTTTTTTTCCAATCCAAAGTTTTCATGAACTTTTTATGACATTCACGGAGCGAATTACGCCCAATTCTTTATTTTATAGCTTTGCCTACTTGCGACGATCGAACTGTTCCTGGATTGTCCGACCATAGACTGTCTTTAATCTTTTGAAACAGTTTTATGCATGAGAACTTGTTTTTTTTTTGTATTCTTGTAGCTTTTTATAGTTGAAATGTTGCCACTAAGACGAATTTCAATTTTTCCTTTTAGTTCCGCGTACTTCTTCCTCCTTTATACGCCGTAAGGATATCATAATTAGTGCCTGTGCTACTATTATTTTTGTGAAATTTCTCAATTTTATAATTCTCAATTTTAATGCAGAATATGTGGCAGGATTTTCTGTAGGGAATTAAAAGAATTTATAAAAGAATATATAAAATTTATTTATAGTAATACTATAGGTAGTATGTTATTTGATATGGGACCACTATTTAAAATATGAAAAATATTTCTTCGGTGAGTTCCGCTCAGCAGATTTCGGGCTAAAACTCTGAGAGTAGTTAAAATTGCCATCAAAAGTTTCTCAAAAATCAAAGAAATCGTTCAGAGTCGCCACTCATGTATAAAATTAACATACACAATATAGTGGTGTGAAAAGCTATGTCGTAATCCTGACTGAAGAGTTGTACTGACAAATTGCGTATGCGAGAAGTAACTTCCTATCATTTTCAATGAAGTAATTTATCCTTTTTCCCTTTATTGTTAATGAACAGTTAATGATTTTTTATTGACTGATAGGTTGTACTGATCAACTGCGTATGTGAGAAGTAACTTTTTATCATTTTCAATGGAGTAATTTATCGTTTTCCCTTTAATGGTCAATGATTTTTTATTGTCATCACGACAAAAAGCTATAAAGAATCGGAAAATCATTTGTGATTGAAGATTTAAAAATTCTGTCTTTATTGCGAAAATTATGAACACTACTGTATGTATTTATAAGCTTATATATGTATGTATACATACTAATTTATAACAGATGGACAGCCGACAAAAAAAAAACAGATCTTTAGTGGTTTTACTTACTGCTCAAAATTTGTTATTATATTCAAGAAATTTATCGAATTGTCACACAAATTTAATTTAAAAGCTGATTCCTGTGATATATTACACAAAAAATTAATATAATGTTTTGAATTATCGAGACTATTGATTGGGTTTTACAAGGACACAGTCACCATCAAAGAAGCAAAAATGTGGTAATGCTAAAAACATAAATTACTTAAAACATTTAGGACCATTATTACAGTTTTCCGTTAACTAAAGGCAGGATTTTAACTGGCAGATAAATAGTTTTCCGTTATTGTAAGTGGCCAATAAGCTAGAAGTGAGCGTTAAGCTAAAGGAAAGATTATCCTACCGGTAACTTTTAAAGTTAAGTTTATGTCAGAACTTGCCATATTGTCCATTATTTTCAATATAAGAACTTGTAATATAAACAAAATGTGGAAATACAACAAAACAAGGAAGCCAGTAGTTGCCACTGCTTAAAAAAAACTTGTTTAAGTGGGCAGTTTTATCGTCATTGCTCCGACTCTGCCATATTTTTGAAAAAGTTAACTTTAAAGTTAAAGGTAACTTTACAGTTCCCTTTAGCTAAAGGTATCTTTAACCAAATTTAACGGCAAGTTGTAATAATGGCCCTTACTGTATGTATTCAAATGAATAAAGAAATTCAGTTCTTCATAAATACAGTTTCACTCCCATTTGATATTATATTGACTAAAGTTTGAGGAACTTAGTTCAATGCTTTTGTTTCGAAATATACTGGATTAATTCTACCCCAGGAGGTAATTGTGGCCGGACATGCTAGAACCAATCGAATAATACTTTTGTACCGTTTTCTAATTGTTTTTTAAGTTTGTGCACATTTTCGGAAACGCGAAAACACCCTCATAAATTCTATGGATTTATAAACTCTTCTCGATTCATTTCTTTTAATGTTATGAAAAAGCTGAACATCAATCACGCTTTTAATACTTGACCCATATTAAACGAAAAAAAAATATTAATAACATATAAAATTACATCATTTATCGTTTTCAATACATAACAAACGAATGAGGAATGTAATGAAACTGGAGTATAAAATAAATGTGGTAATGCTTTATAAATCATCCTGATATGTGCGTTTCTATGTGAGCTTTCAATCACTATAACTAGCCAATGAACGTGAATATGATGTAAAATTCAATTCAAAAGTAAATTTTCAAAAACTACAGTTTGGTACGGAAAATAAAAACAGGAAAAGCCATTCAGTTTCGTTTTGAACATTATGCCAATTGTTGTCTATTGTTGTTCAGGAGGAAATTCAATGGGCCTATATGTACAGTTCCATTTACATGCACGCATTGAAGGTCAAAAATATGCATAATGCACTGACATGTAATTACATGAAAGTTTTGGCTTTTGTTACTTTTTCTTATTGCACATTTTGTATGTGCCTCTTTAAAAAGTAATGTTCCTAAACCCAAATTGGTCGTAGTTACTACGAAATAAAGCTTATAAACACAGAAATAATATTGTGGATTACAAAAGACAGACTTGAGTTTGATATTATTCAACTTACTTACAATCGAGCACAATGATGTGTCAATATGGACAATATGTAGGTATATAGTATACGTAGCTGTACAAAATGCGACTAATCAATAGAACCCAACTGTTAAACAGCGGCTTTTATTAATACCAAACCATATTCTTCATTAACCCTTTAACTGTCAAATTTTGTTTCAAAATTGCTTAATTATTTTAAAGCAAAGTGTTGCTGCCTGTAAAACTAGGCACTTATGACCAAAAATCAAAATTTGCGTGTTCGTTTTGTTTTTTATTCGTTGTTAAAAACGAAATTTATTTATTTATTTATTTATTACTTCCCCAGAATTTGTTATTTCAACTTAATACAAGTTAATACATTTTTTAAAAGATCTTTATTTGAAAAGGTTACAGTAGATTGATTGAAAACGAATGGTTTGTTTTTTTTTGTATTAGTGACGAGTATATTCGACGTAAACAGTTGAAAGTCTAAACTACATTTGTCCTTTAGAAAATGAATTATGCTTCAAAAATCCAAAAGAAGTAAGAGTTAGCTCCATCCAAAATACTTTATTTATTTTGTCTTCGTTTATTTGAACAGATCATCACAGTTCAGATATTGTCTTTAGGTGACAATATTGCTATTATTGTTGCCGTAAGTTGTTAGTAAATTATTTTACTGCCAACAATAATTAAAAGCAAATATCACTTGACAAGTATTGTTATTGGTGTCAATCAGTCGTCGCTTCAATAATAAAATTTCCTCAAAAGTTTGAACACAAGCGAGTGAATGAACCACGAATATAGAATATACAATATAAATACAAGTTATTGAACTAACAAATATGTTTACGTTACATGGAAGTATGAGAAAAACTAAAAAGATAAATATCATTCATTAGTAGTAAAATTTTCTACCTAGAAATTGAAAAATCTTTCTTTTAATTCTTTGCGATTGCGTATTATTTTTTTAATTTCGTTTGACCATTAGAGATTTGATGTAATAGTTGACGCATTCTGCTAGTTTTTTTTAAAAAGCCTTGTAGACAAAAAGAAATTGAATTTTTAAATAATAATTATGCGTTTTAATTAGTACAATAATTACTAAATTGTTTTAACGCATCTTTTATCCTACAAACCACAGTTAAAATAAAAATTTAGAAAAAAATAAAAACGTATTTCAAAACATTCTTACTTTCTATTGTGAATACAGTGTACAACAAAATTAGGATATTGTAAATAGCAAAATTAACCGCAACAATTGCAGAAATAGGGACCAACTTTTCCACCAATTGCTTGGAATGAAATATCCATGCCGCGAAGACATGAAGAAATTTTATATATTAGTATGATTAATATTTTTGTGAGCTTCCTAAAAACATGCATATATTTTGTCGCACGCCAAAAAACTGTATCCATATCCTGTGTATTAGTTTCAATAACAATTCCTATTTGTTTTTTCTTCTGTTTTAGTAAATTTAATAAAATTTAAATCCATAATTGTTCTTCGATTTTGTGACATACTCAACTTAACAGAAGTTCGTACATATGTTTTGTCGAACACTGTATGCGCAAATTGTAATGAAAAGTATGATTCATAACTAACAAAAGCAGCGAATACAAATCATATCCATCTATTTTGTATGGCAATGTTTACTTATTCTAAATATGCGATAACATTGATGTTCGTATGGGTAAATATTTCTCTTTATACGTGTTGCCTAAGAGTAAGTCAATTCCGATATGAACCGGTTGATGGCGTCACTTTTGATATTTCATGTGTATGGGGTTTTGAGCAGAAACGTATAAATGAAAAAAAATCAAGCAAAACGAAAAGAAATTCTAAAATTATTCCAAAAGAAAATGTTTGTTTGAGTATTCAAATAAGATTTGTGATGTAACGGGTTTATCATTAGCATTCAAGATCTGAGCTTCAGATCAGCAAATTATTATTAGCCTTTAAGTGTAAACAAATTTCATGTATTCCCTTCAATATATACTATATACTATATACATATATATGTACATAAATACATATGTATGTATACAGCTTTATTATGAGATCAAAAAAAATTTAAAGAGATTTTCGTTTTGTGTATATTTATGCACGTTTTTTTCTATCAGTCTGTTATAAATAAATATGCTTTTGCGTATTTATGTGTTTGTATACATATTTATGTATATACTCCATACATATATGTATTTGTTTATATAAATTTACATTGACACACATTCGTTTTGTTGCATTCATGTAGCTATTGACAAATAAATGGCACAAAAGAGCCAATGGTAATATTTTTTCTTTTTGTTGCTACAATATCGTAAATATTATTAATAAATAATAAATAAATTTTGTTTATTGGTATTAAATACTATACTTACTTAGTTACTTAATTGGTCATTAAAATCCTTCAGTCAGGATTACGATCTAGTTTCTCACACCACTTATATTGTGTGAGTTAATTTTATACGTCAGTGGTGGTACCTACAGTTCAAAGTCGATTTCGAACGACAGATTTACTAGACCAATATCTTGCCATTTTTTAATAACTTTAGTGCTTTTGGCAAAAATCTTCTGAAGGGAAGTCATCGAAGAAATATTTTTTCGTATTTCTTTTTATTCGCAATGCCTTTGCTGAGGTTTGAACCATGCTCTCACGTTTAATAAACCAATACACTACCTAATAAACGATTAGCCGTGTAGTATTAAATACTACATAAACTTAAGAAATATTTTATTAGGCATCACTGATACAAGAAGGACATTTAATTGGTAAAAATTGTTAAAAAAAAAATAAACCCACTTATTACATTTTCAATTTCTCGATTTTAAATACATTAGGGCTCATTCTTATACGAGTTTTATACATTTGGTTTTGAATACATCGTACAAAGCTGTGGTCCATATTTTTGTAATTTTTTTTCGTGTATTTTCTATTTTGGTTTCGTCCCATAGATTGTCTGCGCAAACCAAACAAAACATCAATATTTTCCCAAAATCACTTTTTTAATGCTTTGGAAAATAATTGTTTTCCGTTCATACCTGTGTTTTACTATCTTCTAAGTGAATCGAGAATAGAAAGTTTCACCGCCGCTCCATTTCAAAATAATTATAGGGTTTTCTTTATGAAATTAAAGTTAGATTAGATTAGGTTGGAGTAGTAGCTTTGATATCAAAGCTGATTTGAGCACTCATAGCGGCCCGTTGTAATGCCACAGGTAAGCGCGGTCTCTGCACTGACCGTATTCCACCGAACTCAGCACAGGGCCGGTGAAAATTCGTTTAATAATAAAACTTGTGACTATTTTTAAGTATAACGCTTCATTATTATCGGAATGTATTAACTTTTGCTATTCATACTACTACTGCATGCCTACCTTCTTGTATTTTTTAAGGCCTTCGTTTTATCACTCTTAAATGGATTGGAAATGAAAGAGGAATAGGCAAAAATAACTCCTCCAACTAAAAGAAAGTTAGAAGAAGGTCATACTAAATTTTGAAATTAAAAAAATTAATTATTCAATTGTTTGTTTATAGTAAGCGGTTGAAATAATCTGCGAGTAATTGTTTTGTTTTTACTTTGTAAGTTTTTTCGTGTTCAAATTTGTAAAAGAATTATACTTATTTTCTTTATTAATTTTAGAACATTTTCAATAAACTCACATTCAATTTTTTTTAATAAATTGTTTCGTTTGTAAATTATCTGCTTTTGTTCAATTTATTGTGATAATATTAAATTTATATAAATATAGTTCAAATGATAGAAAGTGAAATTAAAATTTACATAGAAAAATATTTACTTATGTACGTAAGTACGTATGTGTACAGAATATTTCTAACAATAATCCCAATAGCAATTTGAAAACGCTGATAGTCAAAATTTTCCTTTATAACATACTACATATGTACATATACATACATATGTTGTATATTTTTCTTGAAAACTTTTCTAATTTTTTTATCACAAAAACATATCATAATGCTAATTTTTTTGCAGTTATTTCATAATAGTTTTAAGCTTTATATTATCATTATTATTATTACTATTCCAAGCACTGAATCAAAAGGAACTTTATACGCTATATAGATCGCAAAACTTCACACTTTTCTGAACATCGCGTTTTTGGTTTACGAACAAACTAAGCTGACAACAAACAAAGCTGTCATATTTGGTTATACTGAATGAAGCCAATGCAGCCATTACGAATGACTGTTTCGTGCGACTTTTGGAACGGAGGCATCATTGGCCCATTTTTCTTTGAAAATGAGGACGGCGGAAACATTACAGGCAAAGAAAACACCTATATTTACACGATAACCGACTTTCTTGTACCCGCTCTTAATGGTATTGATGTGAGCGATGTTTGGTTTCAAAAGGATAGTGCAACTTGTCACAATCGATTTATTGTGTCAAATGTTTGAGGACCGTTCAATTAGCCGAAATGGTGATGCCTAGAAGCTGCAAATTGGCATTGTTGGTCTATTTTCTATGGGGCGCCGTTAAAGAAAAGTGTTATACTGACAAACCAGAGACAATTGAGCTTTTGAACATTCCTAATGCCATTGCTGAGAGACGACTATATGAAAGAAATAATATTATATTCCTAACCGAAACAATTGCATGTAGCGTACGTCTAGAAATAATCTTTTTTTTTATGTACCAGTATTAACTAAATACAGTTTGTGTTGTTATCCAAACATCAAAAACATCTGCTAAAAGATGAAGATGCTGAGGAATATAAAGTATTTAAATCTCTTTTAAAGTGTTATTAAATTAGCTGTTTTAACTGTTTAGGGTCTTTAAGAATGTTTCAGTTTCGTTTGAAGTTGTTTACATCGTTGATTTGCTACCCACAGAACAATGCGATCTCCCATCACCATAAATTACATCAATAAAGATGAGAACACAAATACTGCACATTCTTCCGTATTTGGAATCGTTGAAATCGAAAGTGTTGTTTATACAGATACAAATAAAGATGCCGATGCAAAATTGTAAACAACTAAAAGCTAAAAACAAAAGAAAAGAAATTAAAACAGTTATAAATTGAAAGGGAATTCGTATACTTCAATAAACTTTTCATTTCCAACACATCCAGTAAAAAGTAACGCATTCAAATTTATTGTTTGAATTTTTTTTTTTTTTTTTACATTTAAATGAAGAATTTATTCTTCCGAAGTTTAAGAGAAGAACAATAACTACAAATTTGTGTGCATACAAGTTATCTAAATATAATTATTATTTTCATATCGGCTGGGCAATTCCACCACGAGGACTGACGAAGAAAGGAATTGAAATTTCTTTAAAATGCTTTATTTTACCATATTTTTTGAATAAAACTTTTAGCTACGAAAGTTATATTCTTCTTTTTTACAGTGACTGTTATATTAACAGAGGATCAATACGAAAACTGCTAGCGAATCGAAAAAGCAAAAAAAAAACAAATAAAAAGGAATCCAAATCTTGAAATTTTACAGCAAAAGAAACAAATTTAAATAAAATAATTTCCGCATTATTACCACCTAGAAGATTTTTAGAAGATATGCGACATATTACACCTACCCGACTATATACAAACGATAGTCCGTAGGATCGTCATCCGAACTATGGTAGTGAAATATCTAAAATAATCTTACGATTTAAAAAAATTAACTAAGAAAATAAAGTACTAATCAAAAATATATGAGTATTCTTCTTTAGTAGATTGTTTTCAAAAATTAATTTTCGTCCGTCAGTTCATCTGTTCTCAAATAAGGGTTTTTGTTTTTCTGCAGTCTTTCTAAGTTTCTACATGATTTCCTATCGAATTGAATCGAATTCTTAACATCCATTAATTAAAAAACTTTCTTATTTTTTATTTTCGAAAGGTTTACAATTCTTATATAATGAAATAGTAGTTAGTATATTTATTTCTGACTGATAAAAATATATTTAATTTCGTTAACCGCTAATCAATTAAAAAAATTCTCGTATTAAGATTAGATTATTCACTTTGGATTTTCCGCTTTACTTGGTCGGACAAGTAAAAAATAATAAATTCAAGAAATGTTATGAAAAAAAAGTTATAATAATTTCTAAAGAAACTGAAACATGTTTTTTTAATACGACCAACACTCAGAGGATGGCCTCTACAATAGTTATAGGAAGAGGGAGGGGAGTAGTGGTGAAACAGCGAAACAGAAGCCACGTAGCGACGGTGTTCTAATGTCCACTGGATTTGGATATCCTACTGTAACTAACAAAAGTCTTCGTCCTCTTCTGTTTGCTGTCAAAATAGACATCGGCTCTGAAAACCAGTGGTGTAAATTGTAAAGAAATAAAATGGAGTGAAATATTTCTTGCACCGTCTTAAGAAACCTCTTGAAAAACTACTGGTTCCAGCAAACTTCACATGGAACGTTCATGCCCAGAACATCAAAAGCTTATTACTGCCAACTGCTTAACACACCAATGGTAGCAGATTACGTAATGTAGTGTAATGTTATATTATAGTACGCGCTTTTGAGTTAGTAAACAACATTGGGGCTTTCGCATTTATTCACATAAACCTATTGGGGGTTGGCTGTAGGTCGAATATGATATTAAAAGTTTTCTCCTCAATTTCAAAATATAAATGGCTATTATTATTGTCGTCTACAAAAGAGTAGATAGGATTAGAAGTTCAACAGAGAAGACCGTTAATAAGAATAAGAACTAGAGTTGGAAATAGAACAGATATAAAATAGAATAGTAGCGGTATCTCTGAATTGAGCCTCAGTTCATCTTATATAGTCCTATCTATAATAACCTGTACAAGCTCCAGTTGTAGAACTGCATTGAAAAACTTTTTTAGGGAAAATTATATCGCTTTCATTGCTTTTGTAAAAAAAAACTTGTGCAAATAAAATTTTATTGCAAAATACGATCTTTAAATTTGACATTGTTTTGATATTGGTTCCAAATAATTGCTTACGCCTTTATCAAATAACTGCTGAATGAGAACGCACCTTTGAATTCAAAAAAAAACCTCAATAAATATAAAAAAATTTTGTTTTTTAAATATAATGCAATAATATGTGCTTATCACCTTTTTCTTAAAACATATATTGAGTTTTCCAACAGGGATTGGCGAAAAGTTGAAACTACATCTGCCATATTAGTTATCATATATCAACTTATTTTTGCCTAAACTAGATGATCTGGACACGGACGACATGGTGTTTCAATTAGAGGGCTCTACTTGTTTCACAGTTCATGACATATCCGATATTCTTCACAAGCGAGTTGAGCGATTTGACCCTATCAGACTTTAATGGAAGCTTTTCTTATGAAGCAGGTGCATCTCAAGAAAAATTCGACATTTAGACACGCTAGAACGAATAAATGACTTTGTTTTTTATCAATTTGAAATTTGAAAGCGCTTATTAAAAACCTCTGTATAAACAAATCGATAAACTGAAAATTGTTAACGCTGCGCAGTATTTGAAGGATTAAAAATATAATTTTTTTCTTCGAAGAAATTGCCATTCGAAAGATAAGATATCACGATAAGATTACAAATTATTCACATTGACGTTTAAATACGAAATGATTAAATTATTTATTTATTTTTTTATTAGTAACAGCTATAAATTATGTTTTGTTTACCATGTTATAGGTTGAAATATGGGCTTTATTGTTTCATAATTTTACAATGTCATAAGGTAGAATCGGATTAAGAGAAGTTTTTCAATTAGACAGGTTTAAATTCGTTTTTATATGTGATGTGCTGAAGACTGAACTTTTTTCTAATTTCTAATTTTCTAATTTATTTTCAATTATTCCTCGTATTCGAAGGAATTATTTGATTTTGTTGTTAGTTTTTACGTAACAGCACAGTAAATTTTTTAAAATGCTTCAAAATAATATTTTTATATTTCGTAGTAAACAAAAAAAAGATAAGCCTTTCCTTGACTCAATATGTATTGATAGAAGAAAAAATCTGCAAATATCGTAAAATACTTTTTGACCAATGAAGTTTAACAACAAACAAATGTTTAGTAGTGGTAAATATTATATAATAACGATTAATGCGAATACTGTACAGAATTATTAATGTCCCAAATTTAATTTTATAAAAACTTTGTATGTGATCAATATGAAACAGATTGATAAATTGGGTTGACTACTTCCGAATGAAATAATTACGAGGTCACTGCAGTCTAGTATGTTGGCTTATTAGACACGAGTCTGTGAGATTAAAATCCTAACTCTTGAGATCTTGAACAAAACGAAAATATTAGGAATCATAAAATATTTTTTGAAATATTGTCGTTCCAAATCGACGCAATTCATGGATAAAATCATGCCAGACTATTTGCATGAGGGTCATGAGTACGATTCTAACCAGAATAACCATAACCATAAGGTCTAAATTACTCATCTCGTATTAATTATAATTATAATTTGTAACTCTATTCTAATTCATAAATAAAAATAAACAAATAAACTTATAAAATTATTTGAAATATTGTATACTCATGATATAAGTTAATGCTAACAAAGCAGTGAATCATTTCTTGTGAGTCATTAAACAATAAAATATTTATAAATTGCAGTTATTGAGTTTATGCAAAACAAATAAAAAAAATAAGTTGAAAATTGTCTATGTGTTGTTTGAATTGTAACTAAAATTTATAAAGCCTTGCAAACACAAGTAGAGAGTATCAAATGTTCAACGCAATTAAGTACAATATTCATTCCATTTGTCGTCGATGACACTAGTTTTGTTTTAAAAATTTTAAAATCTTACACTGAACAAAATGGATGAATAGATGAAAAAGAAAATTAAGATAATAAATTTAAATCAATTGAAATATGAGATGAAAACGGAAAATTTTATGCTTTACAATTACATGCAATAATAAATTAATCAAAAAATTAATGTATTTCTACGGGTGTCGGTAGACTTAAATAAATAACTGCCACTTCATTTGAGGGACGGAGATGTTGAGTCTAATACATATTTAAACTCGGCAATTGCTTCTGAGTAGATTTCTAGCAAAAACTCTGGGAAACAATAAAATTGCCATAAAAAATTTCTCAAAAATCTGTCGTTCGGAGTCGCCACTCATATATACAATTAACACACACAAAATAAGTGGTATGGGAATCCCGGTTATAATCCTGACTGAAGGATTGTAGTGTCCATTTATGTATGTATTTCTATACAATTTTTTATTGTTTTTTGAATTTTATTTAATTAATTCCCACTTTCAGTATCAAATACTACAATGTACATTATGGTCGAATTGCGGTTTTCTACAGTTCCATACTATATTCTGAAAACCTCTGTTCTGAAAAAGTCTTCCTTAACTATCATATTTTAAATTAGACAATGTTGTGTCAAGCACATTTTTTAGACCGAACTGAAAAATTGAAAACCTCTTAAGGAATTATTAAAAGAAAAAAATATGGTAAAACCGGATTTTGATTTTAATATTCCCTTTTTATCCGGTAATATGAATCACGAATCATAATTTTTTTTGAAATTTTGAATTCTTAATTATTAAATATTTTAATTATTAGTTATTAAAATTTAAAAATGCATAAGTTGTTAACCGTTTGTCTGTCATTTATTTTTAAAGATTATATTCGATATAAATATCGCTTTGACTTAGTTGGGTTATTCGAGAGCTCCAATTTTTACATTTCCGCCGCTAAAGCTGGAATTGTGGCTGACTTATCCCTACACCAATTAACCTCTCCAAAAAATGGGATTAATTTCACACCAAACCATTATCAGACCATTCATATCGTTGTTAGTCTATTCATGGTGAACTGGCAAACTTGAACAGTTTTGGCATCTCCATATGTCACGTTCCAAGAATAATAGAATAAAAATGCAATTTTTTTTTTTTTTTTTTTTTTCAACAATCTTTTGTTCCATTAGATCCAAAAAACCATACAATTTTATGAGCATCATTACGATATCAGTTTGTATTATTTACAAAAAAAAAAGAAAAGAAAAAAAGAGAAAAAAAAATGGTGTCAATTGTACACTTGCACAACTGTTACAGCTGGATCCCTTAAACCTGGTGGGAATTAATTATTAAATTATCAAGTGAACTGTGTCAGCTAGGGTGAGGGATACCGACAGTGAAAGATGTTTATTTTAAAAACTGTGATACAATTGACAGACGTTAGCGCAGTTACAATGGACGCCAGTAAATAGCTTTGCGTTCTAATTTAAATGAAAAATAATTTATCTTTAGGTGCACTTCAATGTTTGTTACGATATATAGTATAGTTGATAGCGACACAATAAATCATTTAATAAATTGTTTTTCTTATAATTTTATTTTATTGATATTAAAGAAATTCTTACATTCTGTTTCTCCTAACTTTAGTAGTCGAAAAGCAAAACTACTTGAATTGCTTTGGCCAGCAAATTATGTGTTTTTCTAATTAATTCGTTTTAACACTTCATTGTTTATATTAATTTAATTAAAGTGGAATAAAAACTCAACACAGAGAGGAAAAGGGGAACATAATAAAGAATTATCGTGAAGAAATGTTTAACATTGCGTTTCACACATCGATCTTAATAAAACCTAATGAAGTAATTAAACACAATATAAACAGATGTAAAGATCTTCTGGACCACCAATGGTCAGCTAAAACCGTTAAACGTGCAACAATTTTATGTCGCCTATTGGTGATTGGTATAATAATAAAAAAAATGTTATTTTGCGGAAGTGCAACTTCAAATGTTGGAGATTATCGGTACTGTTGAAATGTGTTTTAAAGAAACTGCAAAAGTAAGACATGATAAATAAAATGCAAACGTAGAAAAGCCATAAGTTAGTTTCTGATGATGTATGATTCGCTAAATATGGAATGCATGCATATTATGACTGAAGATCTTTTTGTCTTTTGTAATACCAGGTCATATATTGGGAATTACTACACATTTGGTTTCTATCAATCATTGTAGTAACGTATGGTGAATAAAATACGAACGAGTGCAGAGAAAAAATATGTAATGATATTTGTAACTGATTGTACGCTATAAAAAATCTTAAAATGTACTGGTCAGTTATTAGTTAGTTTGGAAGATTTCACTAAAAGAGCTAGACCGTCGCAAAATATTTTGCAAATTTAGTAAAGAAAGTCCTAACGAAAGTTAAAAAAATTTATCTACAAGACAATAAGGTTTGGTTAGGTTTAAAGGTGTGCACTTATCATTGGGACAAGTACAATACCCAGAGGTCAAAATGAGCCATAGTTAATACGTCCTAGAAGATAGGGAGAGAGAGAGTATAGTGAAGGATATAAAGAAATGGGAAAATAATAAGGCAACACAATAAACTTAGTTATGAATGGTTGTCCAATTTAGAGGAGCCGTGAATCAGTTAGGAAGTGCAGTTTGCATAAAAACAGGAGGAAAACACCACCATTTACTACAGAAAAACAATAGAAGGTGATTAAGTGAAGATAATGAGATTTTTCTAGAAATTACTTTTCTTACTCTTTATACGTCATGGATGATGAAGAAAAGGAAGAAAATGGCATCAGTAAACTTAAAAAATAGAAAATAGAGTTTAGATCAAAGGAAATGAATCTTCCAAATGTTTTACAATTGTGATCTATTGACATTTTTATTGTTATTTTGAAAAGAAAATATGATATGATGTCCAGAGCCTGCTCCTTTCTGTCAAATCCGATCGAGAAATGTCAAAGAAAAGTATTCCACAAATTATAATATTTGAGAATTAAATCAGGTCGGGTGATATTATATACCAAAATGTGAAATAAACTTGTTTTTGAAATGTATAAACTGAGAATAAGCTTTTCTGTCATTTTTTTTTTAATTTTTCATCAAATCTCTGTGCTATATCGGTGTCCTTATTATTTGTCACATCACTGTATATTATTATATCACTTTATATTATATATACTTACATAATAACATTTATAACTTAAATAATTTATAAAATTAGAATGAAATACAGATAGAACAGCTACACGTTTTACTTTGTGTCGCCAGCTATTCCCTATGATTTGCTTTTGTACACTTTTAGTGTGAATGCTTAAATGAGCATG
This sequence comes from Sarcophaga bullata, assembly GCA_005959815.1. NCBI lineage: Eukaryota > Metazoa > Arthropoda > Insecta > Diptera > Sarcophagidae > Sarcophaga > Sarcophaga bullata. Next base: position 192,107 of record QOCX01000306.1, on the reverse strand, counting down.
TAAAATACGATAACAAAATATCTTAGTTGCTGAATTAAGGAACTATTAATCTCCTGCTTCATATTCATATACAATGATGCAATAGTATGAAGAAGCCCACCAATCGCTTGCACATCATGGAAAGCACAGTAGCCCACAGCAGGTTGTGCAATTGTTATCTTAATTCAGAAGTGAACATTTTTAAATTGCATCAAATTGTTTTCAAATTAAACATAATCATCCATATATACAAACCTGTGCACACATTCAAATACTAGACCCCACACAACAGTCATTACAGTTTTGAAAATATTTTTATTTTAATTAAAATTCTTTACTCGAATGTTTATTCAAACACCATAATTTTTTTTATTTCACATTTGATGTGCTTTTAAGTAATTAGCTGATGTTTTTGTTTTTGTTTTTAGATTTGAAGCTGCTTCCATATATACATATATTGGCGAAGTATGTGTTTCCATGAATCCCTACAGGCAGTTGAACATTTACGGCCCAGAAACGATAAAAAACTACAAGGGACGTGAATTGTTTGAAAACCCTCCACACATATACGCAATAGCTGATGCTGCCTATAGAATATTGAAGCAACGTCATCAAGATACCTGTATATTGATATCTGGAGAATCAGGTGCTGGCAAAACAGAAGCTTCAAAAATCATTATGAAATACATTGCAGCTGTTACAAACGTTCATGGGCAGAATGAAATCGAAAGGTGAGTTGTTAAAAGTTGTGTGTTAATTAAAAATAACAATTTTTCAATAAGAAAATTGTTCAATAATCATTTCTGCATTAAACACAATTGAAAGGATCATTAATAGTTTGTCTATTTTAAACTTTATTTATAAAGTAAATTCGCCAAAATGATTACACTTGTAGAAGGAAGTGTAAGTAAATAAAGATTACATGTGTATTCTACAAATGACTCATCCTACTATATGTATGTATATAGGTTCATCGATGGAAAATAATCTTTTAAGCAAAAAAAAAGTGTTTTATTTCGGCAACATTAAAGACCACTCCTTGCTGTTAGTGAGTTTCTGTTTGCACAATTATAAACATTAGCAAAAGCATTTACTGCCAAACATTCATACAACAATCTCACGCCACTATCTCTTCCAGTAATGCAACTATAAACAATGACAACAACATGAAATGGTGGAAAAAATAACCATAAATATAATGTTTTCAATTCAGATTTTATATATTATATTATTATATACATATATATATATATAGATATATATGTGTATATATTTTACGATCCTATAAATTTGTCGTTATTTTTATTTAGCAATTAGTTTTAAAGCGTTTTGTAGAGGCACGCAATAAAAGTATCCCTTTTTAAATAACAGAATGTACAGAATGTGTATTTCAACATATCCCAGCTAACAATTTTGTGTTTATAAGCCTATTTTACATCATATAGTTTTATATATATATGTACAGATGTATGTATAAATAAGTGCCTCTTTAGAATCCTATCTTGTTTTATGCCTATTTAAGAAACGATTGTTTAAACATATTGAAATTTTAAAAAGTAAATATGTTGAAAATTCTTCTAATAACTCTCAAAATATGTTTTTAAAAAAGAAAATTTTTATTGAGATATAAAAGTTAATTGATTCTATAGTTGTGCTTGCTTGAGCTTTTCCCCCCTTAGAGGCGCTTGTCTTTTAAAACTCAATAAATAATTTTAAAAATTAAATATGAGTTATTTAGTTACATTATTGTTTTTAAATTTGCCAATTAAACACTCCTTATTTGATAAGTCTTTTACTTGAATGACGTTCCTAGCAATTTAAATTTAATTTGGCCAGAACCATTTTGATATCTAGCGGCCTTACAAACTGAACTACGAGTAATTATGCTCTAAAATCATTAAGTGTTAATAGACTTACTTATGCAGTAAATAGACGATTTACTATTTATTTTGATGGTATTTATTGTTGTAATAATCAAATAATTACTTGTTCCGCCAAATATTAGTGCAATTTGTGATAGTAGAAAGAAAATATTTTCCAAATGTAATCACATTTTGTCAAAATAAGAGGGAACAAAATTTTGCTTTTCAACATTTTAATTGGCAAACTTTTCTCTCTTTTACGCATCATTAACTAAAGGAAAATCGCTTTTTGAAAATGCGTCTTTATATAATCGAAAACTATTTCGAGGATAATTTTGTAGTGGTCCATTTTCAGTTGTAATATACGCATAAATTAACAGACTGACTGGCATTTAATTTAAATATAAATGCAATAAAAGAATACGAAAAGAACAATATGAGAAGAAAAAGGAAAACAAAGGGCGAAATATAAGAACTTGGATGCAATAAAAAAATTTATTTTAATTTGATTTTTATGGCATGCATTTTTATGCTTACAATTAAAATTTTAATTCATTTTTTTCAGTCTTATACATTCAAGACTATTTTAAGGACATTGTACACTCTTTTTTTTATTTAAATTTATTTTGATTACAGAGTGAAAAATGTTCTGATCCAAAGTAATGCCATATTGGAAACTTTTGGAAATGCTAAAACCAACCGCAACGATAATTCTAGTCGTTTTGGTAAATACATGGATATTGAATTCGATTACAAAGCTGATCCCGTTGGTGGCATTATAACCAATTATTTGTTGGAGAAATCCCGCGTAGTACAACAACAGCCAGGAGAACGTAATTTCCATAGTTTTTATCAAGTAAGTAGTAGCAGTTGAGTTGATAGTTTTTCAATATTAAATTAAAAATAATCTTGCTAATAAAATAAAATCTATGGATCCTTGTTTAATTGTGAGACACTACAAAAGTTAAACGTTACCTGTTTAACTATTATAATATCAATTTCAAGCAGTACTTAAAAATATCGCATAGAATAAAGTATGGAAATTTGACTATAAAATCAATATCATAAAAAAAATTTTTTCACATGAAATTATCGAATAAAAATAAAAAACAAACGTTTTTTATTTATTTCGAATTACTTAAACTCTCATTAATTTTCGCACTATTACTGTTACACCCATAGAGCATTGCCGATTTTGCATTTACACAAAAAGCTTTTGTTATTATTTTACTTAATGCGCGACAGAATTTCGAAATTTATATTAGATTTCTTGGTATTTGGTTCTACATCCATATTGATACCACCATCACTGAAACCATGTAACATCAAAACGTATCCACCTATGGTCTCTCATAGTCTTATAGTCTTCTTCCCATGTATCACTTAGTCTGTGCTACTGGAAACTGACTTAACGACAGCTATTGATACATCAGGATCGGTAGATCAACACAAGGTAGAGTGAAAGGTATATTTCTGATTAAGTGCCCCCACGCTGCTATCCGAGAAAGTTGTGATAATTTCCCTTTGTACAATACGTAATACATAATATGAAGGTGTAAGGAGATAGCTTACTGGCCAACACATGTGCACATGAATTATCTTCAAGCAACAAATATTTGTATTAAGAATACTAAACGTCTATTAACAAAGGCCACAATAATACATTTTTTATAATTTAATTATTACCCAAATACGCTTGAACCTATTTTAAAAATCCAAAATTTTTTAGAAAGGAGAAATACTAGCCTTTAAAACGGTATACATAAACATTTTGTTCAAACTTGTATGTTATGAGTTTTGATGTAGTAAACTTAGAAAATATTATTTTTTTCTTATTTTTTTTTTCATGTTTGGCCATTCTTAATCGCAAAATTTAAACTAAACAAAATTTAAAAACTATAAAATAAGTGGTGACAATATTAAAGCCCATTCTCTTGTGAAGGGATTAACTCTTCGGTTGATAAAATCGGACAAAAAATAAAGTAGTTTTTATTTAAAAAGTATAACAGTTGAGTCATATTTTTTATATATGCCGTCTTATCAAATGTACTTTAATTTAAAAATTATCAAAAGTTTCGATGGATCTTGATTGTCTGCCTGAGCACTTGCGCTTTGCACGTTTGAACAAGCCAGAAGTCGTCTAATATTTGCAATTTGCGCAAATATTAGTTTTTCGCTTTGCTCAATCATTAGCCAATGGGGAAAAGGACACATTTTTCAATAAACACTTAAGATCCATCAGAAATTTTGATAAGACAGCATATATAAAAAATATGACTCAGCTGTTACGCTCTTTAAATTAAAACTACTATAAATTTTGAGAATGATTGTCACCAATGATTGTCACCACTTATTTTATAATTTTATTTAAATTTTGCAATTAAGAATGGCCAAACTTGAAAAAATAAGAAAAAAAATAACATTTTCCAAATTTACCCCATCAAAACTCATAACATATAAGTTTTAAGGCCAATATCTCCCCTTTCTGAAAAACTTTGGATTTTTAAAATAGGTTCAAACGTATTTGGGTAATCAATAATTTTGCGTAAAAAGATTAAAAAACAGTTTTTGTCAAATAAAACAAGTTTGGAGGGTACGAGAAATAAAATATAAAAAAGATATTTTTGAGTTCTACTCAACTAACTAAACAACTTAGACTAGGTAGTTATCCGGATTTAAACCAATATTTGCGAAAAGACGTAGAAACTAAGAAAATACCACACTAAAATTTTTCAAAAACGTCTTACATTTTTATTCTTTGTTTATAAAACATATTTCTTAATAAAAATTTTCTTCGTAATTTGTTCGAATCCGAAACCATATTAGCGAGAAGGACTAGAGGTGAAATAGATTTTGTTGTGTATCGGAAATCTAAAATTCAGTATGTATAGTGTGAATGTCCAATTATCACACAAATATAGGCAATACGGAGATTTTCTTTACGAATAACCGATACATATTATATTATTAAATGTTTGCCAGGATTTGCAACGAGCTTTTTACCCTATACATATGCTTATATTTACCATCCCTATTCCTTTAGTCGCCGTAGTCAGATTTCTGGCAAAAACTCTGAGAGCAAATAAAATTGCCATGAAAAGTTTCTCAAAAATCTGTCGTTCGAGTCGACTTTAAACTGTAGGTCCTGCCACTTATGTATAAAATTAACTCCCACAACATAAGTGGTGTGAGAAGCTAGGCCGTAATCCTGACTGAAGGGTTGTAATAGCCAATTATGTATGTATTCCTATTAAATAAATAAATAAAAAATAAATTGTGCTTCAATCTTTCGCTGGACATTTTGTACACTGGGTAAAATGAAATATTCCCTGACCATCATATCCACACACTTATAATAGTTTTTATTGTCATGACACCATTGTCAGGAGGAAACGCAGTGTAAATAGTTATAAATATGTATTTATTGTATATACAGCGGAAACGCGCTAAAGCATAATTAAAAATTCGTATAAAAAAAATAAATTTCATTAAATAGACATATTAGTCATTTTCTTTAAAATAATTAATTTATCACTCATAAAGCTTAGTGGTCGCTTACAAAAAAAAAATAAAAAAAAAATTACATTATATTTTAAATTCTTTTCGCAATTAGCACTACCCTATCATATAAAATATGTATGTATTCGCTCTCAAACAAATGCTATTATTGTACTTCTAAAATGTTTATCTGTAAAACAATAGAACATTAAGTAACACATACATCATATTTACATACATATGTGGACTTAATATGGATATAAATACCGTTACACAAATTTTATGCCACAAAATTAAATACAAACTATGTTTTGAATCAATTTTTTCTTACATTTTTAGTATGTATGTAGTTTAGTATGTATTGTATACAAAGAGCAGAAACTTATTCGAAAACTCCACCATTAGACTTCTGTAAGTCGGACTAGCACAGCGAAAATTAAGTCTATCTAAAGAGATTCAATATTAGTATATCGTTTTTAACAAACATGTTATTTTAAAGTTATTTGAATACTTTAAAGGTTTAATGTTTGACATCTGAATTCAAAGAAACGTAAATAATTTCCTTGAAAGGATGTTCATGCTTTCCATTTTATTTATATTTTCAATTAGTCTCTGGTAAACTAAGGCAAAACAAAGAGGTTTTGACTTTTGCAAGGGGATTCCCAAATGTTATAAACTTAGACATCCATATTGTAATTAAGGTAATAGGGGTGAATGTAAATAAAAAAATTCCTTGAAAATTTAAATACGCTTTTAAAAACCTTCAACTTTTTTTCACGTTTTAAAATTGTCAATGGATATTCACGTTTTCGCGAATTCACTGTATATACAAATGGTCAGTGGTTTTATCGCGTTTTTCTTTTCGTCTCCGAAGTTTAATTAAACACTTTAAAAACTTTGTACGCATAATTTTCTGACACATTAATAAAAAAATGAAAAAAAATAGAACAGTTTCATGTATTTAGCCAAAGAAAAATATGTTTTTTTTTTTTGTAATACATATTATATGTATGTATTTATGTATGTATATAACAAACGACTTACTAATTAACCATATTAAATCAATTTAGTCATGTATGCATCATTGTAGTCGAAATTCAAATTAAAGCATGTTAATTAATTCAGATATGATTTTAAAGAGTACATTCAACTGGAAAGATGTCTTGTGGCTTCTTAAAGAATAAGTTACTTATTTTTAAATCAGCATAGAAATTTTACACTCTCTAATTTAAAAGATATATAAATAATTCATATTGTAGCCGCTAAACAAATAAAAATTACACAAAAATAAATATTAGTTATGTACTGTAATTTTAAAGTGAAAGCAATGATAAAAAAAAAGAATGTTCCAATGGAGTAAGTTTTAAACCTCGAATAGCTACCCTTCGATTTGTTAACGGGACATCGATATAACTACAAAAAATTGTGTTCCAAATATGATTAAGACTAATGAATATGATTAGAAGGCATTTCTCACGATTTTGTACTTACAAGCACTATTAGCTTGTAGAATCTGAGACTAGAATAGCCTAGGAATATCATATTTTACATTTTGGTATAAATTTGTTTGAACAAATGGTTCAAAATAATTTTAAGTTGTAGCAAAATCTTCCAGAGATATGGTATGATATATATATTGAAGCTTGTTGAAAGGTTATCATGTCCAAACAATGGCGTTTACAGTAGCTATAGAAATAATTCTTCTGTTATATTGCTCTTCAATGAAAAGTTATATTTTAGTGCCCAAGATAACTTTGTGTTTTATAATTTAATTTTGTAAAGGATATTCCAACTTTGATCTGCAAACTTATATGGTTGGTAAAGATCCTATTGTTAACGCTACATCTAGACGGATAGGCATGTACCTAATTATCTAATTATCATCGGAAAATCATCCTTTGTAATTAGGAATATTTCTGGATAAAAATTTTCGAATTCCAATTCAAATAAGAGGATCCAATGTATCTCGAAAAATGCACTGTTTGGTGTGGATATTGGAGACGGCGTTCCATATTCCTGTGGAAATAAGTTTGGACAGGTCACTACTGTCAACGGCCTTTTGATCTGGACACTAAAGATATGTTGTTTCCACAGAACGGTGTTGTATGTCACATCGCTCAAGCCAAATTCGGTCGTGGTTATCTCAAGTGGGCGCGATGTGAACAGCGACCCTCAAATCCCACATAACCCATGTCATCCATTGAATTTAGTCTAATTTATGCTTATGATCCATTAAAATTAGACATTTCGAATGTGGTCCACCCAGAGAAGTCGTGGCCGATTTTTGAACGATGTTATATTCCATACATAATGGCATCAATAGCTCTTTCATACGATTAAAAACTTTAAAAATTTCAATATTTAATAAACTTTTATTTTTTTTTTTAACCAACAAATAAAAATGAGAATAATTACTATGACAAAGACTTTGGAAAGACAATAAAATGATATTTTAAAGGTTTTACAACTTGAAAACAGTAAAAAATGAGCTTTTGTTAAAGAAATTTACTTACGATATAATTAATTAAAATGTATAATTTCTATATTACAGCTTATTCGTGGTGCTGGCGATAATGAACTGCGTCAGTATAATCTAACAAAAGATCCATCGAAGTATCATTATATGAACCAAGGTAGCATGGACATTTTATCAGAAAAATCTGATTACAAAGGCACAAATAATGCATTTAAAACTCTGGGTTTTACATCAGAAGAGATTTCAACAATATGGGCTATTGTGGCAGCCATTTTACATTTGGGAAACATTGAATTTCAAAGTATTTATACTAAATTAATTACTAATTTGATTTAACTTCAGACTTGATTTTAATTTTTATTTATTTTGTTTCAAAAGTGATTGAAGACGAATTAGTTATAAGCAACAAATCACATCTACAGTCTGCAGCCAAGCTTCTACAGGTTACTGAGAAAGAACTATCAACTGCTTTAACAACTCGCGTTATTGCAGCTGGCGGTAATGTAATGCAAAAGGATCACAATGCAACTCAGGCAGAGTATGGCAAAGATGCGTTTGCCAAGGCAATTTATGATCGCCTTTTCACCTGGATTATAACACGGATTAATCGAGCTATTTTATTCCGTGGCTCTAAAACACAAGCCCGTTTCAATTCTGTCATTGGTGTATTGGACATTTATGGTTTTGAAATATTCGACTCGAACAGTTTTGAACAATTCTGTATTAATTATTGCAACGAAAAGTTGCAACAACTATTTATCGGTATGTAATTTTTATAACGTTTTGAAATTAAAATATTTTAAATAAAATATTCAGAAATAATATTGTCCACTTAAGTCTTTAAAAGCAAAAGTAAAAAAGAATTTAAATTAAAATTTAAAGAAAATATTTCAAATACAAAAACAATCGTAACGTTTTATTCGTTAGTATAGTTAGTTTATTCATTTAATTTTAAATCGAAACTTCGGTAGATCGAAGATAGTATTTCAAGGATTAATATTCATTCGTATTAAATAACCAAAAAATATTACAAAATTTCTGTACATTGTATATTGTTTGTTCATTAAAGTTTTACGACATCTATAGTCATGCTATATATGTTATGTATGTAAATATATGTATAAAATATTTCTATTTTTGTTTTCTTTTAGAATTGGTGCTTAAACAGGAACAAGAAGAATACCAACGTGAGGGAATTGCCTGGCAAAATATTGAGTATTTTAATAACAAGGTAAAGTGCGACAATTAACAAGACATTAAGCTTTTGTTCATGCATTCGACAGTTTATAGCAAGTCTTTCAGTCTATGCAATTGGAAATTTATCATCAGTAAGATAACAATACCACTTATTTGTGAACTGTAGCTAGGCAGATTTCGTAATAACATTGTAACAAAAAAATTAAATCGTCTCTTGACAGTATATCTATGTTCCATTTCAACTATGTACACAATCGATTGATATATTTTCTTAAAGTACATACTTGTGATAATGTAGTACTGCAATAACGACTGATATTCGAACAGAAACAGCTCCTTGGGAAAGACTTTTAAAAGTATGTATTCAAATATTTATCTGAACTGTGATTTACTTATAGCCCATCTCTTATGATTTCTGGTTGTATTTCGTAATGAGTACCTTGGTAGTGGAATTGTCTACGTAGTTGCTAAAGATGAAATCTTCAGTAACTCTAGTAGGTTTTGAAGATTTTTTATGCATTCACACAAATTAATTGAAGACTAATTTGTGGCGATCTGTGTAACTTTTCCTCTTCGAACCCTTCATTTTTTTAAAGGTCTTGAATATCAACGAAATACAAATTGTTGTACGTGATTTTTTGTTTAAGAATGCATTGTTCGGCTAGTGTTAAAGTTATTTCGAAATTATGAAGACCCCGATTAAGTTTGTCTGCGAACTTGAAAGGTTTATTATCGGAGCAGTGACTTCTTGTCTTTTAGGCAATCCACTGTTGATATCTTTTGGTCTAAGTATCCTGCCAAAAACATGAGACTGTTCGACATTTTTACAACTGTAAATATATCATCTGAGGATAAGTCTGGAGATGCTTTTTCCTGATTTATTTCCTTGAACTATACTTTACTACTGAATTGTCTACTGCTGAACCGGCTGATGTCTCAATTTAGAAATTGTATCAAAGATTATACGACCTAAGCCAAAAATCTTAATATGAGAGCTTAAAATTGTACATATTTGCAAACTGTTATAAAATGATTACTTATTAAGTACAAAAAGTTACCATATTGATATCCAGTAAGTTAACAGTGGTCCTTCAAGCTGTCTACTTCAAAACACTTATAGGGATATGACTCATATAATGCTGGAATGCGGGAAAATTTACTTTGAAAATTTGTTTTCTTTTTTTTTATTATAATTTATAACATTTTTATTTTATTAACATTCCTTAATGCTTTCAGATTATATGCGATTTAGTTGAACAACCTCATAAAGGCATAATAGCCATTATGGATGAAGCATGCCTAAGTGTGGGAAAAGTAACTGATGAAACTTTGCTTGGAGCCATGGATAAAAGCCTCGGTAATCACCCTCACTACAGCAGTCGCCAATTGAAGCCAATGGATAAGGAATTGAAACATCGAGAAGATTTTCGCATTACACATTATGCTGGTGACGTGATCTATAATATCAATGGTTTTATTGAAAAGAACAAAGACACATTATATCAAGATTTCAAACGGCTGCTGCATCATTCATCAAATACCAATATTAGTGAAATGTGGCCGGAGGGCGCCCAAGATATTAAGAAGACCACTAAACGTCCGCTAACGGCTGGTACACTCTTCCAAAAGTCAATGATCGATTTAGTTAATACTCTTTTGAAAAAGGAACCATTCTATGTGCGCTGTATTAAACCGAATGATATTAAAAGTTCCACTGTATTCGATGAGGAGCGCGTTGAACATCAAGTACGTTATTTAGGCTTGCTGGAAAATGTACGTGTCAGACGTGCTGGTTTTGTACACCGTCAACGTTATGATAAATTTCTTTTGCGTTACAAAATGATCTCTCAATACACATGGCCAAATTTCCGTGCCGGAAGTGACCGTGATGGCGTTAGAGTACTAATTGAAGAAAAAGGTTTTGGTCAAGACGTCAAGTATGGCCACACCAAAATTTTTATAAGATCGCCGCGCACCTTGTTCTCTTTAGAAAAGCAACGCAATGAAATGATTCCTCATATTGTGATTTTATTGCAAAAACAAGTTCGCGGTTGGATAGCCAGACAAAATTACAAGAAAATGAAAGCCGCCATGGTGATAATGCGTGCCTATAAGACATACAAATTACGTTCATATGTTCAAGATTTGTCCAATCGTTTCCGTTCTGCAAAGAATATGAAAGATTATGGTCGTAGTATCCAATGGCCGCACCCGCCTTTAGCTGGAATACGTGCCGAACCAGGTTTGCGTCGTATCTACGATAACTGGCGAGCGTACATGATACTCCGTAAATATCCCCGCTCAGAATGGCCTCAATTGCGTCTTCAAATCATCACTGCAACAGCCATTAAAGGTCGTCGGCCTTATTGGGGACAGCAGCGTAAATGGTTGGGCGACTATTTGGCCAATTCACAAGACAATTCTGCAAACTTGGCCTACAGTATGAATGTCAAGAACTTAAAAAATCATGATGGATTTAAAACTGTTCTATTCTCGTCATTTGCTAAAAAATTCAATAAGCACAACAAACAGGCGGATCGGGCGTTCATCGTTACTGAAAGCGCAATTTACAAATTAGATGGAGCTAAAAATAAATTTAAAAACATGAATCGTTCTATAATTTTGCACGATGTAAGTCTAATAAACAAAATCTCTTATTCTAAAATCTTTCTTTAATTGTTCGATTTGATTTCTTTTTTTTTTTTCTTTTTAGTTGACTTCTATTAGTATCAGTACTGGTCGAGATCAATTGATTGTATTCCATTCACCAGCCAATAATGATTTAGTGTTCGCTTTACAAGGTGAACATAGCCCACTAAAAGAGGATCGTATTGGTGAACTAGTTGGTGTTGTTTGCAAAAAATATCAAGAGTATGTTGTATTGTTTTCCAACTGCATATCAATTCTACTAACTACTGTACATATTTTTCGTTACATTTAGCATTACTGATCGAGAACTAAGAGTGGATGTAGCATCAAATATTGCTTGTCGATTAGGTGGCAAGTCTCGTACTATCATTATTGAAGCAGTGGCTGGTGTAGAAAATCCTAACTTTAGACATGCAGCAGGAAATATTATATTTGAAGTACCAGCCCATTACTGTGTTTAAGTTCATTGAAATACGAAAATCTACATGAGACCAATTCTTACTTTTAAAGTTTCAAACTTAACTTTTTATTTCCTGTTCTATAAAGCTGGTCAGTCTTGGCTGCTTTCTTATGTAATTATTTATATATAAGAGGAAGAGGGGCTTCCTCTACACATATATTATTTTGTCACACCTTCACTATTACCAAATTTACGTTTGACTAACTTACTTTTTCAATTTGATTTGTTTTTTAATGACTGTTGTAGTTATTTTTTATAAGTTTTGTTACTCTTTTATGTTTATATTTATACTAATTTAAGTTAATCAGTAAGTTTAATCTATAATAATTAATATTGTTTATGATAAAAAGTATTAAGTGCATTATTGCAAAAATATATATGTATATACATATATACATACGTATATACTTACATACATACATATATGTTATGATTAAACGCAATGAAAATAAATTTGTTGTACAAACAAATTAAACGCATACTTTAGTGCGAAAATAATAAATAAACAACGAAGATGAAAGCATTTTATTCAGCACATTATTTAAATGACGTCACATGTTTGCCAAATAATATTGTATTGTAACTAATTTTCTTGCAAAAAAAAAAAAAAGAAAAAAGAAAATATTGTTTATAATTACACATATACATACTTATTTAGGCAAAAAAATAATACAAATCAAGATACGTTCAGGTCATATATTGATCTCTTTTTTTTTAATTTCAGATTTTATTTTTTAATATTATCTTAAAGTGAAAAACGACTTGTGCTATTAATTTTTTCCCACAGATATGTATGTAAATATCTTATAAAGGTTTATAAATTATTATTTTGATTTTCAGCACACTACTTATAGTACTTAAAGTATACAATAAAATATACATAAATACACTTATTTATTTAAGATATAATGTAAACTCCTTATAAATCTTCCAAGAGAATATACAAAATATGTATCTATTATGTTGCATTCGTAAAATGTAATATTCAATAGCTAATTGTTTACAATGAAATGGTGCCATCCACATTTATTTATATATTCAAATCAATATTTGCATGTACTTTCTTTTTTTTTTTTTTGATAAATTTACATTATTTTTATTATTTTTTTAAGAAAAACTAATAAAGAATAAAATTAAAGCAAAAACCTGTAATAATTCAACTGAATACGAAGAGACCTTTTTAGAAACGTGTGCCTTTTTTAATAAATAAAGTGCTTTGTTGATTCATTTTTTAATTAAATTCCAATTGAATATTATTAGTATATAATGCAAATCTAATGGATTTTTTTTTTATAAAAATGTATTCTTTAGTACGTATAATAAAATAAAGTATATGTAGTTATTACGTTTAACTACATGTACATTAATTTATTGCATTTCTATTACTAATATAAATATTAATTAATATTCAATTGTATAACTGCAAAAATTAATTTAAAAAAAATTATAAAATAAAATTAAAAAAAATAAAAAATTACTTTAAAAAAGAACGAAATTAATAATTTTATAAAGGCCTTTTATTTGTTTTGTCTGCAATTTTTTTTAGAACAAATCAAATTTAAGGGGGAATAAGTCTATTGTTTTGTAATTGACGCATAATTTAAATGTATGATATGCAATATAATCTTCTTATTTGCATAATGATCAATCGTTTCCAATTTATCTTGTCAAAAGCGTAAGGCACGAACTATAATGTAAAAAACGTATGTTCGTAACAGTAATTGCAAAATAATACGTATTAATTTTCGTGAAATAATTTTTAAAAGTGATTTTATTGCCAAAGACAGAGTTCTTAATTTTAAAAACCGATTTTAATTTTAGTACGGCGTTATGTCTAAAATAGTTGTTATGCAAAATTGTGAAAACAATTGTATTATATACAGTGATGTGCAAAATTATAAGGACACCAATGTGGAAATCAGAAATTTGATGAGAAAGTAAGTAAAAGGATAAAATTGCTAATAAGTAACTGCAATTTTTCTCAACTTATAGGTTAGAAAAAACGAGTTTATTAAACTATTATTAAATTAAAATACAAATTTACCCTCTTAAAAATAATAAATATACTTCATTTTGTTTTCATAATGAATATAAATACATAATAAATAAGTTCTAATCTTGCTCTGAAGTGATCATTCTTGTAAAGGTATCGGTACTGCTTAAAACTGATAGATATTGTCTAAGGATATGGTCAACAGGATTTTGGTATACCCAATGCGGTATATCAAACCATGCAGTCTAAATTAATTCTTAAAGCTTTTTGGGACACTCTTTTTCTCTTTTTGTTTTTTCTATATCCCACAATTTTCAATTGGATTTTGTTCAGCAGATAGTGCGGGCTTATGTAATACATAGATATTAATATCTTCGAACCATTTCTTAGTCCACTTTGTGGGGATGTTACTTAGTAGGATAAAATGAAACTCGTGATTCCTATCTTTCGGTAAGGAATTCTCCGGCAGATTAAATGCATTAATGAACTCAATGCATTCTCCACAGGACTTTAGAAACCCGATTAAGGTCTTCTTCTAGGATGAATCTAAATCGAGGCGTATCAAGTAGTTTGGGATTTCGGTATCTGGAGATTGAATAGAAAAACGAAGCTCTTGCTAAGGGACGAATATAATGTCCTCCTGTCTGAAGCTACCGCAATTTATTGTTTATCAAACAGTCAAGGTATTACCGAATATATAGAAGTAATGTTCGGATCCTTAAGGATAGTATTTACGATATTTTTGTATTACGCCAAAAAATTGTTGGAAAATGTTATTTTCGAAAGCATTCGACCATTCCATTAGTTCAACGGTACCTTACTGCTTCTTAGAACTTCCTTAAATTGCTTTAGTTTTTCTAATATAAACAAGCTAAAATTTATCAGCTTGTGTCTATTTTCGTTTTTAATTTTTTATTTCTGAATTCTACATTTACATACCTAACATGAATCACGCCTTCTGTAAATGATTCTTGTATTCTATATCTCTTGTGCTGTCCCTTTCCCTTTTTTTTCTTTTAACTTTATTGATCAAGTTTTTTCACCTAATCAGACGATTAATTGGCCTACTGTAGCATGTCCTTTAACAATTGTTGTGGTCGGAATCCAAACTTCTCTGTGAACACTTGTTGTGCATGTAACATTGTTAATGTTGTGATCACCTCTTGGGAGCAGGAGTCAGATGGCTTCCTGAATGGAATTTTTTTAATTTTTAAATTTGAAAACCCTGGTGATAATTTCTTTCCCGGGCTTTGAGCGTGGAGTGTTCGAATTTTGTAATCAATCGCTTTAACGAATACAACAGACGATCTTAAAAAGTTAGCCAATATAAAGAAAATTTCTCAACTTTAAAAGAAATACATGAAATAATAGATAGGAACTTTGTTGGGAATTTGAAAGCAATACGTTGTACGTACACATATACCATACAGATACATATATAAATGAGTATATATGCACATATGTAGGATTATAGTAATAAAAAAAACCAAAACAAAACCAATTCTTCATCTATTGGGATAATCTTCAATTAAAAATGCGGTGTAATTACTATGTACATGTTTGTATATAAATATATAAATATGTACGTATGTTTGTATTGTTTTCGAATGTTAATGTTAAATTGTAATAGCGCCAAAATAATTTCTCTAATCGAGTGATAAAAATAAAAAAACATGTTTACAAAAAAAAAAAAAAAAAAAAATGAAAAATAAGGAGACGAAATCCGTCGGAATCTAATTGATGCAACAGATAATTGAACGCTTGTAGTTGTCGTTTGTATTATTCCTCTTGTCGAACAGTATCAAATCGACATCATTATCGAAATCAACGTATCGGGCAATCGTCGTAGTACAACACGGAAATTGCATAAAAATATCGATCCATTGGTGTTTACTTAAAATAATTTTTAATTGTTTTCAATTTAAAGAAAATAAATAAGGTTTAATGACCTTAACAATGGATTATAGAAAAAAGCTAATGGAATATAGGAGATCCATTGGAGCCATATCAACGCCTGCCATCACTAGATCTGTGGCATTTCGAGATACAGATTTAAATGAAAATGAACCGAACAATCAATTGCATTCTTCGCAGCGAAATATTCAATCACCACAACGTCAGCAACAACGTCTAACGCTGCTAAGTGTTGAGGAAGACGATTTTATCAGCGAAAATAGGAGGACTCCAACACGAGATGCAAGTGCTCTGAGGGTTGCTTCGTTATCTCCGCCACCACAACCGCAGAATCGTTTGACTCCTCTGAAAGAGAGCAGCTTTTTATATGAACCTATAGGTCGATACGCAAATTGGAACAGTCATCATGGATTTTTATGTTCACAACCCTGGTGTTGCATTGGCGACTTAATGGCGTTTTGTGATAAATACGAGTTCAAAGCGATCAGCGTCTCCGATGTTCAGATGCACGCCAATATTGTTAGTGAAGTTCGCTCACTCCTTAGTGGCAAGGCACCATTTGATATGCGCCGAAGATTTCCAGGCAACATTCGAAATACCGAAAATCTCTTTGTATGCATTGGACGCTGTCCAAGTATCGAATATCATTTGGAGCGCATACTGACAGCATTTCGTAGACCTTTCAATAAACTCTCCACAGAGAAGCAAAATGTCGCCAAACAAAATTTCCATTTAGCTGTCCGGGAATTACATCTCGACATTTCGGCTCGTATATCAGAGATTAAACTATACGATCGCAATGTTTTTGAAAAAGAATTTCATTTGAAGTGGCAAGATAGCTCAGAATAAAAAAATCAAAACAAAAATCAAAATCTTTTATTTATAGAAACGATAAAGGTGTAATTAAATTTGATCAAATGTCTGCATGTACATATGTATGTATGTATGTATGTATGAGTCTTATTACGTTTTCAAACTTTTTCTTTTTTTCCAACCGAAACTTAAATAAGTGAAGAACATTTTCTTGTTTTTTTTTCTTTCGTTTATTACGACGAACATTATCCCAACGGAAATAAAAATATTTTCATAACAGCAAAATCGAAAAACGTGTGTACATAGTATATACATATATATATATAGTAGTCAAGAAAACCTTCATTCCATCATGTCCAGTTTAGTTTTATTTTTTGTTAATATAGGCATATGGCATCCCAGGGTAGCGGGGACTGGCTGAAACCGAATGGTACAGCCATTGTTGTATTTCTTTTTGGTTTAGGCTGTATGTACTTGCTGCACACATAGCATGTATTTAACTCTAAAACAACCGATTCGATTTCGGTGAACGATGAAATTTATAATGACATTGAATTCAATTAGTTACTCGCCTACAGCAACAAAACTATTACCTTATTACTCCCGATTAGCACATTATCAAAGTGAATTCTATTATCTCAGACATCCATACATATATATATAGTTAACCAAAGTACTGTTCTTCTGTAATATTCATTTAATAACACATGTAATCTCATCCTTTATTTATAATATTCTCAATTCTAGAAACAATTGCTACCATTCTGAGCGCAAATTGATAATATTTTCTCTTCCCAATCTACTAACGGCTTAGGTTCATTGCTCCATGTAGTGCCATCTTTAGGGATAAGCCAGGAACATCATGTTTGTTGCTGTTCATAAGAAGAGCTTCTATTTTCTTATTCTGTAAAGTAGGAACAGCAGCAGGAACAGGATCAAGATCTGAAATTCAACCTTTTCACTTTTATGCAACATCTTACTTTCATTTCCTTCTCAAATACCGTAGACAATATATTATTTATGATAAATACGTCATAAAATCTATTTAAACTGTAAAAGATTGTATACACAACATCACGTCATATGTACCAAAAATGATACATAAGCCATAATTACGAATTTTTTTAATTTTATAAGCTTTTTGAACTTTTTTTCTTTCTCTTCACTAAAGTCAAGTTGGTGACTGGCAAGGGAGCTCTACAGGGTTAAGAGTTGCTAATGATGATTTCAACTTCGGCTGATTCGAAGGAGCACTTCTGATGGTTTCTGCTTAGACTTTTGGTCTTTCTAATTTTTGCTCTTTTTCATTGTGCTGCACTAAGAGAATTCTAGCACAATTTTTTCTCTGTGATTTGTCTGTTATTGAATTCCACAGCTGTGAGATTGCTGCCAAATAGGTTATGCATTATATTCCAGTGCTTTTTGGAAAGATAGTGCATCATTTATGTCACTGGGTATTCGGTGGTTTATGTTCGATACGTCGTTTATTTGGGAATTAAGAATTTTTGTTCAAGAGCCTTTTTTGCATTAGGACAGGGTTTACGGACTAGACGGAGATGGCTATTGAATTTTGTATGCAGTCTGATTTTAAAGATAAAGACAGTACGTTATCATGTTCATGAGTTGTTAAAAATGGACTATCCTCCGAACGCCATGGCCAAGATTTCATGAATCAGTTTTTAACTTTTTAAAGTTCGTAGTAAATCAAAAGTTTACAGTAATGAACCCACTATTATTGCTACTAACAGAAGGGAGATTCTTAATGTTACGCTTATTATTACCAGTTATACACAGAATCGAATGTGACTCGGAAGAGCGTTTTTTTTCTGACTACATATGGCTTTATAGGTTTAATAATTAGCATACTAATCCATTACAGCACAGATGAATAGGTATTTCAAAATCTTCAAGCCGCGCGGTTTCAGAAATAATTCTCAAAACAAATTAGAAACAATTTCGGAAAAAAGATTACGGTATTTCGAGATCATACATTTAATATGATAAAAATAGAGGAATACGCAAACTACAAGTCTGTTTTCACCAAATCCAAAATTTTATTTAGACTTCCGAATGTGTTTGAACCACATTATTGGACCACAGTACATTCGACTACTATAGATAACGTCAAATGATTCTATTCTGATCAGAAAAGCCATTGCTACCCTACTTCGATGTTAAAGTAAGATTTAAATCTACAATTGGACTTACTTCGATTTGCTATTAATTTTTATCCGTTTTCTCTCTTGACAGTTAGAACAAATTTTATAGTCCTTTAAAAGTAAGTTCCCTTGGAAATATTTAGAACATTTTCACTGAAATTAGAATATAAATCAGATGAGCACTCGTCCGAAGTTTAAGTGTATATTAAAGTACTACAAACGAATAAACCATTTACATCACTTGGTACAACAAAACTTTTATTGTTACACAACTACTATTCATTGAAACATTTTTTTTATGGATTTGTTTTACAAACCAAGTAAACTTAGAGGCAATAAATTTATATATGTATATGTAAATTATAAAAAAAAGTGTTTATCATAAAAATTTACAACAGTACATACATATAAAGTACAAATTCTAAACTTTATAAAATAATTGCTTTACGGTGGTCAGGATGTTTCGCAAATGTGCAAAATAATAATCTTAATTATATATTTATTAACTGGTGTAATAAAATATTAAATACAATATTTAACAAACACCAACACGATTGATTACAAAAGGTATACGTTATGTAATAAATATGTTGGCTTCTTTCTATCACTAATAAATATGCGTAATTATATGCAGCTTCATAGTGGTTAATAACGCTCAGGTGTATAGGGCGCAGTGGAAGTTTAAACTGATATGAACTTGAGCAACAGAGTCATATAAGCAACTTTGTTAAAACACAGATAAGTATGACCCCTTACATCTCAATGATATAGTATTCTTTTAAATACTTTTAGATTTTAGTAAGCCAGTGAGTTCAGCAAAGTTAATTCAAAAAAATTTCAACTTCATTTTTGTTGTCTTGGGGACATTTCGTATGGTTAGCGAAATGCGTGTGCCTCTTTTCAGGCAATCGCCCATTTTGTAGGAAGTCTCACAATTTTCATAATTACATATACGATCGCAAAGTATATCCTGGTCAATCTCGCTAATCGAGTGCAAATAATCATTGTATAAAGAATCCTTTAAAATTAAAAGACTTCTCGGTTCCAATATAAGTTTAAATAACACATTCCTTGTCACAGACATATCCATTGTTTCTATATCCCTTTCAGTCAATTCTATATTTTCCTCATCCAAAACTTTCTCACGCTTTGAGAATTCTAAAACTGTATGTGAACCACATGATATAGTCGAAATAGTTGGATAGAATAATGGCCCATCGGTATGCGGCATAATGCCTTGTCCTGGCAGATATTCGTTGACCAGAACATGATTGGCCTTTTGCGATTCGAAGATATTCAAATTATTGATTTTATCTACAAAATTTTGTAACCATTCGGGAATTTCTTCCGCAACCATTCCATTTGGGTGTGGTATGCCACCATAATTGATTAGCCGTCTGTTCAACAATTGTGTCCACTTGGGCTTTGGAGCTCTATCGATTTGCGAAAGTATTCGCTGTTCTTCATCCGAGGTAATAAAATTGGGAATGTACATTACCGTTGGAGGACACTAAAAGAGCTAAATTTTAGTTTCAATCCCAAACTGACTTTAACCGAAAGGCTGACTTACCCGGCGCACCAAGAAATCACTAAAATCCATTGTATAAGACTAAAATAAAAATACAAACAATACCGGACAATAAATTAATTGGACATTTTAGTTCATCCAACGATCCGGCCTTCAAAAAGCACATAAACACGAACAATTCACAATAACAGCAACAGTGTTGTAATACAATATTACTTTGCTTTCAGACGTAAATATGCAATTATTAGTGCTGTCAATACAATAAAATACAGGAAAAATAGGAACGGCGATGCATGAATTATTTAATTTTCGTCTTTAACCCTGTGGTGTTACGTTCAACCATTTTCTTTCAATTTTTAACATGCTCACAGCTATTTAATAACACACTATCGTAGCCAATAATTGATTATCATTTAGGATTGATTATCAATAAATGATTATCATTTATGATTGATTATCAATTATGCTTTTAATCGAATATGACAAATTTTGTTAAATAAAACAACTGTTTTGTAAACCGTCACAACTATCAATTTCTTTAAGCGGATAGAAAAAGCATTGTGGTAGTATTACTGAAATTTCTATGTATGTGATACACAATGCTGGAATCAAAATTTTTGGAATTTTTATTCAATCGAAGACCAACCATTGGCCAATCAGCCAACTTGTATCATTTGGTCAAGGTGTAAGACATATTGTAACGTATATCTACATATCTGCTTGATAATGTATATGGCTCTTAATATAAAATTTAAACGCTTGAGGGAAAAATTAGCTTAGCTGGTAACACCATCATCTTTGAATTTACAGTAACTAAGTTCTACACTTCTACATCTGCAATTTGGCAACGCATTTTGAAACAGTTGATGCTGCCAGATGAATCTTTGCGGCACACATGCCATATTAAAATCCGGATTATGCAATGCGGGATATGAACAATGTTAACCGCGAATATCTCTTATCCGTTTATGTTTATTTGAACATATTAAGAGGGCCCCAAAAAGAAAGTGGATCGAATAAAAAATAGTAACCCTTTTATTAAAACAATTGGCCAATTCACATGATTTTGTATCGTGTACGTTGTATTGAATACACTTGGTTTTTTGTGAACGCTTATTGCTACAATACAATTTGATAGCACGAAACCAATTAAACTTTTAAAAACATACGAATAAAATGTATATAAGAATATTGGATTTTTACATGAAAATTGTTTACACAAACATACACTGTTGTATGTTCGTCCAACAATACACTCAATACAACAATACCAAACGATTGACCTAATATCTATTAATTATTTAAATACACAGAATTTATTTTTAAATAACATTTAATCGAGCAGTAAAATGTTAGACAGCCCTTTGCACCTGAATGATATTTTGCCAATAAGATTTGAAACCTTGTTCAAATGGTTTATGATTATCCTGGCAAAGACACTGAGATTGAAATAAAATTGCTATGATAAATTTATCAAATCCGTCAGATGGAATCGGCATTAAGCGGTAGGTCCAACTACTAATATATAAAAATAATACACACAACGCGAGTGTTGACAGAAGTTAGGTTGTAATCCTGACTAAAGTGTTTAAAGACCAATTAAGTTAGTAGTATATATTAATAAAATTCGGCAAGTTTTGGGTTTTAAGGCAAGGAGGAAAAGAAAATGCAAAGTAGTATAGACTTCACCGTATTTCTAAAGTCTTGTGTCTTATTCATATTCAATACGAAATTGAAAATTATCATAAGATAAAGGAATGCTGAAGGAGAATGATTAACGGGTCACTAGTTCGAGTGAATGACAATTGTTTTTACCTTAAAATATCTTTCGATATCGCTGATCAGGCCGTAATTTTTTGGCAGCTTTAAGAGAATGCAAATAATTTATTTTTAGTACCAAAACATTAAATGTATTAGATTCGTCCAAATCTTGTTGAAATCTCTAAGGCATTAATTGTCGATTTTGTTCAGGTGCAAATGGGATATTACAAAGGTTTTACAGAAAAACTACATGATGTTTTCAGTCTTTACGATACTTTTAAACACAAGGATTGATGCTTGTCACTTAAATTGGTAATATAGTAGTAGTAATAGTTATACTAATATACTGTCTTATTTTTATTATTGCCTATAGACCAATACAAATTCTTGTTGGAGTGGAATAAACGTATTTAATTTTTGATTTCCAGACATACTTAGTTCAAAGCACAAAATGTCTGCTTCTTAACTTGTGTGTGTTGTAGTACCACATATTCTCGATTGATTTAGGAGCAATTGCCTGCAACATAAGTATAAAATACTTATCTTATTCCCGCACTTATTTGAGTTGCCGAAGCGAAACCCATATCTTGAAAGGTTGCATTAATATATTGCCACCGTCCTTTTCATAAATATTCTGAGCAATATCCTCTCTTAAAGTCATAAATCTGCAGGATTTAATGATAATGCTACAAAAATAGTACGTAATCTCTTTAATCTCTTAGACGTAATCGCTTTACTCCATCTGTCTCCATCATACAGAATAATAGTTGTACATTCTTCTTGTCTTAAAAAATAATAAACAATTAAGAGTAAATATAATTCTACTAAGCATGGTAAACAATATAGTTCGTATACTCAATAATATAGTTTCAATTACGGTCCTCACCGAACTCTGAACAGAAAAATTTAATACAAACGCTCCATAGATATCACTAAATGCGAATATATGATATCTCTATCTCAAAACTAAATAGTTTAGTGTACCTTCAAAAACAGTTCATTTAAATAAAGCCATTTGTACTGTCATAAAGTTCATAAGGATATGATGAGGTAGGTTTCAACATTTTCCTTTATTTTGATAAACGATACAAGGATTTATGAGCAGATTTTCAAAGTTTTACTTTGACAGATGTATATCTGTACGTATTTCTATTGTATTAGAAAAATAATAAATATAACAACAATATGTATATCGTCGTCGAAAATCCAAAAGTACTTATCATCAAAAAACCAAAATTGAGTTTTTGATTGATTGCGATTTGTAAGGCTATCTAACATATTTCTACCAATTTTTGGATTTTTGCGACCAAAAATTTATTTTATAATGTTTTTTGCTTCTCCTGTAAAATTAGAAAAAGTGATGTTACGTACTTTTGGATTTTCGACACCGCTATGCTATACTGCAAAATATCATTAATTATTAAAAATTTGCACAAAAATATTGTTGACTATTTTTCAAATGGCCCTTTTATATATATTGTAAGAATTTATGAAATAATTGTCTGGCATCACTATCGAACAGATGCAGTTTAACCGCCAATTTTTGCGAAATTGATGCAGCTTCTGAATTGTAATTGGCGGTGTGAATAGTTTACTTTGTAAGAATTGAGGATCGGTACTACTTTTGCTTTGTTCCAATAAATTATAAAAGAAAAATTATCTTCCAAAGATGAGACCTGAGGAAAAGTTAGCTGAAATAGAAGAACCATCTACCAAAAAAATGAAAACTGACGTAAAGTGTATAATGCGTTGGGCAAAGCTTACGGAAAAGGCGTTTGAACCAGTTCGTGGATCAGAACGCGCTGCCGGTTTAGATTTACGTAGTGCCTATGATTTGATTGTTCCATCACGAGGCAAGGCTTTAGTAAAAACTGACTTGCAAATTCAGGTACCAAATGGTTCCTACGGCAGAGTTGCTCCACGTTCCGGTTTGGCTCTTAAGAATTTCATTGATGTCGGCGCTGGTGTAATAGATGAAGATTATCGCGGTAACCTTGGCGTTGTATTATTCAATCATTCTGAAGAAGAGTTTGAAGTGAAACGTGGTGATCGCATTGCCCAGTTGATATGCGAGAGAATTTTCTATCCGGAACTTGAAGAGGTGGACAAGTTGGACGAAACACAGCGTGGAGAGGGTGGATTCGGTTCAACTGGTGTTAAGGATATACCTGCAGTAGCTACTACCAAAAATGGTGAAGCTGTTGAAGCAAAATAAACAATAACATTAAAATTACATATGTAAGGTATTTTATATTCATTCCATTGAATTTAAATGTAAATAAAAAAATATAGAAAGAATCCAATTGTGATTTATTTAAACACATGTGCATACCTACATACATACGGACTTATTATCTCTGATATAAAGGCAAAACTGTGGTATTTACTTACAATCATTTAGTCAAGGATTACGAGCTTGCTTCTTATACCACAAATGTTGTGTGTATTACTTTTATCCATGAGTGGCGCGACTTACAGTTTAGTACCAATTTCGAACGATAGATTTGAGAAGCTTTTTCCCGACTATTGTTTATTCTCAAAGCTTTTGTCAGAAGATTGCTGAGAGAAGGTAGCAGAAAGTAACTAGAAATATTGTGAAATTGTTGATATGTACAATGTGTGCAAAATCAATATTAACAGAATTCAAATACGTTTTCCTAAAGAAATTACACAAGCAAACATTGAATTAAAATCATTTTTAAAACGGAATGTCTATGTAAGGTACTGTTGCTTTAGTTTATACATATGATATACGTATATTGTTATATTTATCGCAAACGATACGCCGTTTCTTGTCCCCAATGTTCATTCAGGAAGCGCCAATATATTAACACTTAACATTTGTTTATGAGATATGAAAGAAATTAACGCTTGATCTCTTGAGCCATCTCGCTGTACTTACTGTTTTGAAGATTTTAGAAGAATGTGTATTTCTCTTTTAGATACTCTACTTGGATTTTGATGTCGTGACTGCAGTGAGTGATTGGTTGATTTCGTTGTTTCATAGTTTGGCAGGTTAGTTGTTTAATGCTGCTAATTCAGAGCCGCCTTGCGTGTTTATAATTGTTGCACATCCTTGGTTGCTTTTTGGCGCAACGGTTCCGCTTGACACAGTCCCATTCAGAGGTCATACTGCACATTTAATTGTGCTTTTAATTAGGCATCTATAGCATACAGAAATTTTCGCGTAAATGTACTCAGATAACAAAAGCATTCATTGTGCATAAGGTGCAAAGAAAACTATTAAAACAAAACAAAAATTCACTATTTATGTATGTGCATATGAATAAATTTTAAAAGAAAACCTTTTAATAGATTTTTTTCTGTGTGTTCTCTTCAATATGTATTAGTAAAGAAACGGTCCAATTAATCAATAAGATTTGCGTTTATTTTTCTGAGGAAATGAGTGGTTTGGTGGAATGGAATAGTAATTGAACTTCAATTGCACTGGCAGCAGTTGAGAAAGGTACTATAGTACATATATGCAGGCACATTTTTATAGGCATGTATCTGTTTACGATAAAAATTTAAAATTTGAAAACTAGACCATGAAACCGATAATGTGATATTGGAAATCTGTTAAAACTAACAGAAAACTTTCGCTTTTCTTTTTTTGAAACGCACTATTATTTAGGTTAAGTTAGTCTGGGTTGAATTGGCAGCCATCTCAATGGACGTAGCTTATTTGACACCTATATTATCCCTTTATAATACCGATATTACATATTCCTTCTAAAAATTGGTTAGTATATGTTAGTTAGTTTTATACAAACTTTGCTAGAAACGTTCTGTCAATAAATTTCCGTTGTACAGAAATTCTTTTTGTATGATTGAATCTTATCAGGTTTTGTTTTGCCTATTTCGATATCGACCAGATATGTCTGACATTAATCTTTCTTGTCGCGCTAACAGCCATTCGTTTCGCCAATACGTCTGGTGGTAGAAAGTTGAGGATAACGAACAATGTCTTCAATATTGTAGATCGAAGTCAACTGTTATACTGATCGCCACCATCTTCATAATATACACAAAACGGGTTTAGTTTCGCCAAAGCCAACCACTAAACCACGGCTCAGTTGAATAGAGTTTTGTGTGGTTACTAAATCTTATAGCCAGTAAACATTTTTTACATTTTTCTTGTTAAAAACGACAAATTAACTTAAATTTTTTATAGATAAACAAGGGTATTGCGCATAGTTTAAGCATATAAACACCAAAAAAAAAAACCATTTTGAGTTGAACACTTTTGAACTAAGTGTGCGATGTCTTACTAACTCTGTATTGGTTGGATTATATTCCAGCTCACATTCGTTACACGATTTTATTAAATTTAAATCGTTGCTTGTAGTCGCTGCTCCTTCGTAGTCTGCATAAGAGATAATCATACAGCACGTTTTCGTCTTGGCTTTAAGTAGAGTGTTATGATTGAGTTTCTACAGCGAAGCACACCCCCTTCTGGTATGTCTCGAATTGTCACTTGTTTCCAAGGCGCATAGAGTAGATCCTGTTTATAATAGTTTATTTTTTTTTAACAAAATCGATAATCGCAGGATAGGCGTGAAATGAATGATTAATTAAAAAACTGAACTTTCGCATCTACAGTCATGTTTAGTATTGGGTAAAAGTAAACGAAATTCTATATCACTAGTTGTAGTATTTTATTAAAAATTGTGAAAAGTCGTCGTAATCTAGTAAGTAATGTGTAAGCTTATTTAGACGTGAGCCTCAATACCGATATAATATTCAGTTTTACCGTAGATCTAATTCAAGCCACTTAATTCATTGCGCAGTTCTGAAGGAGGGATATTATTGGCAAAAAGGCTCCGGTAAATATACAGAAATAGATAGTGGGGAAATGCAAATTTCTTACAAACGTCTAAGTCTGTGGTTCCAACCAATAACAGCATAGATTGATTTCAGTCCATTTGTGTTATGTATGCTATCATATTTTACTAACACACGTGAAATCCCTATTCCTTTAAGAACGTTTTATAAAAAGTTATAGATAAAAATATTTTGACCTAAGCCTTTATGAAGCCCATTACTTGCCCGTATCTTTAATTTTGTAATAAATCTTTTCTAATGCACTTTTTCCTTTTTTCAGATACACTTCTGCATATAAAAAGTGACATTTATCGAAGATATTATGTTCGACTTAGGTTATTAATTCAGGCTAAAAGAAGAAAAAAATTAAGTCGAATGATATAATTGAAGTCGATATTTGAAGTCGCCGTGGTCTAGTAGGTTCAAACCCCAGAACAAACATCTCCAACAAAACTAAATATGAAAAAATATTTTTCATTGCTCTTGTAATATGAGATTTTGGATAATAAATCTAAAAAGATAATCTTACGGAGGTGTTGAGTTTCTCTACTCATTTAAATTATTGTGAAAGTATTTCAATTGAATAAAACATATTCTGAAGGAAATGAAAAGATTAAATTGTTTGTGCTTAACATTTTGATTGGAATCAAACGTATCACGTCTTCAGATATGGTGCATTTTTATAAAAATATTTAATTTTTTCTGCCTATATGTTATAAAAAGGAAACAATTTATTATTATTTATAAAAAGGAAACAAAAAAAAATTAAAACTTGGCTCGTCAACAGAACTAGGAAGCAAAGATCTCTCATTTGAGTAGTGTAAACAAAGCACAGCAAACAGCAAAATATGAAATAATGTCATCTCCAACAAAAGCCAAAAAATATATGAAAAGTTTCAAACCGGTACAACGACAAGGTATTTCGTTACTACCTCAAGTGGTATGACATCTGCCCATATTAAATGCGGGATATTCCGGTTGTCTTGTCAGTGGATGGCCACTTAGATCATGTCTGGCAGTACATGTCCTGGACTATTATTAAGATCAAATAGAACAATGACTTTAAATTTATTTTTGGGTACATCTGGTCGTACCTGATGTGGTTGTATATAGAATACGGTAGCTATTGCGGTTCAGTCTGCAAACACTGTCTGTATGGAACAAAAGTTTTATGACACAACTAAATTTATCTGTGTTTGAAGACATGTGACTTTTGCCTCCTCTGTTACGTAATCAGATTCTATAAAGACGTTTTCATCGTCTACAAATCGATTGATTGTCTTTGTTATCGGAACAGACGGCAGACATGCTAACACTACTTGTCGTCGCTTCTATAAACATTTAGGATGATGGTTCTACAACTATAGGACATCTTCCCCTGAGTTGTTTAAAGCAACGGCAGGATTTCACTGTTCAAAAACGCCTTTCTAGTGTCTTCTGCACGTTCACAAGCTTGCAACCTTCTAGTCCTACACGGGTAGCTGCGAATCTACACGATCTATAGAATCACATTTGGGTTTGATGTATGAAAGCAACAGATAGCAAGATTTTTATTTCTATTTTTATTAGTTAATTTAGAATACTTCATAAAAAACAAAAAATATTTTAAATTAAAAAGAAAAGATTATTTTCTTATGGCTTAATCCTAAAATCTAAAAATTTCCTGCAATATTCTCCCTAGCAATATTGTAAGCCTATCCTCTTTTGTTATAAATGTCCGTCTTGGCATTCATTTCCAGAATAATCCAGTCTAATCGACATTAAAAATCTGCTGAGTTAAATATTCCCTTTATTTATTTTTTTTTGCAAATTTTTAGTTGCTTTACTGTCCGTATTTGCAGGTTTTTCTGCAACTTTGATGTTATGAAGTTGCACTTAGTTAGAGTTGGGCGTAGTTAGTTTAGCTTTAGCTAAAATGAACTTTAAAATCACCTTTAAATTCTTTTCGTTATTACAAACTAATGATGAAAAAAGTTATGTTTTCAAAAATATAGCAGTGCCGGAGCAATGTCGTTAAACTTTTTTAAACGCTGTTGTTGTTTACATTTGAAGTTGCCCATATTGAAAATAATATATAATATGACAAATTCAAACATACACTTAACTTTAAAAGTTACCGGCAGGATGATTCTCCCTTTAGCTTAACGCTCACTTATAATATTGAAAAACGATTTATTTGCCTATTAAAATTCTACCTTTTGTTAATGGCAAGTTGTAATAATGGCCTTAAGACAACTAAAATCGAAAGAATTTCTGTTTTGTTTAAAAACTGAGAATGAAGTCGGCACTGAATCGCAGAGAGTCAGTTTTAGTAACGAAATAAGTACTGATAGACTGATAGATTTGGGGAGGACATTTATATCGTGTTATATCTACTCTGGACTTCAGTAGGATTTATACGCGAGCTTATGCACATCTCTTCCATTATTTGGATCGTCTTAAGGATGTGTGACTGACAAATCTGGCCAATTTAGTCAGGGGTACCGGTTGACTCTACTTTGGTGAGGGAAACATTTCATAGATATTTGGTTCTGAATGAGTGGAGAGTCAAATGTATGTCCGAGCATATCCGCATTACAAGTACTGTAGGAGCAGAAGGAAAAGAAGAATTCATACACTACATTCTAAATGAAATAGCAGTTTATTTAATGAAGTCCCTCTGCTAATAAAAACTGTATTTATACGATGGCTAACTGTATTTATACGATGGCTATTAATTCGTACATTAAAATTTTTTCTATTAAAGTATCAACTTTCAAAATTGGAAAATATTAATGATTGCTCTTGAAGAGTTTCATTTTCTAAAATATAATTGTATTTTCTTTAAATTTGTAAAAAGGATTGTAAATATTTTAAAAACACAAAATAAAACTAAATTTTATTATTTTTATAAACCATAATGTTATCACTATTAATTTGCAAAGAGGTTAATTTTTCTATTTCGAAACCTTTTATAGCCTTTAATCGTCTTGGAGTTCTGATAATTACAGGACTCTTCAGAGAATTGCGTTGAGTCTCATATTTTCTGGACTTGACTTTCAATTCACCAACAGTTTATTGATATCCCAGCATTCTTTTCATGAGTGCCTTCAGATTTTCTATAGGTTTAGATTTTCTATAGGGTACACTAGACGATGGAGAATTAAAGTCATCTAGATATATCTTTTTCTTGCAGGGATTTTTTGTAGTTTTTGCTTTTAAGTTGGAAATTTTAATTTCTTTTTAATTTTTTGATATTTTTTGCATTTATTATTCTATCAATGATATGAAGGTGATTAACACTCTTTGTGGACATGCATCCCCCAACATCATATGCCTAACTAGGAACTTAGTAAGAAGCCTTAATTATAACCCACTCTGCTTATGCAAATAATACCTTTTCTAGCAATAAAGGTATATTGTACATAAACACTGACTTAAATAATTGCCTGTACACTGTTCTATGGACAGTACATTGTTATTGTGAATACCAGCACGATTTCAGTTAACTAAAATGTTTAAAGAGCTGAAAAGTGGTATAAATAACTAATACAGAAAATAACTTGAACATTTATTACAAACAAAAATACAGAAAAACAAAGACAAATGTGTCCTGGACTAACATAACGATTTTTCGAAATTTTTATTGGTTTCGTAAAATTCAGCGTTTTTAATATTTTTTTCGGTTCCATAATGACGGCAAAACTTTGCAATAAATTGCTGATTACAAAGGTAACTCAACAGTACACTTTCACTTTTAAATTACCTAGGAAGAGGTCGGACATACATTAAAGAGGCTTGTTTGAGAAGGAAAAATGAAAGGGCAAATTTATAAAATGAATTAAATGCCATTCGAAATAATCTTATGAAATTTTCTGTTTATAATCGAATGTAAAGCAGTATGTAGATATACATAGGTAGTATTTCCGAACGTACATGGACCTAATCGATCAATGAAATATTTTAAACGAAACCGAATAAATAAAGGTCACCTTACAATTATGATACATACTATACATGCATTGCGCTGCGCCAATATTACCGCAAAAGGATGAAATAAAACAACTTTTATGTTTAGTGACTAGTTGTTAGATGTAAGATTGTATTTAAAAACATTTTTTTAATTTAGATTTAAATATAAAATGAAATATATTTTTTTTTAAATTTCTACACAAGTATTTGTAATATTATTTATGAAATAACGTATGTATTATGCGTTTGCATTTAAATTTACATTTGTGTATGCAACTTATTACACTCTATTGGGTTATTTTTAGTGTTATTTTTAATAGTATTTAAATAATACATATAAATAAGTATGTATGTACGTATGTATGCATATATATATATTGATATACTGTTATAGTATCACTTATATATACCAAATATTTATTTTTAATATTGTATTATATAATGTATGTATGTTTTATATGTATTGTATATATTTAGCTTAAGTACACTTGGGTTTTGTTAATTTATATGAAATACGTACATGTGTATATCAATGTATGTATACTTGTATATATATATAATTATTTATATATTTATATTTTCTTTTTATATATTAATAACTACTATAACGTATGTATATATTTAAAAGTTTTAAGTAAATTTGTTATTGTAGACAAAATTGAAAAACAGTTTGAAATAACAAGCATTAGAATACAACTTATTTTTAAAAATTGACTATAAATTTGCTTTTCTTTTATATGCTTTTAAATATGTATGTTGTATTTTGTATAAAACGCTTAAATTCATAAGTATCCATTAAATTTTATATCTTTATTGATAACGATATTGAAGACTTGCATTTAATGCATGACTCCATTGTAAATATTTTTAAAATAGCTTAACATGTATCGATTGGAAGACTTTGCGATTGTTGCTGTTTCAGTTTTATTTATATTATTTAACTACAAAAAAAAAAAACAAATACAATTACAATTACAATTACTTATTATTATTATAGTTTAAGGTATTTTGGTATTTAAGGATTTTCAGTTTGTTTTTGCATATAAAAATTTAAGTTTTAATAAAATTTGTATATTATTCGTACGCGCAATGAAAGTTTGACAAGTCAAGACTTGAATTGACTACTTATTTCAAACATGATGTACATATGTACATATAAATCTGTATATCATATGTATGTTGTTGGAAGGTACTCATAATTATTAATTACAGTTACTTAATAATTCATCTTGTCTTGAGCAAAATTAATCCGAGTTTAATTAATGGAATTTCATATATCCATTTGACTTTGATGCGATTTAAAATATTATAAACAATTGTATGTAAATTGAAATGTACAAAGAAAAATTTGCTTTGATGAAACACTTTTTAACTGAACTTTTTTTTGATTTTGCAAAATTTTGTCTTGATTTTTAGAATTGTTAGTTCCAATTGTTTCCTTATGTCTTGTGTAGCGAAATACCGAAAATAAATAAAGGAGATATTGAAAAAAAAAATTATTTTAAGCTTGAATTTATTCAATTTTAAGTGTTTAACACTTCTTATATTCACACAGTAATCTTGACGTATCCTTTATTGTCTGCATCGTAAGAGTTAAAACAGGAAAATAAAAATATTTGCAGAATTTCCTTTAAGGACTGCTTATTGCTCATAGCTCATACAAACTTATTTAGTTTTTGTCCATGTATCCTGTCTGTCTTTAATATTGTATTCTTCTTGTCTTGTTTTCTAATATAAAGAAGAGCTTAGATAGAATATAATCGACTAACTACTTGAATCGACATTGTCGTGGCGATTGCTATTGTTGCTATTGTTGTTGCATATATTTTGAGATGAAGTTTGTCTTTGACTATGCTGTTGTGGCGGATGTTGAGGTGATGGCGATGAAATATTGCCAATATTTGCAGTACAATTGCTACTACTTCTGACTGTATTGTTATCGCTTAAGTGTAATTCTGTTGTTGTGTTTATGGAATTGGCATTTGCTGAACTTGTTGTACTTTCATCCTGGTTAACAGAGTTGTTCTCGTTGCTTTTATTGCTGTCATTGTTATTACTACTGCAATTAATGTCACTGCTGATCGATAATGACTTTTTGTGTAAACGACGATTACAAGAATTGCTAGAGGCGTCAGTTATTGAAACATTTCTATTCGCTTCATTAATTGTACCCTCTTTTACTGTTGTAGCGACTATAGTTGCTGGTGCTGCAGTCATATTGCCCGATTGTAAGGCCAACACCTGTTGAACTTGAGCGATACACGACACACAGGGACATGGCCCTCCTAGTTTTTTTGCCAGTACAGAGCGTAGTTTAAGTGCAGGTCCTAATTTCAAGCCCAACGAATTGACTAAATGATCTTCTGTTAGTAGTGGCAAACCTGATCCATCAATACACTGATCACGAAAATTCTGCAATGAAATTAAAAATAAAAAGAAAATTCAATACAAATTATATCTTTAAGAGGCCCTTTCTGCTACCCGAAATTTAAGTGGTGTGTCTCTAACTCTGGGATTTTATCTTGACTTATTGCATTAGTCAAAAAAATTTTCTTTTTATATTTCGTGTTTAATCCATAAATAAATTAGACTTAGAGCGTGACTCCATTTAAATATTCAGAACATGATTTCGATTAGCACTACATAAATATATATTTTGTTGTTTTTAAAGGAAATTCAATTTGTAAACAAAAATAAATCAACAGCAGACCGGTGTTAGCAGAATTCTGGAGATAACCAACCCATACGGGTTCTGTGTATGCTAAACAAGGATCAAAATAAACTTAAATTAAAATTTAATATTGTTTCTATTATAATTTTCTTATAATAGCGCTTTCATATCAATTAAAAATGCCTATTTTAAAGAAAACAAATTAAAGTCTATTAAACAAGTAATTTCTTCAAAGTAACATATCTTTGAAGTTAGATGGCACATGTACATCTATGGACGTTTAAATGGACAAAATTTAAATTGTGCATTAATTTAAATCGTTTCTAACTAATTTGCTTTTAACGAAAGTTTTATTTATTCGGATTGATGTTGGGGGCATTTATGCCTACAGATGAACATATAAATGATTCAACACCGATATAATATTCTGTTTTCGCGTTGATCTAATTCAAGCCGCTTGATTTTTTGCGCAGTTCTGAAGGAGATATATTATTGGAAAAAAGGCTCGGGTAAATATATCACATTTAAGGAAATGTTGATTGAATGAAAATGAAGGAAGATGGACCAAAATAGATAAAATCAAGTGCTGAGAATAGTAATGTCTGTGGTTCCAAGCAATAACAGCATAAGTTGACTTAGTACAATTGCGTTATGTATGCGATCCACTAACGGGTAGTCCGTCTAAAGAACGAATTTTGTTTTTAATGCAGTATCCGAACCACTGGCCAATCGACAACTAACGGATTTGTTCTAGGAGAAGGACGATTGTTCGTAAGAAAATATAATTTTCGGGATCAAGAAGCCTTAATTTTGTTAATGCAAAATCTGTTGTAGTAGCTATAGAATAGTGAATCACACGCCACATTGCAATGAACCAATAAAGTTAGATACCTTACCGTCATTAATGAGGACCGTCGCCCTCTTCTGTACGAGGTTAAGAAGACTCAAAACGGACTTTGAGTCACTGGCCCTCACAATGAGAGTTGTATTCCATTCTCGGTGGGATATATTCGATGTAAATAGTTAGAAGATGTATTTCTATCACCGCCTTAAGGACTGAAACACTTGAATGCTTCTTTCGACATTTGAAAAATCTGCTAGTTCCAACGAACATCATACAGAATTTTTATGCTCTGAATACCAAGAGATTCTGACTCCCTAATGTTTATATTAACCAGCGGTCGGATGTGAGTGCGGCATTCACATTAAGCTTTTCCACCTCAATCTCTGATGTGGTTGACCTACTATTAAAAGAATAAAAATGAAAAATAATGCTGTCATGTGCAAAAGAGTAGATAGGATTACATACACACATGGTCATTACAACCCATTAGTCAGGATTACGACCTAGCTTATCTCACCACTTATGTCGTGTGTGTTACTTTTATACATGAGTGGCGGGATCTACAGTTTAAAGTTGCCACCGAACAACAGATTTCTGAGAAACTTTGGCAAATTTTGTTTACTCTCAGAGTTTTTGCCAGAAATCATCTTTCGTTTTGTTGTCATGTCTAATTAGCCAACACACTACCTACTAGACTACGGCGATAGTATTAGCAGTTAAAAAAGAAGGATGTTAATTAAAACATGAGAGTTGGAGATAGAACAGAACCTTGCGACACATACATTAAATACCAGTAGTAAGCATTTGCGAAAACCTAAAAAATTATTGTTTATTAATAGTATTTCAGATATTGTAACATAAGAAAAATCTAATGGTAAAATATGTCATATAAAATAAGTCATATATATGTATGTATATAAGAAACCCGAGAGATGTAATTCATTTGTTATGGTAATATTTTCAATATCAATTTCTTTTTTTTTTTTTTTTTGTAAAAATTCTTTGTAAAACAAAACATAAAAATTCTTTTTAAATATGACCGGCTAAATGATTTCGATTATATTCTAGAACATTCATTTAAAGTTGAATATTAGACTGTTAGAGTGAGGGTTGTAGGATCGGTTTTCACCAGAGACTCTCGTCTGTTGCACTACCGCTAACATAAGGCCTAAATTACTCACTTGTAATAATTATAATAGACTTTTTTAATGTTTTTTAGGCAAAAATATGTTTTTTTTTCATACATATGTACATATGTATATACATATGTGCGTACATAACATATTTCAGAAATTTATTTCTAGGGTAATTCATCTTTCCGGTTTCATTATAGAACTACGTATGATGTGCAACGAAAATCCATTCATTGCACACGAGAGTATCTCTAAACCTGAATGCCAGCATAAAAATGTGTGTATGTATGCAAGTATTTTGAAAATCAGTAGGATTATGTACATATATATGTATGTATAGCATGTGAATCTGATCGCGTGCTATTTACAATATATTTCGTAAAATAATAATAATAAAAAAACAAGTACAACAAAAACAGAACAAGTAAACATGACTAAACAAAGTGCGGCCGCTTAAATAAAAAAAAGAAAAAAAAATAGTTGCTGCAGTTGGCAAAATGAAGCATTTTAGTATTGTTCGAGATATCATGAAGATAAGTGTGTGACTACAGTTATTTTTCTAGCACATTTGTCTAATAATTGACACTATTATGGACCAAAATGGTGAAAATCGTTTCAGAAGAGTAGATTTTACGACCACATTTGCATAATAAAAACTATAAAAGGCAAAAAAACGAAATAACACCAAATCGATTTTCGTATATAATTTATTTTAATATGGATAAGGATAATTTTATAGATGTATGTATGTATTTTAAACACATATGGTAATTGTTATTATAATAGGAAATATAAAAGCAGTAATAAAATTCAGTATTGTCGTAAAGCATCGTTTGATCACACTTAAATTCTTTTCTTTAATTCATCGTTGCATTTTATTCATATCGATAAGATTAGTAAATAAGCAATAATAATTATTAACCTAACGACATTTTAATTAATTGTTAACTAACCATGATCGACTACCAGACGTATTGGTGAAGAAGGTGATGGCAAACGCGACAATGCAACTTTTCGTCATAGGAGCATGGATCTATACAAACTATAGTCCAGCTAATATCTTAAGTACAGTTGATATAAATACATTGACACATATCGACTACGCGATACCAGGATTTACTTTCGGCGCTATCTTTATAAGGAAGATACTTGATAGATTTTTTATGATAATGATTTATTCACTGATGGATCCACATCAGCTGACATAGACGGATATAGAATTTTCTCAGAAATTTTGCATTACCCGAGTACTTTATTACTATTTAGGTTGAAATAATTACTGTACAAATTGCTGCTGTTTGAATCCAGTATCAGAGTATATAGTAGGACCGCATATTTACCGACAGTAAAATCGCCTAGCCTAGTAGGGTGAGCTAGTAATTAAAACCCAGCTCAGACATTTCGAATAAAACGAGACAAGAAAAAATATTTCCTTCGGAGACTTTCTTTCAAAAGTCTTCTTTTATTTACTCTGAGAGTAAATGAAATTGTCATGAAGAGTTTCCCAAAAATCAGTTCTTCATAGTCGACTAAAGGGTTGTGGTGAAAAATTAAGTAAGTATTAGATGTACACCACATTGGGTATCAGGATACGAGGATATTGAAAGTAATAACAAAGGCGAAATGCCGTCATAAAACTCTCGGGATGACTGAAAGATGAACAACGTGAGTAATTTAAATTTTAAATACAACGACATTAATCGTTTATTTTACAAAAGGTACAAGACGATTAATATTCTAAAATCAATTGAGGCACTATTAGTATTCCTAACAACGTCTGTTAGTTAAGATAATAATTTTTATTATAGGATTGGATCTGTTGCGATTAAGAGTAAAAATCCAAGAGTTTATACAACATGATACAAAGAGGAGATTTTATTTTTAAGAATCGCATATTCTTAAACGTCGTTTATTGATTACGACCTGAATACAAGACGGAAAGCCGAAGGATGGTTCAGTTAAATGCTTTTGCAATGAATATGTGGGACGTACATTAGATTTGCCTCTAACAACAAAGTTTAACAAACTACCCATAAGAATAATTAACAAAGGTTTTGAAATGAAGTAAAATAGATCATTGATCTTGCTTGCTTTGCGCTTAGTTTTTATTATTTTTTAATTTTTTCACTTGTTCTTAGCCATTATATTCATGCATTTTGTTGAAATGAAGAAGTCTAAATAAATTAAGAAGAAAAACAAGTCGTTTTTATTATTCATTGAAATGCAGCAAGAGTGCAACTTAATCGAAATATAAAGAAAAATCTACCAACTGGCTTTAGAGGAGATGAGTTGAAAAACTTTTCAATGAGTCAAGAAATAAAAAATTATTTCACTTCATTGATCTTTACTGCTGAAGCAGACAGGTATTAAAGAACCATAATAATACTTCGACTTCTTGTTTTTAAATATTGAATAATGTGGGCATCAAATTAGTGTTCCGTGTGGCAAAAGCAGCTTCCTTACAACGTACAACGTTCAACGTTCAAACAAATCGATTCAAAGTGAGTAACTCAACTTGCAACCAATGGCACAACAACAACTACTACCGGCTATTGAACGGCAAGCCAATGTCTGTCTATAGTTACCGCCCGCTAAAATTGACTAACTACGAGAGCTCTTGCTAATGATGATGATGTTGATTGCTGTGGCCAGTCAAAGACTGTATGCTGACTATATATTCATGCCTGCAGCATTGAATTATTTGTATTCATTTCTGCAGTATTCTTGTTTTTCTTTTATGAACTTTTGAAAAGAATCCTTTCGATACATTTAAATTTTACTGCACCAATGTTGTTTGCTCATAAAAGTCTTCAATATACAGAATATATTGAAATAATTGAAATGAAAAACATATCAAAATTAGAGCATGATTAACAACATCAAATCAAATCAAATCAAATCAAATCAAATCGAAAAGCGTATTAAAATTTTAAAAATCGTATTAAACTTTCTCCAAATGTCAATTCAATAGAACATCAATTCGATATCAATATGGGCAAAATCATATTTACGTTATGAAAATAATTAAATTTAACAATTTTTATATTTGAAATCCATAACAAGTATTGTTTTATTATTCTTATTAACTTTTCTTGGTCTGCTGTTTTTTTTTTAACCAACAGTTGTAGAAGAAGAAGCAATCAGTTCATTGCTGGTCAAAATAGTGTGTTCGTTGCTAAGCATTGAACAGATATAAACATTTACACACTCGTATACATATAAACAGTTTGCATAACGATTAAGAATGAAAAGGCCTCAGGTTAGACGCCAAAGATACAATTTTAGATTATGTGCCCACTGCGTTGTTGCACACGCGCATAATGCTAACGAAAAAATAATACCACGTACAGTGAGTAAGTTTAGCGAATAAGTACTCCTGGTGTTATTTACCAACAACAATTATAAGAGGCCGAACGACAGATCGAGCGACGGCTTTGTTATTGCCATTCCAAATACGATAACATCTCTAAAGTGGGCGGTTATGTTGCCACATTATATGTTGCTAGAGAGATAGATACACGGGCAGCGTTTAATAATGGCAAAACAAAGCAACTGAAATTTGTTGCTGCTGTAGCTGCTGCTATTGTGAATCAGTGAACAAGGCAAGCTATTTTAGTTGCAAGCAAATTCAGCCACCAATACCAAAATTGCTGCCACTGCTTCCAACCACCTTTCACTGTTTTTTAGTTGTGCCACTTAAAAGTATTGTTTTGTTTCTGCTACTGACAATCATGATGATGACTATGATGCCATTACAATTGTTGTTGTTGCTGTTGTTGTTGTTGCTGTTGATGTTGTGGCTGCTTTGCTGTTGTAGTTGCTTTGCTATATACCTTTAAAATGATCTTTATTTAAACCGTCAGAAGCTGGTGGCAAAAACAACAGCCACAAAGGCGCTCGACGCTGCTCCTCCGTTCGTCTTCATTTGTGACTACGAGTACTTTTTGCCAGGTATAATCATCAGAATTGCTTTTGATAACATACCACAAATGTAAAGAAAGCAAAAGAAAAAAATCTATATAATAATAACAAAAACAACAACTAATAAATAAGAAACATGGAATGCTGTTCTGAGTCAAAGAAAAGCTGGCAAGAAAACAAACTACAGCAGCAATAGCAGCAACGATTTAGTGCAAAAGAAGCCAACCGGTCAGTTCACAATGAACGACCCAAACGAACTCAACTTCAACCGGTCCAAGCATCAGACAATTATTATGCTCCAACGACCTCACAATGCAACCAAATACCCCATTGAAAAATTTCCTTTTTTTATTTTGACGAAATGAATTTAATCGGACTCATTGCAATTGCTTTGTCACAATTTACTGAGTCAACTTACATGAACGATTGCTTTTATTGAGCAGATTCCGTGACATCAAGTCATACCATTATTGTGAATTAAAAACTTTCTTGTCAATTTAAAGTGTACTACTGAAATCAATTCTCAATTTATTTTCATTCAATACAATCAACTACAATATTCAAGTCAAACAATTGCTGAGTTTCAGTTTATCTACGACCAAATTCATCATTTTTCGCTGACTTTTCTAATATTTTCTGTGATAAAAATTACTTGAATGGAACAGATTTCATCACACAAACGTATTGCAGCTGTCCGCAGAACCAGTTCTCAGTTCTAATCGATTTCTTAAATTAATTAATTCATCTCATAGTGAAAACTTCTTCTTTTCAATTCAAGCCTACTACATGAAGCATTATAGCAAATTACAGATGAGAACAAATCATAAATAATTTATCAAGTGCATCCGTGTTCCTACTGGGTGTTTAAAATAATACTTTTGCGAACACGCTTGTAAAGGCATATTCATGCACATACAGACACACACAAATACAGATATACTAGCACAAACCATACAAAACATACATTCTTGAAATAAAGTTCAGGTTGGCATTTGACTTTCGGTTGACTTTTAGCTTTAAGGCTTTTTAGATCATTTAGTGTTTTCTCCACGAATATTGTTCTTTCCTTTTCTGATATTTCTTGGCGTGTTCTGTTCATTGTATTAAAGTTTATTAAAATGATTGGCCCTGTTCTAGTTCGATGGTAGCAATTTCCTTTTACCTGTTCTGTTCATGGTAGTGTTACTGCAGTTGCTGTTCCTTGCTTTTGCTGTTGCTATAGCTGCTGTTTTTGTTATTTAAATTCATAAATGAGCAGCATGTTTTGCTGTTCGTTTTTTATTTGATTCTAGAAATTGTTCAGATGACTAAAATTTTATAAATGAAATTAACATGAGGAGAAAGGAAGAGAGAGAGAGAAAGATGGAGAAAGAGATACAGAAATAAAAAATGCAAATAAATTCAGGTAAATAGTAATATTTGTAGCCGTGTCAAGTCAAAATTTTCTAAGCTTTTATAGAACGCAACAAGAGAAGAAGAAAATAATCTTTTGCACTTTATTTTACCAGTGCAAATAGAAACATGTGCAGTTTTCGAAGGAACTGTTACAAAGCAGAAATGATTCGCATAGGGATGCTAAGTTTTCATTTCGTAAAAAAAAAATATAGAAAACGACCTTCTATAATGTCATTCCACAGGGACTTCCGAATACTGACAGTAGAAAGCAGCTATCTAGAGAAGCTAAATCTATAAAATGTGCTGTTATTTATTCAGTTCGTTTTGTCAAATAACCATGAGCGAATATAAACAACAACGAGTGTCCATTGAACGGAGTATGGAACAGTTGG
The DNA here is from genome assembly GCA_005959815.1 of Sarcophaga bullata. NCBI lineage: Eukaryota > Metazoa > Arthropoda > Insecta > Diptera > Sarcophagidae > Sarcophaga > Sarcophaga bullata. The sequence goes on along the minus strand of QOCX01000306.1, from coordinate 150,687 downwards.
CAACTGACCTTAACATTCATTGCAAACTCATCTTCAGCGATGACGTCAAATTTTTTGAAGTAATGGGTGCATGAATAAACCAAATTGTTGAATTTGTTGAGTAAGTAAATAAAATGAGGAAATTCATGACGGTTTTATTAAATTATTATAAAGTATAATGAAAGTGGGAGAAAATATTGAAACCATTTCGGAATTTTATAGTACCTGCCTCTGACACCTATCGAAAAACAAACGCCACTTCCATGGGTTTTCTAGTGGCGAATGGTTCCAATTATATCGCAAAGTGCACAAAGAAATTGCACTATGATAATAACATCATTGTATTAAAGAATGTCAGTATTAAAGAATTTCAGAGTTTTAGGAATTAACTCAAGCTGCGCGGTGTAATATATTGGCCATATGCCCAGGAGACGATTAACAGTTTTAAACATCAACGGATTATTATCATATTATTTTTTTATAAATATTTTCAAAATAAAATATGGTGTCCTTATTATTCTTAACAGAAGGCAATTTAAAATAAAATAATTTAATAAAACTTAAATAAAATTTGTTTTAGTTATATTACGTATAAAAGCAATTACTTATAAGCAATTTTGTTACATTGATGTCCTTATTATTTTTAACATTAGTATGTATACATATTGATATTGCATTGAAATATTGCATGTTGCAACCAAATGACTATTAAGTGACGATATCAATAAGATAATAATCAAAAACCATATCTTAGAATCTATTGTTGAAAATAAAATCAAAGTCTAAATTCCGCATAACATAGATTTGGTTATACGTTATAGTTCGACTTTATTGACACAAGCCTAACCTATTCATTTTGAAAACCTTGGAAATGATTCTTGACACTCGGTCTAATCAGTTTCCTACTTTTCCTATTCTCAGGACAGGTCCACTGTGGCTGCGTTGAGGAAGCTCTGGTATACAAACAGTACTCACATGCACCTTTAATGAAGTTCATTTCGGAACTTTTGAACAGATTATTACTGCTTTCATTGGTAAGGCACATACAAGGAAGGAAAGTGAATAAAGGCGCACCATAAAGTGGAGTTGTAGCGTTCTTGCTGACGTATATCATTGCAGAAGACGTTTCGGAAGAGCTGTAACGATGTGGTTTTAGGTCTATAGTTATGTGGATGATTTGGCTATTATAGTATAGGGCTTTGCACACTCTCTCTCTCTTTGATATGCAAACATCCCTACAGTTTATAACAGATTAGTGGTTTCAGTGTCCATGCAAAAGACAACGATGTTTTTCTCTACATGGCTCACGATTGTTACTATTAATTTGTTCATGCTTCGGATTCTACATTTCCTATCCAAGAGCATAAAGTGTCTAGAATCCTAAACTATCATGGACTGATAACATAATTGACAGGGTAAAGGAATCATATCATAGCGCTTTATACCTAATTATAGATAAGATTTGAAGTCGCCGTAGTCTAGTAGGTTGTGTGTTGGCCTATTAGAGGAAAGGCCAGGGTTCGAATCCCCGGTCAGACATCAAAAACGAAATATAAAAAATTTTTCCGCGGCTTCCTCTCAGCAGATCTGTGGCAAAAACTCTGAGAGCAATTAAAATTGGCATAAAAAGTTTCTCCAAAATCTGTCGTTCGGAGTCGGCTTTAAACTGTAGGTCCCGTCACTCATGTATAAAATTAGCACACACAACATAAGTGGTGTGAGAAGCTAGGCCGTAATCCTGACTGAATTTAACCTTTCGTATAGACCGTAACATTTTCAAAGCGAAGTCCATTTTGAAAGATGTTTGTTTGTTGTTATGATTTTCTATTAAAATATTTAGATTTACTTGAATTGATAAGCTGCGATTAAGTACCTCACGAGGAGTTTTTAGAGAAATTTCCAATCACGGACAGGCGTGCTTCAAGTATCTAAAAATATATCACATGTTACAGGGCATAGGTTGTTTTCCTTCAGTGAAACTTTTATTCCCTAGTTAAATGTTAATTGAGGTATTACTTGTGGGCCAAAGTTCAATCTTGTTGTTTAATAAAGATCCGCCAACTAGCCTAACTTGATTTAATTGAGTCCAAGTACGCAGAAGTTTTAAAAATAATGCTTACGCTATCATACACAACATTAAGTTGTTTATTTTTATTCATTTTTGGATTAGTTTAGTTAAAATTTTACAGAATTTTAATTTTTAAAATATGAAATAATGAAATTTATAAATATTTAATGGAGTCCATTCAGTAAAGCCTTATTTACAACAATTTCGTGCTTTAGTTTTGTCCAGGACTGAGTTTCTCTGAATGGACAACGACCTACTAACTCATTCATAATGAATGGACGCATATTTTTATTTTTTTATTAAATATAAATATGCATAGATCTGCGGAAAAAAACTGACAGTCGTAAATTTTTTTTTGAATTTTGAATTCATTCATGAGAAATCATTAGCAAAAATATATAATTTTGATATGATCATCGATTGCTTCCGCATTTGCCTATGATATAAAAAAAAAACGAGAATAATCTACCTATTACTATGCATATGTAAATATCAAAACAAATTTTATACTTATGTATGCATAAGTCTCACTTAAATGTTCGCTTAACTTTGATGTTTTTAACTTCATCTGATCACTTCTTTTCACAACAGTGCGAGATTGTCAAGTTAAAGACATTTTTGCTGATTAACCACTGAAGCCTTTTACAAAATAAATATTATCAGAAACAAAGTTATCATTGTGTTTATTTAGAAGGACTAGATTTGATGGCCAAACGATATATTTTAAAAGCAAGTTACAGAGTTAAAGTAATTGCTTTTAATATTTTGGGTACTAATATCCATTTGTTAATAAAATTAAGTATTTGCTACAATGAAGTACTGAAATTTTAAAACTTTAGTGGCGTGCGATGGTTTGTCACTTCTTCCGTCTGAACACCCATATTGAAATCCTTAAATTTAATCATGTGCTCATCGGTATATTGTTGTTTGTTGTTTTTTAGAGCATTTTAAATCGCTTCATTGTTGCAAAAATGAAGATCTCTACGTATATATTCTAATAGAGACCTTTGCATTACGTTTGGTGTACAAGGTACGCCCATCTCTATTGCTGTAGACTAGTAATCTCTAATTAATGCAAAATATGGTAGCCCATAGAGAATTCTTAACAATTTTTATGAGTTTATTGAATTAATTTTTCTTTAATAATCAACATCAGATATGCCTTGGTCATCTTCTTGTGTCGAAAACCTTTGATTTATCGATATTCTATCTACGCTTAACTTCATTTTCGGTGAGTTTAATAACTTCATGTCCTCTACGATGTTAATCTATAATACCAAAAGTAAGAAAATAATGGTAATAGTGATCTTTATGTAAGTAGAAAAATTCCCTTACAGATCATAGGGACATCGGTGTGCCTTAGTATTTATAATAAATTATTTAAGTATTCCACACTAATGAGCAAACAACTGTAAACTTCTAGTGATCATATACATACGAAGAATGATTTTTCGAATATACACTGCTATATATAGAAAACATACACACCTTTAGAAATAAATTAAAGCATTATAACACCCACTTGGTTTTTATTTATTCAGATTTTTTGAATTTTCGGTTTGGGACAAATGTGTCGTTATGGTTGTTGAAGGGTTAACAGCTTAAATACTTAATTTTTACAGTTAAACAGCTGTATTAAATAATTTTATTGAACAATATTAAACGATGTTATCAAAATGTATTCGATTTTGATGTTAAAAAATACAACATGATACAGAATATTTTTGAGTATGTATTTAATTTATTTTCAACTTTAATTTAATTTAATTTCAACTTTAAGCTCTTTATTGTGGCTTAATTTTAGTCGATTCATATTCAATCAAAAGTCGACTAGTGAAATTAATGCCAACATTACGTCAACCGTCCGCCCACATGACCGTTTGGCATTTGGCCTGTCAAATGCAATAATAACAGAACACAGAACAACAGAAAATAGAACACGATAGTCTAGCTTGAGAAATTAACATAAAAACCTGAACTGTTTTTGTTTTTTTATTTTTTTTTATTCCATTATTTTTTCAATCCCTTGTTTCTCTATTTTTTGTTTTTGTTTTTGTTTTGTGTCTTTTTTTTTCATTATGATCAGGGTGTGAGTGTGAACTTTGAAAGTCGGTATTTGTCTGTCTGTCAATCTGTGTGTAATCGTATGGGCGAGTACGGTATCTGCTGGTATTGCTGGATCGAGATGTGTGAAAGTTAAATAAGTTAAGCGCTGCAATCGAGATGTGTCTGTGAATGTGACTTTTAGCATTTAAAAGATATGCTATGGCTGGAGTTTTGATTTTTAACTATTTAGCCGATCAAATATATTGGCGAATGGACAAACTTATTGACAAACTAGAAAACTGTTAATAGCTGGTTGGTATGAAACCCAGGTTAAAGAATTTGTTTTGCAAAATTTTTATAAGAAGACGTTTATCTTCGCAGGTATGAATGTGTAGCTTATGTAGAGAACTTTCATTTTGTTGGTAAAGGATGGTAAAGGCGCAATTGTTAATGTTTGAATTAATGTTTATAACTTTATTTTAAATAATTGCTCATTATCAATGACTAAACAGAGCCAACAATAATAGCAGTTGTATTCAAACGCACTATAACGTTTGTTGACGAGAAGAATGTTGCAGCAACCACATCAATATTGAGAACTACAATAGCTGTAGCAACAACAATGACAATGAAATGAAGTACAACGACAACATAAACCCACCCATGCGTTTCGCTCTACATTTAGTGAAGCATATTATTGTCATCAATACCATACGTTCATAAATTTGTTGCTTGGCCATAGAGATAGAGAGTTGTGGCACTTGCAGCATTCGTTACTGTAGCTGAGGCAGAGTTAGTAGCAGAATTATTCAACATGGATTCAAAACAATCTTCAGATCTAGATCTAAATTTATGCAACCTGAGATTAAAGCTAAACTTGACTGACTATACGTTATCGAATAACAAGTTCTTGCCATAACTTCATTTGTCTGTCTACATGGATAGTACACACATACTCCATACTCACTCACATACAAGTACAAACGAAGAAATATTTATTGTAAAAGAACATGTTGCATTCCTCTGCCTATTTTACGTGATCAAGTGACTGATTTCAAATGTGCTCGAATGACATTTGCTATTCTGCAATATTTTTTTTTTGTTTTTTTTCATAGAAAATGTCTGCGAGAATTGTTTTTCTTTTTGATCTTGTTTATTGCACCTCTTTTTTTCTTCTTAAACGAAATAAATTTCGTTCAAATTTATGGCGACATTTTTAAAACGATGTACCGTTTAGAAACAAAATGTTTCTTTTTTTTTTTGATCTCTTACGTATTAAAAATCCAAATTATGAAAAGTTTCTTCTCCTCTTAAAGGAAAATATGAAAATTTTATTTTTTGAAAAAAGCCTCTCGAAGATAATAATAATTTTAGTAGAAATAAAAAAATTTTAATATTTTATAGAAATAAGGTGTACTAAACTTTTTCATTGCCCTCGTACATTTAGTCGTATTCGTATCGTGTTTTTATTTTTATTTACAATGACATTGTGCATTGCTAATGTGCGCATGCGGAACAAGATCATGAAATTGGAGCAACTTTGCAAAGGTGTAACATTGTGCACACTGTACGAGCTGAACCAATATGCAAGCGTTCATAGACATACGCTTTAAAAAGCTTCTTACATGAACTAGCCAACGAACCAGCAAACTTACGAACGAACGCAGAGACATACAATCTAAAGGCCATTTGTTGTCAATGCTGTTTCAATGTTGTTTGTTTGTTGCGGCTCAAATGCCATTGTGACCATAAATTTAATACGTTTGTAGATGTATGCGCCTATGAAAAAAGAACAAACAAAAAAAAATGGATGGATAAGTGGAAGTAAACACATCCATTCAAAGATACATACAAATGCATACATATGTAGCGTTGTACTTGCAATTGTATGTGTTTGCCAATGCAAGTACGTGCATACACACATATATGTATACATAATTTATAACAACGTCTAACGCTTTCAATTCTCTTAAGATTGCGAGTAGTTTTTCAGGTTTAACATCAGTTCAGTAAATTTTATTTTTTATTTCCAGCTCAATGTGTAACAACAGCGTCTAGGCTATATAGTTTATTGGCCCGTCTCCATCGTAAATTACATACGGATTTATTTCGAGATAAATAAAGACAAATGTACGCACTACAATTAATTTGATCTCACAATTCAAATTTTAAATATTTACGGTTTTATTTCATTCCATTTTATGATCTTACCATACATACTATGTATATACATACGTACTATCTTTAACTGCATACACTACAATGTATCTGCGATGCGTTAAGGTTAAGATGTGTTTCAGCTTGAGTTTGCATTTTTGTTTGTTTGTCTGAAATATTGTCCTTCGCATCCTTTACATATCCCAACAGGAGTGTGGGTACACTGTTTTTCACAATAATTATTCGTATTTTAAGTAAGCATCAGCAGTAGGTTAGTTGGGCAATGTTCTGGGTAAATACCAGCCGAATTATAGTTTATAGGCCTGCAGCTATTCTTTCCATCCTATCTAAATGTATGGAGAATGTTATTAGCAAGCAAATTAGACATTCTCTTAACTCATAGGCAATCTGGCCTTGTAAAAAGATGAATCTGTACCACAGCTCATACTCATGTTTTGAAAATTTGAGCTATGGCCTGTCCAGTCTTTTTTTTCGTTCTTTTTCATCACAGTAAAGCTTTTGACACAGTTGGCCATTAAGTTTTGTTGAAGAAACTTGGAAACTTTTTTACTTTTCGCCAGTAGCGAAAACTATCCGAAGCGTGAATAGAGGTTTACCATAGGGTTCACTTTTTGAGCTCAATTCTTCTGTATCATAATCAGTGATTTACCTGATGTAATAGAGCACTGAGGGCTAAGCAATGGACTGCCAACAATCGAACTAAGTCGGAGATCATTTTTGTTAACAATAATTTGTTAGACTTTGCTTTAGAATTGTGTACGTGGTTAAACATTTTAACGTTTCCTGAAATAGGTGCTTTGTTCACCAAAGCTTACATTTTATCTTGTTTTTTATATATGATTGCACGGTGTTGCAAACGGAACTGGCAGTGATTTTAATAGAGTACAGTATTTAAAATAGCTTGTAAATCAATTAAACAATGAGCTTTAGGAATCTACTGAAATTGGAGTTCATTATCTTCTTACATAATATAATAACTTCTTGGCAACCAGATGATCTTTAGGTTGGACTGGTTCGACCACGGAAGCCTATATCGAAAAATCTGCATAGAACTTTAGTTTTTTATTCACAGCACTTTTCTTTGGAAGAAAACTATCGAATCAATCTTTTCAACATTATAGAATCTTGGTTCTGTTGATGAAATAATAGAAGTCGAATTCGATAATCCAGAAGGCAATTTTGCGATAATCAAGGAGATGAAAATTGCGCAGAAAACTGCGTGCAATCATTTGAATAGAACTAGATGTAAATCTGACACGGAAATGTCATATACGACAACGTCAAGAAGTACATAAGAACTTGGTTCGTAGCAGAAATTTCTTTGGTTTTGCTGGTTTATGTCACGTGCCTAGGTTTTAGGGCGAGAGAAATCATTTGAAAAAAAAATTCTCTTTAAAGCCGTCTCTTAAGCAGAATCGTCTTTATGAACGAATTAAACTCGAGCACACTTTATACTTTGAAAAAATTTTGTTTGGAGTGTTCGCTAGGTCTGAAACCCAATAATCTACTCCAATCGGGCCTGTGATTAATATGCAACTAAGATGTTAACGAGAAATCAGTATAGTTATATTTATATTTACATACATATTTACATGATGTCTAAATGTTAGGTGCAGGATTGTAATGATCAATATAGTAAGTAAGTATGTACTTATCCTTAGCTTATAAAACAGATTAACGTTTCCTGAAATAGGTGCTTTGTTCACCAAGCTTACATTATCTTGTTTTTTATATATGATTGCACGGTGTTGCAAACGGAACTGGCAGTGATTTTAATAGAGTACAGGTATTTAAATAGCTTGTAAATCAATTAAACAATTGAGCTTTAGGAATCTACTGAAATTGGAGTCATTATCTTCTTACATAATATAAAACTTCTTGGCAACCAGATGATCTTTAGGTTGGACTGGTTCGACACGGAAGCCTATATCGAAAAATCTGCATAGAACTTTAGTTTTTATTCACAGCACTTTTCTTTGGAAGAACTATCGAATCAATCTTTTCAAACATTATAGAATCTTGGTTCTGTTGATTGAAATAATAGAAGTCGAATTCGATAATCCAGAAGGCAATTTGCGATAATCAAGGAGATGAAAATTGCGCAGAAAACTGCGTGCAATCATTTGAATAGAACAGATGTAAATCTGACACGGAAATGTCATATACGACAACGTCAAGAAGTACATAAGAACTTGGTTCGTAGCAGAAATTTCTTTGTTTTGCTGGTTTATGTCACGTGCCTAGGTTTTAGGGCGAGAGAAATCATTTGAAAAAAAAATTCTCTTTAAAGCCGTCTCTTAAGCAGAATCGTCTTTATGAACGAATTAAACTCGAGCACACTTTATACTTTGAAAAAATTTTGTTTGGAGTGTTCGCTAGGTCTGAAACCCAATAATCTACTCCAATCGGGCCTGTGATTAATATGCAACAAGATGTTAACGAGAAATCAGTATAGTTATATTTATATTTACATACATATTTACATGATGTCTAAATGTTAGGTGCAGGATTGTAATGATCAATATAGTAAGTAAGTATGTACTTATCCTTAGCTTATAAAACAAATTTCATACCGGTTTTATGAAATATTTTTGTTATTAATTTTTTTTAAAAATTAAATTAAAGTTGCACTTCAATAAAATCATACATTTCCACTAATTTAAATTCTTATCTCGTTCAAGAGTCTCTTATGTTGCTTAAAACTGATCGACATCGTCTAAACATAAGATCTAATAAATTTTGGCATAACAAATTCACTATATCACATCATATATTATCACAATTTGTTGACGACTTACCTCTGATTATTGTTTTTGCTATATATAACAAAATTTAGATCGTATTTGGATCTGAATGTAATCCAGGCCATTCTAATATATTGATATATTATTTTCGGAACCATTTTTAGTGTACTTTGCAGTATATAGATTATTATCCTACTGGAACATGCATCGAAGTGGCATATTTTAATTCAACATAATGTAACATAAAATTCCGAAGGATTACAACATAATCGGTTTCTTTCTAAATGCCTTGTATAGGATAAAGTGATCTCATGCCGTAACAGAAAAATGAACTCCAAACAGCAATATTACCACCGTCATACTGTACCGTGTTTTTCAATAGTTGCCGTTGTCTAGTAGCTGTTGTGACATAAGGCCACGGTTCAAACGCCAGGTCAGACATTAAAACGAAAATGTGAAAAGAAATATTTCTTCGGCGACTTACTCTCAGAGTTTTTGACTTTAAACAGTATGTCTCGCCACTCATGTATAAAATTAACACAAACAACATGAGTGGTGTGAGAAACTAGGTCGTAATACTGGGAGAAGGGTTGTAATGATCAATTATCTAAGTGTATTTATTTTTTCCAATAACCAAAGTCTTCCCTTAACATGGTAAAGCATGATAGCGATATTATTGTTGCTGGAAGATAATACTGGATGCTTTCTATTAACGGTTGACTGGATTTTAAACATCCAGAGTAAGAAAAGGCATTGGAATTATAAATATTTTTGATTTTTAAAGTGATTTTGAAAACAAGATGTTTTTAAGTTTTAATTTTATTCATAAATCTTCAAAGATATTGCTTATGTACAGGAACATAATTTTTACAATTCATTCATTATTCATTTGATGAGAACTTCATAAAAAATGTAAAACAATAATCTCGATTCAGAAAAATTTGTAAATTTTTGAAATCTTGTAATAAATTGAAAAGTTGTAATCGTTGTTGAGAATGTCTGTTAGTAAATTAGAAAAAAATAAAGTAAAATACAGTAGTCAGATGGCTTTAGGTTATCTGATAATTTTTTTCAAGGGAATGAACAGTTTATGACTTTTATAGAAACTAAATAAAGAAAATTAATAAATTTTAATTTCATTTTATTATAATTATTCACTTTTCAACTGCATCGTTTAAGGTTACACTGGTTTTTTTAATTGAATTCATTTGAAAATATTGGAAAAATGCAGTCTATCAGTACTATGCTACACATTTCCATAAATGCTCTATGAAACGTGTTATATGTTGTTATTGTTGTTACTGTTGTTTTGGAGTATGTACATAAATATGTATGTGCACATATATATTCAGATATATATGTACGTTTAGGTCACTTGTAGCAACATATCATTCAACAGTCAGTCAATATCCTTAGTTGGTATCTTGTTGTTATTTTATATTTATGTATGTGTATGTATATTTGTGTGTGTGAGTGTATGTGCAGATGAAGCAGTTAAAAATATAGGAAAAACAACTTAAACACACTTGTCCCATCTGTACAATGATTTAAAGAAGAATAAACTTCAACACAAGAGTTGGCGTGTCTCTCCGCTATTAGCCAGTAAAATAAGTGCACAGTTATTTATAGTCATGCTACATGTATTTGTACTACAAGTATTTAAAACATAGATAAATGCTTAGCGAAAGCTAAATTGCAATATAAACTCACACACATAGACACACACACACATGCGTATGTACTTGCTTGCATTCAAGCAAGTGAAAATATTTATTTCAACATTTCCCGCAGATCCTTGTCATAATGATTAGAGAAGAGATGTGGCAGAGTAAGTAAAGATTTTAAACTTACCGATTCGTATTCGGCACAAATATCTATGGAACGCACAAATGCACAGACATCATCTACTGTCCAAGAGTTCAACTCTTCACTTTGGGCCTGACATTGACGAACGGCTACCGCAGGTGCAACTGATGTTGATGTTGTGGCAGATGATGTTGAGTTGGCGATTTTGATTGGCGTACATGCTGCTGATCTGATTACTTCTGTCTTTGTACTGGAACCACTATCAGGAACAATTGATGTAACAGTCATATCAGCTGAAGTAGAAGCACTGGGAGACTTTTCTTTAAAAGGCGGGGGTGATGGAGATGAGGTGGCAGTAGAAGATGATGCTCTTCTTGTTATGGTCGAATTTATTTGACCATCAGCACTACTGTGACTCGATGTGGATTCAGCCTTAAATCGTTTTGCTGCTGGTGGCTGAGAACTCAAGTCTAACGGTGACACGTTCATCTTGTCCGTGTGATTTGAAGAATTTTTGGCGGAAGTACAGCTGGACGTAGAATTGGAAAAGTTTGCTAAACCTGGACTAGACTGTCGCGAAACTTGCTGCTGCTGCTGTTGCTGCTGCAGCTGTTTTTGAAGCTGAGATGAATATATCAGAGCTGGCGAAATAAATTGTGCAGCTTGTTGCAGTGCCATATTTATGGTTGGACTAGACGTAGGCGAAATACACGTTGACGTTCTTTTTTGATGCGGTGTTGAAGCATTCAAAATATAATGGATCTCATTTTCTTTGGCAGCTCTCGCCTGCAATACAACAAACAAAAGATAGTTATTCAAATATACATATTTACATACAGGCACATATGTTTTGTATAGAAATTAATAACAATAACAAAATAACATTTAAAAACATTTAAAATATTTGAGAGAAATGTAATCACCAAGGTTATTAACGCCTGAGTACTGCTCATGTCAATTAACGGAACAGGCGAAAAAGGTAGACTGGACAGGAACGATGTCATGTATGGCGACACGTTACTACTGCAAACAGCAGCAGCATTCGCTACTGCTGCGGCAAATTTATTTTGCTGCGTCAGCTTAAGTGATGATTCGCCTGGTGAAATGGATACTGATGCTAGCGGTGGAGGGGGAGGTAAGCCACATGAACTGGTTATAGACACGTCCTTATTTATTGGTGTAGTGGCTATGGATGCAAACGATGATGTCTTTTGTGCTGAGATTGATGTCTTTTTTTGTGTAGTGCTGCTACTATTTGTTGTCGCCTCAAATACGCTATTCCGCTTCAAGTTACTAAAACAAAGAAAAATGAAATCAGTTTATAATTTTTCACCAAATTTTAACTAGAAATTAGACAGACATACTCTAGTGGCAGAATCTAAAGCAAGTGACTACTATTTTGACATTTCGAGAGGAATCTGGTAAAAAAAAATCAAAATTCTTTTGAACTAAATCTTGTTTTATATAAATTTATAAGATCTTAAAGATATCTCAAGTTTGTTTTTTACCGCATTCCTATGAAAATATCACAACATTAGATCAGTTCCTTTAGTTTGTGCCACTAATGTAGATAACAACGTGTATTAACTCATCTCATCTTTATATCTTTTATAAATGTAATTTAATTGAATGATTTTAACGAATACTATGCTAAAATAATGAACGAAATATTTAGATTGGATACTTCATGTTCTAGCTTAAACTGAAGCGTATTATTTTTAAAAGTGTACACACTGTACAAATTGTTATTCACATGACATATTTTTAATATATTTCTTCGTTCTACTTACTCATTGGTGTTCGTATTATTATATTTGGCTGCTAAACTTCGCATAAAATCGGAATAGTTTCGTGTTGAAAAATCTGTGGGCAGAACAGTATTAGGCGAGTTTATGGCAGATGAAGAAACCCCTAAATTTGGTTGTCGGTTTGATGCCGATGCCTGTTGAATGCTATTTAACAGATTCGTGGAAAGGTTATGCATTGGAACTAAAGTATCGGACGGACTGCTGTGAATCGATTGTTGAGGTGAAGTCCCACGAAACGAAGACGGAGTCGTGCTGCGAGATCTAAAACAGAAAATACAATTTCATTTCAATAAATAGATTCTAAATTAATTTTAAGTTAGTTTTTAGATATTTATGCAGCAAAATGGATTTACATCTTGGTTGTTAGACCAATGCCTATGAATAAATGGTATGTATGGTGGAATGCATTTAAGACAAAGTGTAACAGGAACATTTTTTCTGAAGTACAGAGGTGTGTCTTTCCTTACTCTAGCTAAAAACCTCTTAGCCTAAATGAGCTAGGTTTAATGAGCTCCTGTAGGGTGGACCGATTTATACTGATAAATGAACTAACATGGTAGGGTAAAGTTAGTTCGACTATTGGAATGATGGATTACAAAGCAATATATCGAATGTGGCAATACTTGATAGGGATGTCTAAATAGTTTTGGAAATATACTTCGGTAGGTCCAAAATAGATACGGGCAGGGATGCAGCGGTGTTCAATTTTGGGGAAATAGTATAGGTTTCTAGCAGTCATTAAGCCCTTCAAACTAGTGAGAACATATGTACCGAAGAGCTTAAAAGTCTCAATTTATAGAGGCAATCAGGTAACTCTTAAGGGCTTATGTGGTGTTATTGCGTAATGAGTATTTTTTGTTTTTGTGCCAATAAAATTAAGTTTATTTAGTGAAGTCAATCTGAAACATTTCTATAGCAAGGTCAGAATACAATAAGCGAAATTCCCCACCATTATACAGAGAACGTAGTTTATAGGCAGTAAATTAGTCAAATGGTTAGTTCTAAAACCACAAAATAATTATAAAAAGATGCTTTTTGATAGTTTTATGCCCCTTAAAAGAAAAAAGAGAGAATGAAGTCGCCATAGTCCAGTAGGTAGTGTGTTGGCTTATTAGACGAAAGGCCAGGGTTCAAATCCCCGGTCAGACATCAAAAAACGAAAAATATGTTTCTTCGGCGGCTTCCTCTCAGCAAATTCTGGCAAAAACTTTGAGAGTAAATAAAATTGCCATGAAAAGTTTCTCCAAAATCTGTCGTTCGGAGTCGACTTAAACTGTAGGTCCCGCCACTCACGTATAAAATTAACACACACAACGTAAGTGGTGTGAGAAGCTAGGCCGTAATCCTGACTGAAGGGTTATAATGGCCAGTTATGTATGTATGTATGTAAATTAGTCAACTGCTTAGTTCTAAAAACATAAAATAATTATAAAAATATGCTTTTTGACAGTTTTATGCCCCTTGAAAGAAAAAAGAGAGAATAAAAATGCAGTAGAATAACGAATATAGAAGACAGCGTTGTCTAGTAGTAGTGGTAGTAGACGTCTCTAACAAAACAAAATATGAAAAATATTCCTTCGGAGACATCCTCTCAGCGTCTGGTGGCAAAAATACTGAGAGTAAATGAAATTGCTATGGAAAGTTTTTTAAATATCTGTCGTTGTAGTCGACTTTAAACTGTTGATCCCTTCGCTCATGTATAAAATTAATACACACAACATGGATGATGTGAGAATCTAGGTCGTAATGCTGACTGAAGTGTTGTAATGATCAATTCAGTAAGTATGGGTAATAGTCGTATCCCTCATGTTAAGTAGATAAGAATATCGTATTTGGAATATTTTTCTCTTTGTTAACATATCCAGTAGTCCTGTTCTGTAGGAACTTTAGCTTTTTACACAGTAATACACACACTTACTTGAATTATAATTTTATGCCTAAAATTCTCATCTAATATTCACAGTTAATATTTTATTTACGTCGTGTTCTAGTAAAGGTGTCAAAATGTATATTAATATTTAAACTTTACATTTTTGATATATTAATTGATATATTATTATAATTTGATTGTAATCAATTTAAATATTTTAAAATATTTTGTTTAAGAAGTTTCAAAGGTGCGATTATTGGTAAGAGTATCATGTGAAAATCTTTCTTTTGGAATTTGCTTAACTGCTTTGTCTATCATTTAAGTACAGTGTCATGCAAAACAAAAGCAACAAACCTATAAAATATTTAATGTCATTTTTATTTGAAAGTATTCATTCCATTTGTTTCGATAATGTTCACGTTTCTCAAATATTTTTGTTATTTAAATAGTTCTACTTTGTTTGCTGAAAAGCAAGAATAAACCATGACGTTGTTTTCGTCATGTTTAAAAATTGTTTGACAATTAATTGGACGGCATCTTTTATCAGGCATATTTCACTGTAAACATTCCATCAGTGTTTACTAAATTTAATTTAGATTCCCCGATAAACGAAACAGTTTTCAAGTTAAAGCACATTACGTAACTATATTGTAATCTGCCTTTTTCCGAATATTTCTTTTTGAACAGCCTGTAGTATAAAGACCCATCGTTTAGCTTTCGAATGTATATTAGCTTTCGAATGTGTTTAAAAAATGTTTATAGAAATGAAAAAATAGCTACAGAGATTTTGTGGAATTTGTTTTGCATGACACTGTACTTACATATACATACATATGTATGTTTACATGCTTATATAAATATAAAGTAGAATAAATAACAGGATTTATCTTGACATATTTGCATAAATTTACATCTTCTTGACAGTTTTTATCAGATTCAGAATTAAATTCAAATGTCACACCCATCAATATAAAAATGAAGATCATTATCATTAGCAGACAACGTAATGGGTTTTGTAATATTGGCCCTTCATATCATTTAACATGATTCAGTTTTTATGGATTTGTTTTCAATTCTTGACAAATTAGAAACAATATAGAAATAAATAGTTTTAATATATTCAAATACTAATAGCTACTACCATGTGTCTATATTTAATTATAAATAAATTCAGACTAAATATTGGTACTAAATTCTGACTTTCCATATGTTAGTTAGTCTTCAATGTTGAACCGATTATAATTTCAATTCAAAATTATATGACTTTGCCTTGGATATTAAAAAAAATGATCTATTCTTCCATGATGATAAAATTTATGGGGTGTGGCTGATTTTGGTGATACCGAACCGATTTATTAAATCAAACTCGATCACAATAAAGAAATGTTTATGAAGGGTATAAAAGTGTTCGCATTTGCGTCATTCATTTAATATTGTGTTCTATTAATTAATGTATGCGTGAGAATTATTTACATAATCGCATCAAATTATATTGGATTAATGTCAGCATGGTTGATAAACTCGAAATTAATTGGTAATAAATATTGTTTTCGTTATTTTCCATTAAGCGCATGAAAAATATCTCAAGCATTTAAGGATAGAACTATTTAAAATTGTCGAACGAGGCTTAAGATTATATTTTACTCTTTAACCTTAAATTATTTAAAACTTTAAAACATTATCGATGTTATAATTAGAAAAAGTTAAATTTTGTTATTTATTTATTATTTAAATTTATAAACAACGTTATGTACTTGATCATGTCTTTAACTCGGAAAAGGCAAAGACTGGATTTGAATTAAAATTCCCTTACCACTTATACTACTATCTTAACGCAAGTTGTGAGCTTATACATAAATTTTAGTGTCGTTATATGTGAATCCATTTTGCAAAGGAGATATGTAAGCACAACGCTGAGCGGCAACTCATGCTTTCAGGGAAATTCCAAGTCCACAAGCGCAATATTGAAAAGTTCACCATAGCATGTCTCGATAAGAGAGCAGCAGACATTAGCAGCGTCAAAAAGTTGTCACAGTATAAATCGTGATTAATTCACCACAACATGCCAAAGAAGAACCGACGGGTATACAAGTAAAAAAAAACGTTTTATCTGCAACAAATTTAAAACTGTTGTAGAGTTGTAGAGATGAAATGAACTGCTGAATCCATGCAGAAAATAAGGCAATCAATGATTCTTTTTCAATATACATACATAACAACATACACCACAACCTAGCTTCTCACACCAATAATGTTGTGTGTGTTAATTGTATCCATAAGTGGCGGGTTCTGCAGTTTAAAGCCGACTCCGAACGACAAATTTCTTGAGAAGCTTTTCATTGCATTTTTATTTCCTCTCAGAGTAATTGACAGAAATCTGCTGAGAGGAAGTCATCGAAGAATTACTTTTTCATATTTCGTTTTGTTCGAAACGTCTGACTTAGGATTTGAAACATGGTCTCACGTCTAAAAATCTAATGCAATACCTACTAGACTTCAGCGGCTGTATTTTTAACAGTCCCATATAATACGAGGATGAAAGAGGTGGCAGTCCTGGTGTTCCACAAGGTAGCTGCTTAGGTTCCCTACTGTTCAAAATTTATATAAATGATATTAGCAATTTGGATCTAACTGGACGTTTGTATATGTTTGCCGATGTGTGTGCCTCTTTTATCCGTACAAATATGACTTATCGTTGAAAGCAAATATGGAACAGGATACATCTCCAATTTTTGAGTTTGCTCGTCTTAACAAATTGGTACTAAATGCAGACAGAACTAAACTAGTGAGATTTAGACCACATGCTGTTAATAATAATTTCAATATTTATGTTGATGGTAATATCATCATATGAATCAGATTCTGTAAAGTATTTAGGAATAATTCTACAAAGCAATCTTGCGTGAGATTTGCACATACGCGAAGTGAAATCAAAAATAGCTCCAGCTATTGGTATATTAAATAAAATGGAATATAAACTCAATAGAAATACGAACCTTTTATTATACCATGCTTTAATTCAAAGTCACCTAAATTATATGCCTATAATTTATGGCTTCAAAAGTACTATAACGTTAAAAACTCTGCAATGCATGCAAAATATGTTGTTAAAAGCATAATATAATTTGCACATTAGATTCCAAACTTTATCCCTCTATGGTGACATCTGTAAAACAATTTTGCCAATTCATGTGTTGTACAAGTATCAAGTCCTGATGTATATATTTAAATCATTGTACAACATTGGTTTTCGTACGGTTTGGCGAAACCAAACAAATTTCAATACTCGGAACCAGCAAAACTTATGGAATTACGGGTGTTGTTGAATACACTAACCTTCCTTTAATTTTGAAAACATGTAACAGAATTTCCACTTTTAAAGAACATTTATCTTGTCTTAAAGAACATTTATCAAAAAACTTGCAACACTCTTATTCTAAAACTTCATAATTTAAAATTATTTTTTTATTTAAAAATTTTCATAATCTTAATAATAAATTGTACATGAAATTGTTTGCCAACTTGTCTCAATAATGCCTTAAAGGCGCTGCGATTATTAAGCTGAATTTCGAACAAAATTTTTGTTCTGAAACAATTTTTTTTATATGGAGTTTGACGTTTCTCTTTTGAGAGAGATAGAGGAAGAGAGTAAAGTTTGTTCGGAACATTTTCAGTTTGAATTTAATTTTAATTTTTGTTCCGAAACAATTTAACAGCGCTGTCAGATACTTTAATTTTATACGCAGAATTGACTGAGCTGCCACATATATTATATGTACATATTGCCTTGTTTATCTTGCCTTAAACGAGCTTTGGCTCAATGGCTATTAAAACAAGCACTTAACTTTTATACATTTTATTTCATTCGTTTTTTATTTCAATTTGTTTACTCCACAATAAAAAATATGAGAAAACAAGCTTATCGCAATCATATGCTACTGTGCTGCCTAATAGTAAAACTAACACGTCGTTTACAAATATATTTCATATGGTAGCCTTGTTTTTCCAGAACAATTGTTCGAAGAGGGTGAATGGTTTCAGAACAAACTCTCAAAAGTCTAATATTGTTTCGGAATCCAGCTTTACAATTTTGATGTAATTAAAAAAAAAAGATCCCCTTCAACTCACAAAAATGCATTACCGATAAGTTATAAAAAATTTGCGAATCGAAAAATAAGCCAGCAATTGTTTATTGTATAACAAATAGCAGCTTAATAAGTTATTATGGAAGTAACAAATGAAAGTTCAACTTTTTCCTCTAATTTAAGATTCGCTTTATAATTCAGCAGATTTAACTTCAGCTTCATTTGGGTTTTCAGTTTTACGATTAAAATTTTGTAACTAAATTGGACCATTATCCAAATGGGTTAAAGTTTTGAGCGTTATCCTTTTGTAATATGACTGCGGTAAATGCTTATAGGGACATCAGAGTCCCTTTGGAGCGTAAATGTGACATTTTTATAGCCAATTCTCTAACTCACTGACAATTGTTGATATAACAAGCTGATTAGCGGATACCGATTTATTTTGTGTGGGTCATTTCAGCTTAAAAATCCGTTGAATAATTTTGGACTTTTGTAAATTGTTTTTTCGACTGCGTTCGAACGAATGCATTCTATTTTTTTTTTTATTATTATTATTTGGTAACAATGTAAAATATGTATATTTAAGTATTATTTTAACAAATCAATAATGTTTTGAATGATAAAAAGTTATAGTTCTTGCTGAAACGAAATTTCGAAAACCTTGGGCATTGAGATCGAATTTATATTCATCGCGCCTAAAATTTAGGGAAATATAACCCGAGTTGTTAATTTTTTGAAGTTTTTAACAAAGATTACAAACAATATTAGAAGAGCATGAGTTTAATATATAATTGTGACTGTAACAGGACAACATTTTGTTTAAATTTATCGAAAGGCTTATTAACGATTTTAATTAATTTCACATGTTGATGTTAATTGTCTTAATAGTTAAAAAAATTCCGAGTAGATATTCATTCTTTATAGTTGAATTGATTTCAATACAACTAAACAATGGCATGATATTCGAATATGAAGATGTTTCGGTCATTTTTTTCTTTTCTTTTTTTCTTCTTCATTGGTGCGTGTTATGCGTATTAAATTTGATAAAAAATTATTAATTTTAGATTTTTTTGTTTTTATTTGAAGGGTTGATTAATGGATAAAACAAAAACAATTAAAACACATTTTAACACTTGTAGGCCATTATATTGTAACACAAAAGATTACACATTATTGTGCTTAACACTACCAAACGCACACTCAAAGAAAAATATCAGTTATGCTAAATAAATATCAAAACGCTACTACAGGACCACCCTATACGATGTATGAGCACCATGTATTCATGAAGAACGCAGAAGAATTTTATTATTTCTTGTAAGTTGTAACGCTGGCATAAATATGCCAACTGTCTCGTTTGAATTCTGGCGAAAAATAGATTGTAGAGTTTTAGACAATTTAACACATTGACTGCCACGACAGAAAAACAAACAGAACGAAATTACTAGTTATCTCGTAGTTCGGCAGTTAACGTGTTAATTTATTTTAGTTGGTCGGAATATAAATCATATCCATTATTATAGAGGACATGTGCAGAGTACATATACTGTATATTCTTTTTAGATACAATTCTGATTTGTATTGTTTTATTTTTATAAAGGGCGATTATACAGATATTTTGCTTTGAGTGTATTTGAAGTGTTCATTAATTCTTGCCGCTTATAGCTAACGCTGTTGTGGATGCTTTTGGTATAGCCTTCTGTACCATAATTAATTAACATTTTAATTTTTTTGTTTGGCTTATAGTTCACAGTTTGGGCTGTGTTGGAAAGAAATCATATTGACAGCAAACGTGTGTCGTGTCCAATGTGAATGGTGGTTACCACTACTACCATAACTACTAATAATATTATGCCCGTAACTACAATAACAACTAATAGTTTAACACTGAAACTGTTAACATCATTTGATAAATGTATTCTAATGTTTCTTTTAACAAAGAAGGAAGGGGGGTAATGCGGGTATTTACATATATTTTGTTTTATATTAATTTGTTGTAAGAAATGTATAATTAAATATTTATGCTAAACGTGTTTACTAAATCTTAAAACAATATTAATAAACTTTCCGTTTACCAAAAAAAAAACATCTTTTCTCTATATTTTTCCATATCTGCTTTGGATTAGTCTTTCTTTCGACAAGATTTAACAAATGACTGCTGGGTGAACTTGTTAATTGGATTAGTCAATTTTGCTACTGTTCTTTAGCAGTAGCCAGTGAATGGTAATTAATCAAAAATTTATTTTTTATTAAATAAATTAACAGAATAGATTGGAAAGAAAAATATTAATTTCTATGCCAAATCAAATTGATTAGAAAAAGGTAGAAGAAAAAAAAATAACCTACAATCATAGAAACTTATTTGACAACAAATTTTTTCAGTTTTCTTTTTAATTTAGATTTGTTTTAATTTATTAAATTATTTGTTTATTTTAATTTTTAATTCAAACTTGAATACATTTTTTACTTTGTTATTAAATCATTGATTAAAGGGGAACAATTATTAAATAATTTTAATTATCTTTATAGGTGATATTAGAAACGACTATGCTTATCATCTGAAAATAACTGAAAATAGTGTAATGAAATGGAACTTATAAGACTTGAAATACAATACGCATCCAGAATTACTTAATTTTCTTTTTCAGAATATTCAAGTTCAATTAATGTCTTCTCCTTTTATAATTTTAATTGCAAACATTTGCTATGGCAAACGAGACTTAAGGGAAATAAAGCCATTCCATACACTTATGTATACGTGAAATTGTCTTCACAATTTTTTTCAAGTTTCGTAATTAAGATATCGACTATAAGCTTCAACCATGTTACAAAACTCTTTTTGGTAGTAAAACTGCAAACAAAAAGCTGAAAATTATAATTGAATGTTCCTGACTCCATAATACCAAATTCTTCACCAATATTTCTCTTCGAATACTTGGTTCAGGTTATAGCAGTTACAATAAAAAAATAACTTTTTTCCATTCATTCGTTAATTCATACGATATGTGAATTTTGATCAAATTCAAGACATCACTCGCCGTGTATGATATTTAATTGTAGCTTAGACTTAATCTATGGGGTAGCATTTAAAACATAATCGCATTCGATAGATAGCGAAGGATTTATTTTCCGAGCGTCTACTCTAATTATATGACCGAGTTTTTTTTTCTTTATATGTTAATATGATAAACGATTTTTAGAAGCGTCGTATCGAATATGGAGTGTATATCTAGGTTTTCTTTTGAAATTATCTTTCATTGGAAATTTAGTTTTTGGAAAGTTTTACGTAATTTCTTATCTTATCTTTCTCTTTGCTTTAGAATATCATTTCTATATTCTGAGCCTAATTTGTTATTTTATACGAAAAATTTCTATTTAAACGCACAAATTTGTCTCATGCAGTTAAGCGCATCGCTTACTTGAAAACAACAACAAATCTAGAAATCTAGGAATATTTATTAACGGACTAACAATTGCTTTAGTTTTGTTTACTAAGCCTAATAAAACAACAAAAAGGAACGAATAAATTTAAAAAAAATAATACATAGTACATAATTGGCCATTACAACACTTCAGTCAGGATTACGGCCTAGCTTCTCACACCACTTATGTTGTGTGTGTTAATTTTATACATGAGTGGCGGCACCTACAGTTTAAGGTCGACTCCCAACGACAGATTTTTGAGAAACTTTTCATGGCAATTTTATTTACTCTCTGACTTTTTGCCAGAAATCTGCTGAGAGGAAGCCACCGAAGAAATATTTTTTTTTAATATTTCGTTTGTGATGTCTGACCGGGGATTCGAACCATGGCCTTTCGTCTAATAAGCCAACACACTACCCACTAGACCACGGCGACTTAAAAAAAAATAAAAGAAAACTAATTAAGAACAAAAAAGTAAGTGCGGTCAAACGAATGTCTATGACTATATAATTGGTGTTGTGCCTTTATAAAAAAGACAATAAATTATAAAACAATATGAATAAAGTTATTTAAACAATATATACAACAGCATAATAATTTAGAAACGATATTTTAGATTCAGTGTAAAATTATTGTTTAATTAATTAATTAAAAATAAAAAATAAAAAAAATATTTCAACATACATAGAAATAAGTTTTGCATAAAATACGTGTGTAGTGATTAAGAGTATTTAATTGAATTTACCTTGATATGGATGTTTGGAGATCTCCGTTAGTTCCTGGACTAAGTCTTTCCTTTTTTACATTATTACTGGTCATATGTAATGACTGTTGTTGCTGCTGTTGCTGCTGCTGCGACAATGATTGAAGATGTTGATGTGCTTGCTGATGCTTATGAATTTGATGATGTTGCTGTTGTTGTGTATGATTAGTTGATTGTTTAAGGGAATGACATGGTAAATCATCACTGGTATCATTAACCGTATGGTTAGCAGTTGAATTTTGAACCTGATTATTGACTAAATTGCTAATATTGCTGCTGCTATTACTGCAATTGCTGGCAGTGCTACTAGTGCGTCCACTAATTATATTGCTATTACTATTGCTGATGCTGTCGTTGTTGTTATTGTTGTTGTTATTGTTATTGTTATTTATGGAATTTGTATTATTATTGTTGTTGTTGTTGTTGCTATTATTATTATTATTATTATTTACCATAGCAGCAGCGACTGCTGCCGCCGCTGATGATTCCATAATAGCATCCTTTAAGGAATCAAGATCTGCTGTTGCCACACGCGGTGACATTCGTTCATTTTTAACTTTTTCCAAGTACAGATAAGCAGCTGCCGCTGCAGTAGGCGTTATGGTGAGATCAGTTCCTTGTACTGGAGACGAACCTGCTGTCAACAGAGGTGTTTTGCTCTTCTCACAATTCGGCTTAACACTCTCAATAGTATTGTTGATACAGTAACCACTCAATAGTAATGAGCGTTCGCTCAGCATTTTCTTTTCCGCAATGTACGCTTTCTTTTGCTCAATCTCAGCCTTTTTGTTCCCTAATGCGGTAATTTCTCTTAGACGCTGATAATCCAATCTTTTGTTTGCCTCGTTATACAGGTTTTTGTCAACTTCAGAGAATTCCTTTAATACGTTACGGCGTAAATCGTCTGCAATTAAGATGAAAGTGAAAATGTGGTCAATTGAAATATCGGAAAACATTTAAAAGGTCTTTTGGGTCACATCTCATACTAAAGTAATTCGGAATACATATGTAAAGACAAATTCGAACAAAATGGAAACAATTGAAGAGAATTAAAATTATTTATTTCACATATTCACTTGCACACCTGTATTCGAATACTTTTTACAACGCCAAGCAACAGTAGAGAACGAGCACGATTAGAAAGTCACATGTCAACGTAATGCGTCACATTAATATCTATAAATTGACAAGTGGCAATGAACTCTATACTATCATTTGTATCGTTGTATTGTATTGTTATTGTTAGCAACAGAGTACTGGAAAAAAGTGTGAAGAGTAACGACTAAACAAGGTATGAACGTCACCGCCCATCATAATAATCAAACAAATCCAAAAGTAACAACAACAACAACAACAACAACAACAAAAAGAAAATGTTTTAATTTTTGTTTAATACTCGTGTAATAATAAGAGAGGTATATACATACATACACACATGTGTGTACAGAAAGAGAGAGTGTTGTGTATGAGTCTGTAATATAGCATTAACCAGGGTATTCAAACTTATTAAGATCTCATTCTCCAAATTCAATTTAAAAAAATCGCCAACATTTGTGAAAAATTTTTAATTAAAAAAAAAATAAAAAATTTTCTTATTAATTGCAAAAACTTGACAATAAACAAAAAGATTTGTGAATGCAAGAATGCTACAATGTTTACTACTGAGTAAATAGTTTATAGTTTACTAATAAGATAATAAGATATTTCTATGACTAATATATTATTTTATGTGCATACATCTTTACATACATACAATTATAAGATGCTTAAATAAAATGATTTGCATTTCATCATTTTCTTATTTTTTTAAGAATTCAAATTGGATAACATTTTTTGAGAAAGATTTGGTAATAACACGTGCAAGACTTCATTGTTTATTCTACTGCTGTGAACTTCTTGGTCATTATTACTAGTTGGAATTACCAGCATATTAAGTACAAAGAAAATAAGTTCTGTAAAATGCTACGTATCTACCGCATTCTTATAATGATAAAATCTTGAACAAAAGTTTGTAGAAGACTTTCATCAGCCATTTCAACTTTCCTTAATTAAATATAAAATATCAAGCCAAACTCAATGCCAATGGTTTAGATTTAACAGAAGAAACATGTTTGGGCAATCAATTGCTATATTAATCTACATTAATGTACATGTACATTTAGAACTATATGATGAAATTAATTGAAAATTATTCACTTCACTACCCAGCAATGATCCAAACTATGGGAAATAAATTTTATGTCCCGTATGTAATATTTTTGAATGAATCTTTAACAAAATGGGAATAGAAATAGAAATTTACCGGAATACCAAAAAATTTTAAGACATCGTACCAAAAGCACAGAATGTAATCATTGCATGCGTATACTTTTGATGGACAGTGTATATATATGAGCACTTCATTTAATATGTACATAAAATAAGGAGAATAACTTTTCTCAAAACAAAATCACAGCTCATAAAAATAAATAGCCAACAAAATTCCTAATTAAGTTTCACAATTTTCAAGTTTAAAGCAAAGTCCCCGCATCTGGAAACCCTGACAGTAAGTATAGAAATTTTTTTGCAATTAATGGTGGACGATAAACTGATCAGGAAATCATATTAATGCATTCAAGTGTGTAAATATATTTTCTATTTACGCATATACATATGTATGTGTACATAAATGGGTACATATCTATCTGAACGTAAATGTGTGGGTTATACAGCACACAGTATAACTGAACTCGTTTTAAAAAATGTTTCATCGTCTGGCTATTTTTTTTACCTAAACAGGCAATTATTTAAAGGACGAGTTCTAATGATTAATGACATTTTATGGAGCTGCGTAGTTCGGGCTCTACTTAATAATATATTGTAAGAAATTTAAGAAAACATATGATTTTAATATTTCAAATTGATCCGTTTGAAAGTATAACATTTTTACAGCATCTTGCCACTTGCTATGAAAAAAACTTTCTTTTGAACAAATGGCAATGGTGTGTATACGACACAATATAATGCAATACCCATACATACTTAGTACAGATATTTTCCTCAATAATCAGTCGATTGTTACGATAAAGATTGAAAAGTCTATTATCAGTAATTGAAAATACTCCTACTTGGCAATGAGTTTGAATTTCAATATCCAGCATTCCTTTATTTTCGCTTTTAGCTTATTTATCATTAAATTTGCATATTCTCTACACAAATCTTAGTTGTAAATAGTCCTCATAAGTTTTCGATTGGGTTGCAATTGCGAATACATAGCGGTCATGGAAGAAAATCAATATTCTTGAAAGGAAACCATTCCATATTCTTACGTCAAAAAAGTGATTTGCACAACTTTCGTCAAGTTTTGTGATTAAGGCATATTGTAGATATGTTGTTGAAATGAACAGGAAGCTTGAAGTTATAAGACAATGCTTCACACACTATAGCACTTGCATTGCCAAAAACAACTGTCTGTCAAAACTACAGTCTCTTATTGTGTATCTCAATTAGTAATGGCTTAGACTTAGTTATTCTTTTGTTGAATGAGATAGTATTTAAATCACGGGTAATAGATTTCGTAGTAACTGGAAGACATAATTTTTTTCTTTATTTCTCGGCATGATAAACGATTATTGGTGACCTTATATCGATGCTGCCCTTTTTAGCCGATTTTTCTTTTGGAATTAATTTCATTGGAGATTCAATTTTATGATTTTTTACTAAATTTTTCGGCAATTTCTTACCAGTCATTTAGAACGCATTATTTTTCTATTCTATTTCCAAATCCAAATGAATTACCTTAACTTTTCACTAATTTGTTATTTTTTGTATATAATTTTAAATTAATTTAAATTAAAAAAGTTTGAATATCAAATAGCACATATTAATGAACGTTTTGACAACTGCGATCAAGAGAATGTCATAAAAACGGTAACTAGTTTACAAATACATGAATATTTATTATTTTTTAAAAATGTCGATAGTCTAATAATTGCCAGAAGCGACTATTTTGAAAATATTTTAAATAAAATAAATTATCACATTCATAACGGTAAACGATATTTCTCGTTTTTAAAAATTAGACGTCAAAAAAAAGAAATTTTTTGTTTGCGTTTTCTCGATAATTTCATTTTTTTTTTACAAATTCATTTTCGAATAGCATGTTGCGTTCTCAAATAGTGTTGTTAAGAACAAATTAAGTCGGGTCAAAGGATTGCCTATCTTAAGATTACGTTTACTATGAGTAAGGGTAAATGCTAATGAATTTTGTGTATATTTATTACTTTGGTAACAAATACAATTTATAATAAGCCACTTAAATTTCATTCCTTATAATTTATTTACATTTTTAACTAATAAAGATTTAAAAATTTTGTTTGTTTGTCAAAACCAACTCATTATCATGGAGAAATTTTGAAGTTATTTTTTTTTTTAACGGGAATTCTCCACCGAGAATACTGAGTAAATTTTTTACTGATCGATATTTTTTAAGCTGCGTTCCATTTATTATTTCTTTTTAGTAAGAAATTTAAATTAGATTCTAATTAGATCAATAGACGAGGTCTATTGCTTCATCACTAAAAGCATAATAAGACTGAGTAATAAGGCAACAGACGAAATTCTGACTAATTGTCGAGTATCATAATATTATTTCGAAAATTCGATTAAAGTTTTGCTTTCCAATGGGCCCCGACCGTCGAACTTTGCTAACTTTTCATTAGTACCGTCTGCACTTTATTAATCATTCCTGCCAATAGAATATAGGATTGCAAACAATTGGCGAATGAATGAATATTCAATGGTTCCTCTGGTTAAACTTGTTATTCTTTTGCTTGAATGGTTTTTTTATTCTTTTTTTTTTAGCTGAAATATGTTGTATGTACGTGAAGTAGATAGGGGTGTCTGTTAAGTTGTACCTGTACAGAAATTTTTAAAGCAAAAACCTTATTAACCATTAGCATTTAATGTATAATATAGTTCGTTATCAGAAGTGTGGAGCGTGGTCGATGAGTTCGGATGAGCTGGTTGTTAAATGTTCAAAGTACTTGGGTTGAGTTGGTTGTTAGTTTCTTCATCTTCATTTTCGTGTTCTTGATGTTACTTTTGCAGTTTTTTCTATCTTCTATTTTTTTTTAATTTAGTTTCAGGAACAGGTGTATACAAGAGTATATGATTTAAATTGACGCTAGTATGAGTTCAAGTGCGATTGGGTGTGCATGAGCGCTTGTATCTGACCATCATTGCAAATCACATGCAATCCATTAGAATTGTTTTAGTCCGGGAGTTGATTTCTTTTTTTGTACGGCCACTGACTAAGTTTGTCCATCTCGATGCATTTTATAAAGTGCTTCTACTTTAACTTGTGAATGTTTGTTTGTAGTCGTAGACCAGTATAGTTTGGTAACATGAAATAAGCAACGCTGTTAAACTAAATATTAATTAGCGCATGGATTCTCATCCACCGGTCATTCACCATCTAAAGAAGAACATTATTTTTACACTTGTACTCTCTCTTATGCACATGCAGGCAAATAAACGAATACGTTTTAAACATATTTCTTGAACAGATGTATGTGTTTTTCATCTTGAAAATACTTACAGTTCATAAGCAATCGAATAGAGTTGTGCTGCTCGATCTTCTAAATGCATTTTTTAATTTTTCGATCATTTATTTGTTCTCTAAATTGACATAGAGGTGTCCGATGAAAGTAATTTTCCATTGTGTTGACATTAAAAATTGTATAATTCATAAATTTTATATCAGTCTGATGATGGAAGAACTTAAATTATTGCTGCGACAGTGCGACAGTTAGAAAAATAATATTCTTCTTCGTATATCTTTCAAGACGAATAGGGAATAAGCTGTAATTTTTTGTGAAAATATATTACGGGTTCACAAAACATGAATTAATATCATGGAATCAGATGACTGGACATGGAATCAGATTACTGGACAGAAGGCTGCAAAAGCTTTAGTTGCGTTTTCTTGTCTTAAAGTAGTTTCGTTTATTAAAATAAATAGAAAAATGGACAAAATTCACAATGTAGACATTTCACACGTCCACATCCACATCCAGATTCATTCAAGATTATGATTTGTATTCAATTTTAATTTTGAAAGACAATATTTGCAAAAAAGCTATTCTACTTCATCTGAACATTTTAATTTTTGAGTATAAAGTGCTTCCCATATCTATAACGTCATTTCTATTTTGATATCCTCTGAAATATTATTCCTTTTAGGGCTGTTTTTTGAGTGCGGGATTAACCTTAAGTTTAAGATAATCTCCAGTTAAATTTAATCTTCAGTTAACTGAGTTTCCATTTTTTGAGTGGGAGTTTAAACCGTGTAGAGCTACCATATTTATAAGCTTTTCACAACAATTTGCTTTTGTATGATATTTAAGTAAAAAAATAATTTTTGATAAATAATAAATAAATTAAGAATTTCCATTGTCCAATTGGGTTTTATATTATTCATAATCGCTTATTTATTTGTTTTATTCGGCTTTTTCTCACTTAAATGTTTTGTTTTTTAATAAAATTTGTCAACTACTTTCAACAGTTAATCTTAAGTTTAAACCACCAACGTTGGTGGGTTAAACTTAAGATTAAATGTAAGATTAAGTAAACTCAAAAACTGAATACGTAGATTAAAGTTAACTTAATCGTTAATCATCCACTCAAAAAATGGCCCTTAAAGATTTATTTATTTTTCCTCTTTGGAAAGAGAAAACGTCTAAAAAAATTATCCACGTCTTATTTTAATATTTTTTTTCATATTTTTGATTAAGAATTGTTGTGACTTGTCACGGTGTTCTGCTGAAATACAATTTTTTTTTGTTTGAGGATTTTTGTGATAAAAAGGCAGTAGACTTAATTCCAGAGTTAAAAATAAGTTTCGGCTTTTCACCTTCGATTTCTCCATTCGAAATAAGAGCCGCGATCGAAATATCTTGAAAGAAAGTTTTAAATTTCTTTCTTCATACCATAAAAGAGCCAAGACCAAAATTTCTGGTAGAAAAATTGAATTTGTGATAGAAAAGTTGTTCTGTGGTAATTGGAGGGTTAATTTTGCATAATATAGAGGCCACAGGAAATGCGGTCTAATGCTGAGCACCGACTATGGCCTAATTCTAAATTGATTTTATAACACTGAATGGATTCTATAAAAAAACACAACAACAATAATAAACTATGTAAATATTTTCTTATAAGAAAAGATGTTTTTGTTTTTGTTTTTTTTTTATCAGCTCTTAAAATTAAATTTCAATTTTTTTGAATTACAATAGAATTGTAAAATCTTAGATTTTAATTGCATGGAAGAAAAATATGATAATTTTTATGGCAGTCAGTGATGTAATTGTAGGTACTCGAAAATGTCCAAAATCGATCATTATTTTCTGTTCGAATAACTCATATTCAAATCATAAGCATAATAAATACACATCGATTTATATGACAAAGAAGTTAAAGGTTTTTATTTTCGTCTGTTTAGCTGCTACTTCGTTGGACCTTTCGGTCAACATATTGTATAATAGGATAACTCAACCGAATATTTATAAAACTTTGTACGAATATTTATATGTTTACGATCATTGAGAGATCACTTTGTAATACAATTTTTATTTTCAAGCGTCAAAGACTTTTATTTAATTTTTTTAATGAATTAATTTTAATATCGTTTATAATAATTTTAATATTTTAAATATTTTATCCTTATTTTAAATTGATCATACTCAAAGACATTTCATTCTTTCATTACATTTTTGTTCTTGTATGGCACATTACATAATTTAACACTTTACAGTTCCAGTCAGAGTTTAGTTTGTTACATGGAAATGGCGCTTTGTATTGATATCAATTTAGATTTGAATTGCAAATCGAGTCGGATCATAATCATGAAAATATCCATCTATTGATTGAAGACTGTCGCCATGAAATTGACGGGAATGTATGATAGGAGTAAGAAAAAAAAAGAAAAACACACATACAACGATTAAAAACACAACCATTAAAAAACACAATCATTGCACAGTGGTACAAGCCTTCTAAAACAATTATAAAAAACCAAACAATGTATGTACCATAAAATTTACCCCCGCTTTTATGTTTAAAAATTCTTTTTCGTGAAATAAATATCATAAAAATATTAATAATTAATAAAATAATTAATTTGATAATAATGCACTAGTATGCATATTTTCCAATACATACAAGTCATTTTCATCATTCGTTTACAATCCTTTAGTGAGGGTTACCCACCCATGTTGAGTGTCTTAGCTCTGAAGAAATTTTAAAGAATTTGTCATGGCAATTGTATTTACTTTAACGCCGCTGAGAGAAAGTTGGCGAAGAAATATTTTTCGCATTTCATTTTGACCGAGATGTTACAGCTAGGGTTTGAACTACAGGCTCTCGTCTAATAAGGCAACACACTGCCTACAAGACTACAGTAACTTTAAAGCTTGTAATTGTAATGAAAGGTATGTAAGATTCAAGTTAAGAAAAAAGATTGCACAAGAAATACTTTCGCATATGTTGTATGATTTAAAGAATTATTTCAGGACGAAAAAATGTGATATTGTACCTGTTTATACGTTTCGGTAGGCTGCATATGATGCATGCAAAGAAGTCATTCCTTGAACACTTTCTACTGGGATTCAACAGTCATAAAACTACGACGTCTATGTAAGGTTATAAAACAGTAGAGTTTTTAATCACGTGTAAAGCTACTGAGCTGTTAAGCTCAATTATAAACAAACTTTTTTGTACGGTTTACAAAACCACAGAGATTCCATACTCCAACTACTGGAGATTTAATGTTCTTCTAGTCCTAGCGATTCACTAATCACAATTCGTAGATGGCTACTTAGGGTAGTTGCTAATGAAGAAGGCGGAATAGGCATTAAGAACACATTCGAAAACAAATTCTTCTTTACTTAAATGCGTAATAAAATTATAGGAATTTTTATTAACTGCCATAAATCCTTTTTTAAAAAATAAATCCCACATGACAATAATTTAGGTTCGTTATTTTTTCGGAATGTCAATCGTACAGTGTTGTTCTAGGCAAATAATTTGAAGTTTAGTTTCGTTTGTTGTATTTGCTGTGGGTATGTATTTGGAAAGAATATTAAAATTTCGACTGAGCGAAGGAGTTTTTTTAATGTGCAAACAGCTTTATTTTAAAAGCATACGAATTATTTTTCGTTTCAGTTTTACGTTTTTAAAAATTGTTTACTTGTTAATATTTCTTCTTAAACTAGGTAAATTGTTTCTTGTATTTGTATATGTATCAACCTTAAGGTAGATGAACATGCATTAGCATACATATGTATTTACTTGGTTATATACGTACATGCTTACATACTTACATAAATTCGAATATTAAATAACAAACAACAAAGCACACGGAAAAGAGGAGCTTCACCATACAATAAATTTGTCACAATACTTGATGGGTGTAGAATTTTAATGGAAAGAGTTTCAAAACAAATTCATAAACTGCAGCTAAAAATTTTTTTTTGTTTTCCTTGCGAACAATAATTGTTTTATACAATTGCAAACAATGTGGAAAATATCGTATAACACTACATACACAGACATTGTAAAATTTCGTTAATATCTGTGCTCTGCAGATAAAAATAAATATTTTGATGACAGACTGCTTTGATTGAAGATATTATAGTCATAGACAATCGTTTGTACGCACTTCATTTGTTGTATTCAATTTGTTTCCCTTAATTTGTTGCATCGATTCGTAAACTTGCCACTATTTTTAATAAGACATTCGTTTGACTGCAGTGGTCAAAATGCTAATTAATTTGTGCCGTTCGACAAGTTCAAACAAGCTTTTTATTTTAATTGTTAATTTTATTAAAAAAAATAGTTAATTAGTGAAAAATTAAAGTATCTCAAATAATTAAATAAAATAATTCAAAGCAAGAAGTTAAATAAATCTTGTAAACTAAATTATTATAAAAGAAATCAACAGAAAGTGATGACATGTAAAGCCATACGTAAGCGTTACCCATGGTGAGAAATTAGGAAATACTCCATCTTTCATGTTCTACGAGATTTATAGCTCGTGTTTTAAATGCTACCACGTCGATTAAATGGAAAAATGAAGTCTAAAATACGATTAACTAAGATACACAATGGAAAAGATCTTATTTTCCTCAGAATACATGTTATGAACTGAAGGATAAAAATATTTATCTTTTAGAAAAAACTTTAATTTACATGTTCCAGGCTGTTACATTTGCTATTGTCATGATTTTGACCATTCAAGTGTTGTTCGATTCAACTTGACTTTAAGAATTTACCATTATCACCAGAATGCATTTAGCAATGTTTTTGAAACTTCAGCAAGATAAAGGGGATATACCTGTTACTTATAAAAGTTAGTGACGGCATTTTTACTAAAATGAAGATCCACTTCCATTGCCAGTATGCAGTTCTGGTAGCAAATCCATCTTATGGCGAATCCTCATATTTATGCAGAAAGTAGACAGATTTTGACTTTAAATGATCTAAAAGCGGATATGAAGTAATTTTGGTTAGGTACTGAAATTTAATTCCTTACTAACCACCTGAACTCCAGCAATATGAAAGCTATCAAGATTTTTAAAATTCTTTAAAAATGATTTCATTTTTTAAATTTAAATAAAACTGTGCTCATACAAATATCCTCAAATTTTTTTGCATTTTTAATGAGTTAATAGAATAAATGAGTTTAATTTTTATTTAATTTTTAAGCTAATAAATAAGCAAATTATTTGGTAAATAAAAATTCTAAACTTCAATTAAAACAAATCTATTAAAAAAAAAGACTGCGGTCAAACGAATGTAAATGACTGTGTCAGTGACACCGAGTGATGAACAAACTAATTTGACATGTTTAGAAATATGAAATTTTGCACACATTATTTCCGAAGATGAAGACAATTTGAATGATTATAGTATTGTATTCATGTATAGAAAACATATCATTAAGATAATTCGCAAAGACAATAAGTCCACTTTTTTTTTGCAAAATTGAGATTTTAATGCAAAACGGAAACACTATACAAAATGCATATTTTACAACAAAAAAATATGTTCTTATGTAGTTTAAAGTTGTTGTCCACAAAACTACGAAATATATTAAAAGCACGTGCTAACTCCACGAATATTAATTATTAATTGATTGATTAATTGATTCAGGTCATTTAAAGAGAGCTATTTTGTAAAATTAATTACGTTTAAAAAGTTTACAAATTTTAAAAACTGAAAAAGCTACAATGTTTTTTGTGTGTCCTGACTTATTACATTTGCGAATTAGATTAACGATATTTATATTTGTTTTTCTAGACCAGAAGAAGAAGTGGACGTAAATGTTAAATTGAGAATTTAATACAAATGAGAAGTAAATATTGGAAATCTAAAGATATATTTTCCGTAATACAAAATTTTCTCTCTTTTGATACGTTCTTTACTGTCTAAATATGTAAAAATAAATGTCTATGCTAATGTGACAAATTTTGTCGAATTTTATTTTATGGTGAATTAGTTATCGATATACATTTTTATTGATTCACAGATATAAAGTCACGTGATATACAATAGAGAGCAAATTAGCATAAGCCGAAAAGAGAAGCTTTTACATACTCGTACATACATACATACACGTACATGTGCGTAAACTTGATTTTAATTAATCAAATCGAATGTTAACAATAAAATGGTAATATTTTTAATCAGTGTGCTATTGTTAACTGTTTGAATATTTATTTGAACGAATTTGTGACAACATATCTATCACACACATTTATTATTTTAGTTTCGCTAATCAGTACCTAAAATTGGATAGTTGGTGTGACAGCCTAAATAAAGCTCAATGTGACAGGAGTTTTCTGATGGTAAAAAAATTAAAATCATTCATAAAGTAAAATTAAATCGGGATTTTTTAAAAGCAGCTACTGATTCTTTAAACGACACTGATTTTTCAGACAGAAAACGACAGAATGCGAAATGATTTTTTGATTAATCAAATTGCATCAACATATTGACTTTAATTTAACAAACGTAGTGTCTACTGTTAAAATTAGTGATATATTGGGTCTTTGAACTGAGACTTTCCAACTTTAGAGCTGCTGGTAATGATCATTTTGTTGAAGCGACATCTGTCAAATAATCTTAAACGAATGGGCTGATCTTAATTTTAATGGGCACATGATCAAATAGTTCGTAGGGATATCAATCTATTTAGGTCAAATTTACTAATTTTTTAGGGCTGAATTGAATGATCTGAACCTTTGGATGGATTATCACATTGGATATTATGCACTTGCGATTTGGAGGCATGGTCGCCTCACATTTGGGTGATGTGACTCGTCAGACTTTTTCTTGTACTTTTTTCTAAAGTCGCAGGTGTTCGCGCATAATTAAAAAACCACAGCGGTACTTAAAGCCAACATAACCCATGCCGTCAGTCAAATTCAGCCTGATTTATAAATCAGAGTCACGGAAAATTGTACACTTAACGTATGCTAAAGTCAGTTCTCCCATTATGTTCCACACAAAATGGTATCAATAAGACTTTCAAACGAATAAAAGATATCGATCTTAATGTTCGGTTATTCTAAAAAACAATGATCAAACAAAATAACTGACTAATATTTGACTCAGAGTTTGAGGTAAGCGTAGCTTAGACTTCATTGTTTTCCATTTAATTGACGGGGCAATATTTAAAGCTTGGGCAATAATAACTGGAAGATTAACGCATTATTGTTCCAGACATTTTGTTTTATATAATATATCTTTTGGCTTTAAACAATTGATTACTAACGTTTCGATTTCATACAACATTTTTAATGCAAAGAAATTAAAGGAAACCCATTTTGAAGGAAAAACCAAGTGCAGTCAAACGATTGTCAATGACTGTACATTCTCATATTATAGTTGTGGTGAGTTTTTATCAATAATGCCGATTGATTATTTGATTTGTTAAACCAAAATTAAATTTTTGATCTAAAATTTTTTTGATTCATACCAAAGCAATGAGGTGATGTTTTAAGTTTATTAATGGGACTTGTCGAGTATGTGAGCATGTGATCATGGATTTTCAACAGTTTATTAATCATGTATTCGCTATAACAATACAAAAATATTTAATTTGCATTTTATGCCAGACAACATTAAGTCGTTTTAATTTTTTTTCTTTTATAACTAATCGCCGGTTGATACGCATAAATTCTAACTTTTATTGTTGAAATTTTTTTTAATATGCTTTGTTTATTATTATTCTTCTTATTATGAATTTACGAAGCGGGTTTTAATGTTGATCTAAATACCAACTCTATATATGTATAGGGTAATTTCTTAAGCGTTTCCTATGTTTAAATTTAAATAAAATATTGTGTGTGACGTCAACGTTTGAAATATCAAATATCCGCCACGACTTTTTTGGGTGGAACGAATCTGAAATGTTGCATTTTCCATGACTCAAAGGCATATATCAGGCTGAATTTTACCGAAAACACCACAAGAAGAAGTATAAAGATGCACTCTGAACTGGTTAGATGGTTAAGATTAGAGTCCATGCATCAAAACAAACTGAATAAATGACTACTGATTTGACAGGTGTGGTCTCAACAAGATTGCTTTTATCAGCTGTCAAAGTTCCATAGGTCTCTGTCGGAAGACTTGATATAATAGAGGTGATACAGAACGAAAGTTAATATGAGTTTTGAAAATTGCACTATGTGGGTATTACAATTTATGTTAAAAGACTATTCAAATATATCCGAAAATAATAAGTACACCATTTTGTGTAAAAATTAATACAGTATTATCCGGATATAAGCACTTACAAAAATGCTTGCGAAACAGTGCTAATAAGCGGGAATTTTTATATCGATAACTTGAACCTGAGAGCAAATAGCAGCGTGTCATTCAAGCTTCGAATTCGATAAAATTCCGTCTGGTTGGTATGGTGAACAATGTTGCAATTTGTTGGCCGCCCAGCAGTAGGAGGCCATGGGTACTGTAGTAGCATTAATTAGACAGATAATAGGGCCGTTGACTCGATCAAGACCTGTACCAGGTCAGATTAGTAGAAGAAGAGTCTTTCAAATTATGAATAGCCAACATTGGTGCATTGTAGGCTTTCTATCACGAATCAGTTACCTAAGATTGCTTTACCTCAGTTGGTTATGTCTCCTGGATGGGTCGAGAGCAGAAGAATGAAATCGTAAAGAAAATTCTATGAAATTACATTGTGCGGTCCAATTTCTTTTACTACTTATTGCAATAAATAGCATTAATGGTAAATATTGGTTTCCAACGGCTCCAGAAATCCAGAAACGTCGCTTAAACGTAGAAGCTAGAGGACAGGATCACTTTGGGAACGAATATTGCCACAAAGCGGGTGCATATAAATGATTTCTTTTAAAGTAAATTTGAAGAGATGAAGTATAATTTTTCGCGTTTATAAGCGGGGAATGCTTAAAATCTGGATGCATATATCGAAATAGTTTCAGTATATTATTATAAATTATTATATTTAGGGAAAAAAATAAATAATTATTGTATGAATTAATTTGATTATTCGATTACTAAGATCGGATTGGATTGATTTGGAAATTTGGCACACTTAATAAATGACACGAGCATTTTCCATAAATGAGCCTATGAGCTTAAGTACTGCTTCACTTTATAAACGATTTATTTGGTGTATAGACGCCAAATAACAACTTCTAGAAACCATGTACATACATTCATATGCATATGTACCTGTATATATAGTTCTTTATCTAATGGTGGTTGATAAAAAGAAAGAGTGTGTCTCTAAAAGAGAACTATAGATTGAATTCGAATAATAATTTCTAATAATTTCTGGTCAATGTAATAATCACATTTTTGTTCGTAGTTTAAATACGATCCATTATCCATTCATTTCAATTGGAAATCATTGCATTTGGTGACTTTGTCCGTAGACATACGTTATTCGATTGTGATACACATGCACGCATACTGACATACATACATATTTGTTTATTTTCTGGTTATAAAAAATAAAAAATTTTTTTTCATTTGTTTTGTCGATTGAATTTGAACTCTGTGTCATGCCCATAGACACGCTATAATGATGAGTTCTATGAACAGTGATAAGAACAAAAATATTCATCGAATACTTTGAACCCTTAATGAGAGACATGTATAGATAGGCAGATGGCAATTTCGAATTGGAACGCGTTCATTATAAGTCGTTTCATTACAATCTCGTGTGTAAACATATGTGATATGTATGTATGTATGTAGTGTGTGTTTAAATACAATTAAAATGATTTCGTATTAGTTAGTGGCATTTATATATTTCGATCATATGACAATTTAATCCCGTAAATATTTTTATATAAACTTTGTATAATACGACCCGGAAAGGGGGTAATTTTAATGGAGAAGAGTTAACAAAGAATGTTATCACTCTTGCTAGGGTGATTTTAAGAATATAAGTACATAAAACGATCGACCAACACATTGTGGTATTTATTTATAAAGAATATTTTTTTAATTTGTATTATCGCATCCTACTGATATCTTGACATTAAATTAACTAAAATAGGTACAAACAAAATGTATGTACAGTTTTAACAATAAAGATTTAATATTTGTTCGTTTATCATTTTTATTAAAGAGTTCTCACATTGTTTAATACTTTAGTGTCTTATATTCAGGTACACATATTAGTATTATGAAATGTTCGATGACACGTCAGCAGTGTCGAATACTTTAGAACACTAAGTAGAATTGCGAGAGCGTGAACCTACGGCATGCATAAGGCTGGCTATAAATGTAAGACCTCGTGAAGAATATTTGTATTTAAATATACGGCTGGGTGCGTGTGTGTGTAAGTGTGTAAATAATATATAGAACATTTTTAACCGATCAACCGCTCAGTGGCGGCGTCATTGACAACGACAATTGCAGCAACTAAAGCAAACAATACGAGTGGTAGTAGAGAAAAGAACGGAATGGAGTATTATTTGTTTGTGTTATTGTTTTGGACGGAATTATCAAATGGCAACAGCGCAGTTGACTTTTTCATTTGTTGAGTTTCTCTTCGTTGATGTATTTTTTTCCATTCGAAACTTGAAGAGCATTGAGCATTGAGATTGTGATGTACTCTACGTTTTGGCTTTTGCTCTGTTTTTTTTGTTTTTTTTTGCTTGTGCTTTATTTATATTTGTCGTTGGTGATGATGATGTTGCTAGTTGTTTGTTTTTGCTGTGTTGTTGTTGTTGTTGTTATTGTAATTGTTTCATTTATTTTAGAATACCTATATGATGTTATAAAATTTTATTTTTGTTTTTGTTATAATTATTTTGCGCATTTGATGAAGAGAATTGAAAATAAAACAGAAGAAGAGTCGACTAGCCGATACAACTATATGCAGAAACAACAAGAACGTCAGAAACTAATGATCGTAGCAGAGAATACAAAAACAAATAAATGAGAAACAAGAGTACTTGAGTATTCATTATTAATTTTTTGTTTTTGTTTCTGTTTTTATTTTTGTTTTTTATATTATTTGTATAAGGAGAATACTTGTTGATACTCATTTTGTTGTGCGAGTATAACGAGTAATCGATATTTATTTAAAATCACTAAACATGCATAAAGATGTATGTACATACGTATATACAGTGTACGTAGGGGTTTCTATGATTTGGGTTGAATTGCTGTGCTCTGTGATTACAATACGAACACGAGAGAATAGTACAACCTGAGTGCTTAAACACCAACACTAGTGCAGTGACCACGTAAGTACAATGCGTCGCATTTGGGCAATAGAAACACAAGCACATTTGAACCTTTGAATAATCATTTACACTCACAGTCGCAATCATATCTGAATGGTAAACATTGCCGTCTTTAAAATATTTATTCTACGACAATTAAAGAGTGTGGCCCACACTCTTGAGTACAAAATTTCTTGTTTATTTTTATTTTCGTTGTTGCTATAAAGTTTAATTTCTTTTGTTTTGTTTTCTTTTTTTTTGTTTTTGATTCTTTTCGTTTTTGCTTTGGACATATTTTTTTTATTTTATTATCATTATTTTTTATTTATTTTTTTATTTAAAATTTTTAAATTCATCAAAAAATAAACTGTAGACATGTACACATATGTATGTACATACAGATAAATGTTTTTTTTTTTATGGTTGGCTCATGTGACGATCCATTTCGGGTGTGAAATGGCAAAGTTTCGATGAAAAGAGCTTAAACGAGTTCAGAGTGTTAAAATTTACGATCGTTCATGATACAATTTTTTTTTATTGCACATGTAGCAGAGGATTTTAAAATGTGTAGCTACAGAATCGAAATGACAAACATATTTTGATTAAAGAATAAAATAATATTAATTATTAATATTTATATTAATTATTTATTAAAAACATGATTATATGCTTAGAATATAATTCATATTTTCTAAATCTTTTCAATATTTTAGATTCGTTGTAATTCATTGTTTGTTAGTTTTTTTATTTATTAGTTAAAGGGAATACAAATATTTAATTCGTCCACTATAGTGGAAGTGGAAGTCTTAAAAGTAAAGAACGATTTAGTTTTATAAAACACGACAATCCTTTTCCTATTGTATACGAAATAATATTGCAATAGTAAAATGATTCTTGATATCTTTTGTGAAATAACTTCATTACAGAGTTCCACGAAAAAAAATTTTTTTAAATTTTTTGTTAATCTTCGAACTCTTCTTGTGTCTTCGGTTAAAATGTGTAAAGTCTTACAGTTAAAATGTTTACATTCATAAATAACATAACGAAGTAACTTTAGCAACACAACTAACATTACAACAATAATAATTACCACAAATTTATAATTAACAATCATATTAAATAGCGAAATAATTTTTTTCTTGTCGATCATTTTCAGTAGACACCAAGAAAAAAAATGAAGAATTAGTTGACGGAATTACAGTGTTGAGCATGATCACTGTGGCAAATGGCAAATATAAATTTGAAAA
This sequence comes from Sarcophaga bullata, assembly GCA_005959815.1. Taxonomy (NCBI): domain Eukaryota; kingdom Metazoa; phylum Arthropoda; class Insecta; order Diptera; family Sarcophagidae; genus Sarcophaga; species Sarcophaga bullata. Next base: position 109,904 of record QOCX01000306.1, on the reverse strand, counting down.
CGAAAATAAAAACAAGTAATATAAAATAACAAATAAACATTCAACGTCATTGACCAGTAAATCCATTGAACTGACAACCAACCGACAACAAAACAACTAAATTGTCAAGTCCAAGACCAACCGACAGAAAATCGCATTCCTCTAACCACAAGGTTATTAGTGAACTCAACACCAGCTTAAACAACTACACACACACACATACATAGGCACACGTAGATATAAATACAAGTCCTATGATAATACTTATGTATGTATGGATATAAATACGTCTGTGAATGTGCTTGTTTGTATAATTCATAAGTAAATTGTGCGAGTGATTTTGTATACTTTAATTCCATTAAACGATTTAAAGTTATAGAAAAAGATAAAAAACAAACAAATAAATAAATAAATAAATAAAAATACAAGACAGTAGTGAACAAAATTGGATTGGATTGTAATAAATATTCACAGAGCGATATGAGCGAATAACGTATAGCAAACGAATTGATCATCAACCAGTGATATTGACAAAATGTCGCAACGTGTTTAAAATTATTGATGATTTTGCAAAAAAAAGCAAATGTATGTACATGCATAGTATGTATGTGTAGATATCTATGTACATACATATATATGTATATATAATAAATATGTACATATGTATGTATATGAATGTACATATATATTTATATGGATGTACATATGTATATATTAAATATAAAGTATTGAAATGACAGAAGAAAGGATTCTTATGAACAATTCTATACAATTTTATAATGTTGAAGATTTCGAAGAAGTCACTTCTGATGCTTAAAGATCAAGCGTCTAATAGACCATAAATAGAGACGCAAAACATTCAAACTGGCTGGTACAAATGTACATATGTATAGTGAAAGTGGGGGTCAAATTAATGTATGTAGATACAGACAGAAAAGAGGATAAATGCCAACAGTTTCTATAAAATATTACCAAATTGCTACAATATATAAATATGTAATCCATTTTTGTATGTATGTACATGCCTATGTCTATGTATGCTTTTTTTTCAATACTTATTTACTTATTTTGTTGTATTATTTGTAATATTTATTCTTTAGTTTTGCTGTTCCTTTAACCGTTGACAAAGTTTATTATGAAACCTACGTGGTGCAAAAATTAAGGCGAGGTATTTACCTTTGTCTTCTTCTTATTTATCTATTTTGATGTTTCTGAACTTTACTTTATTTTACACATTAATGTTTGGTTTTTTGTTTTTGTTTTTTTTTTGTTAGTATTGGTGTTTGTTTTTGTATTTATGCGATCCTATTGATGGATGTCGTACACTACACCTACTGAATACTTATTCGCACCGTTTTAAAGTCAGATACTTAAAAGAGTGATATGTTTACCAACGTTTTACGTGAAGCTTTACAATAGGTAAAGTTTGAAGGCTGACTTTTCGGGTCGGTAATCGGCAGTTTGGTGTCCTATTTGCCCGTGCTCTGTGTTATTAGCTGAACTCCATTGGCTGTTCTCTGAGTTTCTGCTTTCTGAATCAGAGGGCTGAGTTAGTGGCGGTAAGTCTAAATGCAATTAAATATTGGTTCAACCTAATCTATTAGGATAAACTATGATATATCTATTAAGAATTCCGATACAAAACTTATGCTGTCTGACTACTACAATGTTTTCCCGACAAAGGTTATGAAACTTTTCTGATTTATTCTGGTATATACTGGGAAATTACATTGCTGAGGGTCAGGCCTAGCTGATGTGGAGCTTAAAATCTCCGACAATCTGTTTGATTAACTTGAACTAGAAATTGTCTGCTCATTTCTTTCAAGACTGCATCGAATCTATATAGTTTAACGCTGATCTAACGATTAATGTAGTCTCTCATAATACTCTCCGCATTTGTGCCATGATTTGCATTTGTCTAGCAATTTGTACAGACAAAGTAGAGACTGGCTGCCAATATTGTAAACTTAGTAGTGTCATACCGACAAACGGAGGATCAGAGAAGGAAATTGATAATCGCATACAGAAAGGTTGCCAGAGCCTTAGTCACCATAAATCCATTTGGATATGTTGTTCTTCTTACATTAGCGCAAGAAAATATAATCTTCAAACTCTACCGATTTAAAAATCTCTTACTGCTGCGGAATGAAATATGGTGAATGCATTCATTTAATTTCTGACTAAAAGTAACAGCAAGTTTATACAATGTTTGCTCGTATTGATGTGTTGTCGTTGACCTTTATTGATGGAAAGCGCTGTTGAATAACTTAAAATAAGGTACTGAATTACCAAAGACATGATTTCTCAAATGTTCTTTTTTTCCTCCATTTAGAAGATCAAACTACAAAAAGTTATCGCAAGCTTGTCTATCAAAATTATTTAATTTCTATATCATTTTATGTAAATGTTAATTTGTGGCAAAAGTTTGTGAAATTCTGACTGTCACACAAACTGTTTATTAGGTTTTTGTCATTATTTACAATAAACAAAGTTACAGTGGTGGCTAAAACATTTGCAAAGAATTTTTATTTTTTATTTATGCTTCTTTTTTTATTGTCATAGCAATATAAATCATCCTCTGATTATGACAATAACAGGAAATTAATCGCCGTAGCCTAGTGTGTTCACAACCCAGCTCAGCTAACAAAACGGCGATTTCCTCTCAGCAGTTCTCTGGAAAAAACCTCTGAGAGTAAATAAAATTGCCTTGAAAAGTTTCTCAAGAAATCTGTAGTCCGGAATAGACTCTAAACTGTAGCACTCATGGATAAGATTAATAAACACAATATGGCTAGTGTGAAAATTAGGTTGTACTCCTCACTAAAGGGTTGTAATCATTAATAATAATTAATGAAATAAGAAAGTAACAAGAAATTGCTGTGTTCAAAATATACGGAGATTTTATTTCAATAATTTATTTACAAATCTTTAGAAATAATGGTAATCACATTTTCTTTCCATAATGAAAGTTTCTGCGATTTTGAATTAATTATTCAGCAATTTATCCAAAAGTCATTAACATGTCGTAAAGCAATAGTTCGTGAGAACAGAATAAATCAAAGAAAGTCGTAATGAAAAAAAAAACTGAAATTGTTATGACCTCAGATGATCACGAAAATATGGCCTCAGAAGCTCTTGTATTCGAAAAGTATAGAAACATTTGACTTAAATTTGCCCGAATATATGTAAATTGGGCTTCGCTATCATCGAACAAAATATTAGGGACTGACAAGCCTAAGTTCATTATTTGAGTATCAGATCATACCGTATTGCATACGATTTGCATATGTTTAACCACTTCTACAAACTACACACAACATACATATGTATGTATGTATATACTTGCTATATGCAGGCGCAATAAATAAATATTTAAATAAACATTGCATGTACATATGGCATCATGGTATGTATGTCAACATATGAATACAATGCACTTTAATGCCTTCAATGCATTCTATTTAAGAGTGTTGAACTGTTTGAAACGGTCAAAGTCTTAAAAGGGTCAAATAGCGATGCTATTGCCTACACGTTACATTAAAATGCAGTGTTTCACAAACTTTTTAACAGTGGAATATAAATACAAAATGAAAGCATTAATCGTAAACAAATTTGGGAAAGTACTTTAGTTTTGTTTTGTATTTTTGTTTTTTTGTTTTTATTGTTTTATTTAATGTCACGTTCAGAGAGGTGAGTTTTTGGCCTTTTCAAGACTTTGGACTCAACAAAAAGTTCATAAACTCTTTAAAATAATGCATTGAACGCATTAAAACGCATTAGTTTCATATAGTGATATACATACATACATACATACATACTTACATACATACATACATACATACATACATATACGTATAAATTTTTATGTCGTTTATGTTTATATATTTATTTAATGCAACTAAAGGCAAATATACAATATTATGAACAGATTGAAATCTGAGTAATGATTTGTTGTTGTATATAAATAGCAATGTTATGTACATATCTGTATCGATATGTACAGATACGTGTGTACACAAGTACATAAGAATATATTTAAATGATATATAGGAGTATATTTGAAAAGAATACATTCTGTTGACTTTTACAATTCGAGCTTTGTTATATGAATTCGTTAATTCGTACATAAAACACATTCACATACATACATACATACATATGTACATACATACGGAGTTTTTTTTATTTAATCACGTACAAGACGCCTCGTCAGATTTTTAAATAAATTTTTTTTCACTATTCTTATTGTTATTGTTGTTGTTGTTTTTATTGTTATTGTTGGGTTTCGTTAAGTTATGCTCTTTTTGTTATTGTTCATTTGATTTTTATTTTTTTTATTTTTTTTATTTTTTTTTTTATTTTCCTACAACTACTTAATATTTTTGAGCTAAGGTAAATGATCGATGAATAATTCAATGTACGCATTGAACTTTAAGGTATTTAGATAAAAATATACGAACAATACATACATACATACATTTATATAGTGACGGACATGTCATGCCTATATATTTTATATAGATTTGTTGGGCTACATGTGAGTATAAAATCGGTTGGTTATTGTTGTTTTTTTTTACAAACAATTTAAAAATAAATGTTAAGAATAGAAAAATAAGAATTAAACGAATCTTGCCCAATTAATGTTATTCTTAGTAATTGATTTTGAAACACCTTCACAACGATTATGTAAAATAATAGAAACAAAAAAAAAACAAAAAAAAAAAACAGAATAAAACACTAACTTAGAGTGATCGACTTTGATTTCGAATTAGCTCATGAGTATAGATTCGCAATTTCCTGTTCGTAAAATATGTATTGCACACAAAACAATAATAAAATTGAATGCCTAAAGGAAAATTAAAATGTTTTCCTTATTTAGGGCCATTATTACAATTTGCTGGTTTCCAAGTTGGGTTCAGTAAAAGGTAACTCTAGCTAAAGTGAACTTTTTCGTTATTACAACCTGCAGACAAAAATAAAATTACTTTCTTTAAAAAATGTTCTACCCTAACCGCTATTAATTCATACACCAAGCATTTTTTTTTTATATACCAATATATTATTATATATATAATTAAAAAGGTTTATAAAATTACCTTTCAGAAAATATAGCTCTCAATGCGTTATCATTATTATTGTTAAAAATATGGAAATATAAATATTGGCATATCAAACAAAAATGCGCGGTGTATGAATTAATAGTCGTGGAAAGTTCAAAGATAAACTTAAGTTTAAAAATTTACTGGTAGGATGATCTTCCCTCCTCTTTTATCTTACTGTGTGCTTTTAATAATGCTTTTAGTTAAAAACAAGTTGTGATAATTGCCATGATAATAACGCAGAGTAATATCCATGATGTAGATCACCGTAGTCTAATAGGTAATGTATTGGTTTATTAGACAAGAGTCCTTAATTCAACCCCTGGCTTAAACATTTTGAACGAAACCAAATATAAAAAAATAATTCTTGAGATCTTGATTTTAAACTGTATGTACTGCTACTCATGAATAAAATGAACGCACAACACGAGTGATGTGAAAAGCGAGATCGTAACCCTGACAAAAGGTTTCTAAAGACTCTTTTAGTAAGTAAGTAATATCGATGATAATAAATGTAAATAAAACAATAACGTGTGACATAAAAATTGGAAACATAAATTATGTTTCGAATATACCAAATGTTATTAGTTCACTTTGTGGATGGGAAAATTGTTAGATAAAGCAATGAAAAATTACGAAAAATTACAACAAATTCGGTTTAATAACAGATGGACACAAGAATAATGAAATCAATTCTCTAATAAATGCTCAGTGGAAATGGGCAGTACTACTGTTTTCAATAAATATTTTCTGTCTTACTAAAGAAACTTCTTTTGAATGTCTGAATGTACTACACTCTAAACACTATTGATTCGTTCACCAACGTAATGTTAGTTTGATACCATATACCATAGTCAGAGTTCTAATTTTTGGAAAATATAAAGAAATCAGACATCACCGGTCAGACATCAAAAATGAAATATGAAAAAAATATTTCTTCGGCGACTTCCTCTCAGCAGATTTCTGGCAAAAACTCTGAGAGTAAATAAAATTGCCATGAAAAGTTTCTCAAAAAAAAAAACTTTCGTTCGGAGTCGACTTTAAACTGTAGGTCCCGCCACTCATGTATAAAATTAGCACACACAACATAAGTGGTGTAAGAAGCTAGGCCGTAATCCTGACTGAACGGTTGTAATGGCCAATTATGTATGTATGTATAAAGAAATCTTTTTAAAATTCAACCTGAAGCAAAACTGAGTAACGCAGACCATATGTTCGTTGTAGTGTAACAAGTCAGAATCTCTGACAGGAATCGAACCTACTACCTTCACGCTCATAGTTTAGTACACTATTATCCACTAGATTATAAGGCCACCAGACAAATGATAAAATAATTAATATTCCAAATAGAAATGAAATAACAGCTGGCGTTACTCAAGGGAGCATTCTATACCCAAATGACATACCAGCAAAGATGACGTGTAAAACTAAATTTACCAAAGTCAGTTACACGGTAGAAGTGGATAATATACTAGCACCATACTCGAATACATCCAAATTGAGATGATACGAGAACTTAAAAATAGAAATACGGTTAAAATGGAACAAAAATGTTTTGGCTAATTGGAAAAATACCAAAACTTAGTACCGAAAATTAACTTTTAATATGCCAACAAATGCTGAAACCTGTAAGGACGTATGGTGTATAATTATGGGGATGTACTAGCAATAAAAACCGCGCTATTATTCAAATTTTTCAAAAACAATTGATTCGCATAATCGTAATCTTTCCATGGTAATATAAATAATGAAATCCATCAAATCGGTATCAATATAACCAAACATTATGACCGACACAAAGCCCATGTTAAGCCCGAAACATTTCTTCTGCCGATTCAGCATACAGTTTATTTAACCTGAGAAAAAGGCGCAATTCTGACATTGCCATTTAAATATTGTAAACGATTTCTTGTTAGTTATGTAAACCTAGTTGCAGTAAATATATTTAAAAAAAAATATAGCTTAGTATTGTAATGTCAGAGTTTTAAAGTTTTGCCAATGGAAACTTGCTTTTCCGAAATGATTTAAGGTGTCCATTTCAGTATTATTACGATAGTTAATGCACTAATTTATAATAATTTAGAATGCGATCATTACTATTTATCGTACTTTAAATCGCTAAATATTAAAAAAAATCTTTAAATTTAGTTTAAGAACATGTTTTGTTTGTTATGTTGTTTCTATATTTTAAAAGTTTCGTTTATTATTTATTTAATGATATTGAACAACAATTTTATAAATTAATTTATTAATTAAACTACAATTGTACATGAGGAAGAAAACGCACTCACAAAAATTTTATAAATTAACAGACAAACAATGCGGGAATGAAAATATTTGTTATGGCTTAACATCCAAATCGGATTAAAGAACTTCATTAGCTGCTAAATGTTGAAGCGTTAACAAGAATATTAAATAATCAAACATTTGACAAGTTCTGGTTTTTTTTACGACTGTATGCATGCTTTTTAGTTTTGAGGTTAAAAAGAAATAATAAATATATACACAGGATATTAATAGACACACACACAAGCATACAAGAATTTGTTCTTTCAAATTATCACCATTTCATACAAGATCATCTTCATTATCAACTCCTCAGAATCATTATGGCCTATAGACAATGATGACTTTTAAATACAAGATGTTGAATGGCTTGTGGCCAAGCAACGAACCAACCGAGTATCTATAGCCCATTCATTCACTTATTCAATCAGTCAGTCCAGTAAAGTAATTATTTAGCTGGCTGTTCACTCGTTTGGCCCGTTTACCTTCTAGTCACCACGTTTTGTTCTTGGGTAGCAGTCAGGCTCCAAAACAAGTTTTACTCACACACCCGTACAGTAATGAAACGTAATACTGTAGTTTGAACACACGAATGGTACATAAATCCATTTTTTATGCGTCACATAAAAACAACAAAATAAAATCCTGCACCTTGCAAATGACAAACTTATCATGACAACAACAATAACGAAAATAACACTGGATTTAGGCAGACAGAGAGAACACTACCGAAGAAGAATGGTACGAATTGAGTTTTGGTCAGACGGCGGCATGACAGGTACTAAAATGTACTTTAAATGATCACATCTTTTGCCTGTCTTGAATTTTAGATCCAATTGACTCGAGCTTGATTCAACTCAACTCATTTGTCCCATGCCTGCTTATGTGCAAGTTATTTTCTTTTTGAAATCCTTCGTATGTATTTCGTCGATTTTTATTTTCTTTTACCGACGTTGTTTTTCGTAATTCTTGTTGCTGGAATTGTTTAAGATAATGGTAATGACTTTGTTGTTGCTGATTTCAATGCAGCAAATGAAGTTATCGGTTGTTATTTGAATGTAATTTCATCGGTTTTGTAAACATCTCAATTTATTCATGATCTGCGTTTTTTTTTCTTTCTTTGCCACCATCTACCGGTGTTGATGCCAAATGAAAATGGGCAAAATCGTCAAAATTTAGGAGAGAAACTGTCATGTCTTAACAAAATTTTTGTTTAAAAAAAAATTTTGTTTTTCTTTTTCTCTTTTTTCTTCTTTTTTAAGAATTTAATTAAAAACACACTATATATGTATATATATATATATATATTATATTGACATATACTATATACATATTTACATATACATATATGTATTATATCTATTAATTAATTAATTAGGATACAATTACAATGGAAAATTACATTAAAATTATTACGAGTTGAATAGCTTCGACGTTATGGGTGATGTAGTATAACAGATCTAGAAGCCTAACCAACGATCCTCACGCTAATAGCGTAGCAAACTACACACTAGACTAGCTGGGCACCCATATGAGTGATTAACTGATAACGAAATTCAAATTTGTAGTTCAAAAACTTTACAGTTACATTTTATAATTAACGACAATACATTTGAACAATAGCAACTTATTACATATTTTTGAAAATTTTTAATTACAATTAAAATAAATCTTTTTAAAAAATCAATAATAATTATTTGTTAATATAATTAAAACTTTTTAAAATAATTACATTTAATGGGTAAATGTAATTGAGAAATATTTTGTTATTATACTATTATACTTTACTTTCAGCAGTGAAAATCAAATAAGAAACTAATTCGATTAGAGCCACAATCAATATCCAACCCGTGGATCAAACATTTCCAATAGAAAATCAACCTGGCTCTGGAATAAAATTAGTTATTGCAGCCATCTCCATATTAGAGAATTCAATTAAGGGTGACAGAAAATAAGAGGTTAGGAACC
>QOCX01000306.1:42060-100562 GCA_005959815.1 Sarcophaga bullata | reverse complement strand
AGAGTAGGATACTGACACATTATAAGGATAATCTTTTTCAACTCTTCAGACTGCAGAAGTCTATCAAAGGAATGCCAAGCTTATCGGCATTGTTTCCAATAAGACAATGGCTTGTGAGAATAGAAATTATGCGATATATGATCATGCGATTTATGTACAGAAGTGAATTAATCCTCTTCTTATCCATGTAAGTTCAGCCAAAGAAGTAGAGTCTTCCTGTAGAACGGATGGTGAATATTTATTCTAACTCAGTCTAATTTGTTCACTTATACCCTACAAAGTGTAGAAAGTGTTGATTTCGGTAGAATTTTAACTCAGTCTAATTTGTTCACTTATACCCTACAAAGTGTAGAAAGTGTTGATTTCGGTACCGCCTCTGGCCAGGTCATCAGCAAACTGATATAGGGATTACCTTTGAAAGATTCGCAATTTCCATAAGAAATCCTCTTCATTTCTAGACGTCGAAAATACGATTGTTAGGGACTTATTCGGCGACGTAATTAATTGCGACGTATTCAAAATAGCCATGAACGCCGCCTAGAAAATATTGTTGCAGTTAGGAAACCTATAAGAAAGTTTAATGTCAGAGGGTGGGTTCATTAAACCCCATCAAGAAGATCAGCACAGTCTCAGTTATATTAGCTGATGCTTCGTTCTCCCGAGTACTTTCCAATATTTTGAGAGGAAATGAGATCAGACTTAGTTGTCTTGCTATGAAACGCGCAATATATCTAGTCGTAAAGTGGTCTTTAAATACCGATGTCTCCAACATATTATTAGAGTAGTAGCATAGAGCGAATCAGCTTTCATTATACTTGAATATTTGCACTTACAATATCAATTGGCTCAGATCCATAGGGTAAAAAGCATTGAACGATTTAGTATAACAAGCAGTCGAATATAATCCCCAAGGATCAAGAAGACGTAAAAGATCCGCAAATACATGAAAAAGACACTCGGAGAATGGAATGAAAACAAGAATTAAAGACCTTATTCAATTTCGAATGTCTTAATTACGCATTACCATCTAATTGTAATTACAGCAAAAATGCAATTGAGAAACTCTAGTTCTGAAATCCAACAACAAAGTTAAAGTTTTAAGCAATATTCATCAAAACCGCTAACGTTCTATTTGTACCACAAAAAGTTTCTAAAATGACTAGACTATTAGCGTGACTGTCACGGATTCTATTCCCTTCAGACACTCTAGTATGTCACAGTACACCGACAGTAAGGTCTGCATTATCCAGCTCGTAATAATTAGATAACAATTTGTAATTGTAATTAATAATAATAAAATAAATAATATATGTATGTAGCATTCGTTGTAGTTGCCGTAGTCTAGTAGGTAGTGTGTTGGCTTATTAGACGAAAGGCCAGGGTTCGAATCCCCCCCCGGTCAGACATCAAAAAAGAAATATGAAAAAATATTTCTTCGGGGCTTCCTCTCAGCGGATTTCTGGCAAAAACTCTGAGAGTAAAAAATTGCCATGAAAGTTTCTCAAAAATCTGTCGTTCGGAGTCGACTTTAAACTGTAGGTCCCGCCACTCATGTATAAAATTAACACACACAACATAAGTGGTGTGAGAAGCTAGGCCGTAATCCTGACTGAAGGGTTGTAATGGCCAATTATGTATGTATGTATGTAGCATTCGAAGACATCAAAAATGTTCAAAAAGAAAACTATTTTTGAATTGATTTATATTCTCAAAATACTCGGCAAATAATTTTATTGAAAATATTAACAAAGTTTCTTTCTTTTTAATGCAATAATTAACAATTATTGTTTTATTCTTCTACTTAAAAAATCGAATATTAATTATAGTATTAATATTATAATGCTCGATGATATGATCATACATATCGACTGAACATCATTACTGTGGACATTATTAATTCAATAGGCATAAAAGTTGATTGTAATAAATGCGCGTGTTAAAAATATTATCATTTTCCTTGGTTTTGTGTAGAATTTATGTTTACTTTATGCGGGGTGCTCCGACAGGGTTTTCCGAAATTTGACAATTTATTGACGCCAACTCTTTGAAATAAGTTGTTATTTATTATCTGTTTTGCAACTCATTATGTTATTAAAATGAAATGAATAGAAAATCAAAATAGTGAATTTGAGATTATACCAATCCACATGAGAGCCAAGAGTCTCCACATTTCTATGCCGACGGTTACCAATTTTTTTTTGGGTCTAAATTGAATGATATGGACACCAACGACAGGATACGTAATTCCAACAGGACGGCGGTACCTGTCAGACAGCGATTAGAGGGTCTATCAATCGGGGGTTTTTTAAGTCTTAGGTGTAAGCCAAAAACCACAGCTATTCTCAAAGCCAACATAACCCATGTCATCAGCCTGATTTTAGATGTCGGTGGAGAACATGTTATACAGGCATCAAAAGGTCTTTCCAACGAATAAAAAATATAATTTTGTTTTATTTAAATTTAAATATAGAAGCGCTTAATGAAAGACCCGATAGTTATTTTTTTTCCCAATTAAAATGCTACTAAGATTGAAACCAGGAATATAATGCAAATAATTAAAATGCAAAGCAAGTACTGCAGAAGCTGAAATAAAAGTCTCAACATCATTACGAACGAAAGCACAATTTTTTCATTGTGTTTTTAAACAAAGAATAATCAAAAAAGAAGAAAAAGAAACAATATTTGCAATGTTTTTAATTTAAGAACCAAAATAAAAAATGCGCACATTTCAATTTGCTAATCAAAAACAAAAATTGTAAGGTTTTTATCCGAAACATTTGATCGTTAAATATTTGTTGCTATTCAGTAAACGGACACTATTATGGCTTCATATATAATTCAGACTTCTTTTAATCTAGCGAATCTTATAATTACTAAAATCAGCATTTCAAAATGCTTAAACCGAAGAAACTTTCTATGTACGTAAGTATAAGAACTATCTTTACTATTGAACTACATCTGGAATTTCTTTTGCGATAAAGATTTGTTTCAATTAAGAAAGTTATTTTGTTTGTTGCAGGAACTGCACAATTTTCAATCATTATTTGACATCATCGACTGTCAATGGCAGGAATTATGGAAAATACAAATTTAACTATAACAGTAATTTGGTGTACCTAATTTCATAAAAGAATAGCTTCTTGCTTTTGATGGAGAAATGCATTTATTTTCACTTTCTCAAAACATAGGTTCACAAAAAGAAAAACAAAAAAAAATTGGCAAATTTGCAAATTGGAAGCCTGGAAAACAGGAAGATAGCAACAATTAAACACAAATTGATTTGCTTAGAACCATATACAAGATATTAACAGGCATAATATAGGAAAGGCTTTAAAGCAGGGGTTACCAAAAATTTTTTGGTTGTGTATTAGTGAGTAAGAAAAAGAAAACAAATTGAGAGAATTTATTTATTTACTGTCAAAGAAAAATGCTAGTAATATACGCTATTATCTTTGACTCAAAAATTAAGGAATGTTTTTCAGATATTTAGTAGAAGCTACTTTTAGTTCATAAATTTCCCCATCTACTAATTACAAACTTTTTAATTAAAAAAATAAAATTACGTTTAGTCTACAAAAAAGCTGTTCCCTATCCTTACCATTTAAATGTCTTAAAATGTGCTTTAAGAACATATAAGGCATTGGATTTTAATGAAAGCGTATTTAAAATATTTAATATTTAAAATATTTTTTGAGTGCAAACCTGAAAAAAGAATGTCACAGCATCCGCTAACATGTGCACCCGCCGAAGTCTGATCGACGAATAAACAAACAAGCATAAGTAATGTGTGTGAATTTGCTCTGCACAATTGTGCTATGAAATGGTAATCCCTGCTTTAAAGTAAAATAGAGGACATTAGCAGTAGGTTTCCGTATATCAGACCAACAGTCTACGTATTATAAGCAAACAATCTCTGGATTGCTACTCGTCTGTAGTTACTGTTTGTAGATTTTAAGAAAGTCTTCAACACCATTAAAGGTCGGTCCAGAAATTTTTATTTACTGCAAGTAGGTTATTTATTAAATCTTTAAATTGAAAATGAAATATAAAACTAAAGCATCTATTTCCGTCCGATCAACATCAGAACTGAATTGCCTAGAAATGGAAATAGACGAAAAGAATACGTTCTATAAAGCGAGATTGATTGATCTCAGTTTGTATACAAGAGCTAACAAAGGTTCAAACGAATAATCAACAAGCTTTGAGTAATCAGCATTCAAGATATTCTAGCCTAATTACATTAGCATTGGTACTTTAGTATTAAGAAGCCCATAGAAACAAAAATAAAACAAAGGAAGTGTAAGTTGATTTGCCACACTATTAGAAAGATTTCTGAGAGATTAACGAGGATGGTGTTAAGGATAACCTGTCGGAACAAGCATGGAATTGTAGCAATTATATGCAACCAAAGGGAGTTTGAGGAAGAATAAATCATAGTTATGTTAATCGATGCGTATTACTCTTTGTACGAAAAATTTCTGCATTGAGATTTTTAATCTAAACTGTTCAGCCACTTTGGAGATTGAGTGGTCTGTAGATGATTTTAACTAAAACTTTATTGTTCTTTAACGACTTTTTATTTAAAGATTTTAGGCTAAAATGGAAGATTAATCTGAAAGCTTATTTAAATTAATGTATTGCATATGATACAACCTTCTATCTCATCACTTGTGATAAAAATAGTGTGGACTAATTCAGTTGAAATGCTCAAGGTTTATTGTTTTTCTGATTGATTCCAAGAATATAGTAAAAACTTCTAAACAATCGAAGATGTAACGATATCGCTTGTTTTGGAATAGTACTATCACCATAAACGAGTTAATAAAATCATAATAAACTTGAAATGTGTTGAAAATAAACATTCAATGTTGGGGTGTTAAAAGGCTTAAAATCAGATTAAAAAAATCCAAAAAAGAATTTTGTTTATTTCATTATAAAGCACTGATTTTTTTTTTCTTTTTTTTATTGAACCACTTTTAATGTGGACGTACTTTACGTATTTTATGGCATTAGTTTGAAATTTAAGCAAACTGATGCAGAAAATAAAAAACAACTGCTATATTCGTTGCTAGATAGGTTTAGTAGACTACTCGACCTTAAGGGATGTCCTATTATATATTTAGTATAACATTTTAGTACACTGTGTCTTTGAATTTTAAAATTACCTCCCCAATTTTGAATTTTTTTGTAGTAAGACATCGCAAATTGTTCCGATAAAATAGACGTTTAACGCTTTAAATAATCATTTCTACTGGCCTATTGAAGAACTTATACTGTATAGCCTTATGGAAAATTTTGTGGTTTATTCACAGTAGTTATAAACAAATAATAGTTTGTGTTAATTATAGTATTTATTTATAAGAATCCGCAAATAAAAGTCTAACCTTTTGAAAGATTGCAACGCGCTCAGTAGGGAATACACATTTGTAGGCTTATATTTTTCGAAAATACTGAGTTTTCTAGAAAAATTAGGTATGCACGCTTTAGTAAAAGATAATACATTTTTATCCTTCTTAATCTGAAAGAAAGCGTGACAAAACCTAGCGCAAAGAGCCCAATTATGAACGCGAAATAGAGTGTGAACCTAAAAATTCAAACCAAGATATATAAAACATACAGCGAATGGTACTTTGATAGCTACTTTGACGCTTCCTAGTAACCATCTTTTGAAGATTCTGTAAATAGCGGAATCACTAGTGAAGTCAAATTCAATAGGGTAACTTAGATTCAAAGTACAGTTGTTTTGAAAGGGAATCAACTCGAGTCAAACATGTAGATTCTGCAATGATGAGAATGAATCGTCAGAAAACTTACTTGGAACTTGTGATGCACTAACACCTGAGTGAATATCGAGTGCTAGACAAGAAGATATTGTAGGGACACACTATATATATAGATTGAAGGGATTAGAGAAACTGATGATGGTCACAGTGATATGGTATCTGCTCACGAGATTAATAATAACAATACGCGACATAGTTCTATCAATACCAAAAGTATAATGGAGTAGAATCTAACTGGGGATTCTTTGATTTTCTTATTCGAAAACTAATTTATTCTTTTGCAGCATAACATTGGTTAAAAAAAAATATCGGAAATACAAATTAAAATTTTGTTATTTACTAGGTAAAATGCAATTAACTTTACGATAGCAAATCTCATTAGACAGTAATAATGTAGACACTTCACGGTTAGCTAGAATCCATCTTACGCCACTTGTACACGTTGTACCAATTTAGGTTTTAAAACCAGAAAATCGCACGTTGTTTTTTATGGGAAAATGTGTAGAAATTTTTTCACTGATACGACAGGATTGTGTAGAGATTTAAATAAAGTAAACTTACCGGAATAGCACCATGATGGCCATACAACTGATGTTTCAGTATCAATTTCCTTCATTCTAGTCCATTATCAAATGGCAAAATTCATTTTTATTTTAATTGTCTCCAGATTATTATTAACGATTAATTTTTGAATTGCTTTTATTTCTATAAAATATGTATTTTATAAATTTTACTTATTTTGCATTAAAAAGCAAACACAATCAACTTTGTAGGAAAATTTTTTATTTATTTTATTTTTTTTTTGTTTTATAATTTGGTTGAATTTTGTTTTCTTCTAAAAATTTTAAATTCGAATTGAATTTCTATGCACTTATGTTTGTTTTTTATTTTTTTTTTTTAATGATCATTAATTATTAGCTCGATTCTTTTGATTTTATGTGTTAATATTGTAATTTTTGTAATGTTAAATATTTCACTTTATTTACATACATATTTACAATACTTTATTTTGTGTTTGTTATTATCACTGTTAATTTCTTCTCTTTATTTATAAATTTTTTTTCATTTCATTTTGTTTCGGTTTCTGGCATGAGTAATAATTTAATTTAATTTGAATGTTTAAATAAATTTGTTGTTTTGTTGTTGTTTGTCGTATATAGATATGTATTTGATTTTTATTTTGACAAATTTTTATTTTGTTGTTTTGACATTTATCTGAAACTATAACATTTTAAACTGTGAAATGCTTATGTTTTAAACAAATAATAAATATTTTAATAAACGAATAAAAACAAAATCTTTTCTTTTCTTTTTGTTTTCTCCACAATTATTATTATTATTATTTTTTTCTTATTTTTCTCTTTATTCACACATTCACACATAAATATTGTGTTTTGCCGAACAATATTTTTTATTTTTTATTTTGCACATTTTTTTTTTTATTTATTTATTATTTGAATATTTTTTTTCATATCATTTGACATTTGAACTGAAGTAGTTTAAATTTCTTATCTTTGAAACTCAAACCATAATCAGAACTGTGGAATGTTTGTTGGAAGTTAAAATATAAATCGTTCATTTCAATTTTTTAAACTTTTAAAAAACTGTAACAGATGCCTCTGGGCCAAATTCCAATAGCGATTTAGTTTAGGTTGTTATTTCTAAGAGAAATCCACCCAAAAGAAACAGACAACATAAGAAGAAGGACTTGTGAAAAGGTCAATATCGATATCTTTGAAAATATTTTTTTAAAATAACACAAATGCTCATATTTTTTATTTTTTATTTATTTATTAATTTTTATTTTTATTTTTGGTTGCAACTAGATTCTTCTAGAAATTAAATAAAAATTTTTTAATACAGACAAAGAAATTAATATCGAAGCACTGTTTAATTACAATCGGGAAGAAATTTATTGTATTGTAACGAAAACAAAAAAAAATTGCGTCAATTACTAAAAAACAAAAATTTTGGGTAGTAATCCTGCTCAAAACGAATGTTCGTTGGTTTGTCGGATATAATTTCTAAACTTCAATGAACCCTTTAAAAATGACCTACCTTCTACATTTTAGAAAATAATAAAATTATTGCATCCAAATGCACCATGAATGATAGAATGGCAAGTATTTTAAAAATTACTTAAAAGGAAAAAGAGTTTCTTTTTGTATGGCCTAGTAAAAATAAAATAATTCTGTTGTTCTGTTCAAAAACTGTCATCTCTCGGTACATTGAAATATTAGTTGTTGTTTTTCATTTTAGTATTTGAAATTTTACTATAATTTTCTGTCAGTGAGAACAGTGTTGGACTTCTTAGTAATCTCACACTGTACATGGGTGTGTGTGTGTGTGAGTGTTTGTGTGTGTGTATGTGTTTCTGCATGCATTAGTATATGGGGGATTTTGTATTTATCGTCGCATGTATCGGAGGTGTTTCGGCTTTTGTATCTTTAACCTTTAAAGCGCATTATTAACTTGTACCGTAAAGTACAGAATTTATAGATTTTTTTGTTGTTTTGTTTCGTATCGTTTCGTTTCGTTTTGTTTCCTTTTTTTGTTTGCTTTTTGTTATTTTGTTTTAATTTTTATTTCACTTTTTTGTTTTTGTTTATTTTTTTTTACTTGCTGTGAAAACTGTTTGGCGCGTTGTTTGCAGTTGACTTTTAAACTTTTTTGGTTTTGTTTTTTTTTTTTTTTGTTACTTTTATTTGAGTTGTGTTTTTGTTACAGTTGCACTTTACAACGAATGGATATTTTATGCATTAATAACAGTGGGGTTTATGAGTATTTTTTCGCTCACACACACACACACACACTTACATCCAATGTGTAAATGCGTTCGAGCAAGTGCATGAAATTAATTTAGAAAGAGAACTGAGAAGACGAAAAAGAGAAAATATTGATAAAATTTGCAAATTTGAAAATATTTTTTGCTATTGTAACTGTCAAAGTAAAACTTGTCAATTGTCTTTGAATTTCGAATTTCAATATCAATTGTAAATATGTACACTAAAGAGTAATTAAATTAATTTTATTTTACATTGTTTTCAATACTTCTTTTGTATTTTCCAATAGAAAAGAAAAAAAGGAAAACAAGAAATATTATAAAACTGTAAAGCAAAGTAGTACTTGTCAATTCGAAATATTTTATCTTGATAAGATTCTCAATAACGTTAGCCCGATGTTAGACATGAAAATTTAAGGTTTTTCAAATGTCTCGAATGTACGTACATAGCTATTGTTGTTTTTGCGTAATCTTTAAGTTTTAACTGTCACGTGCTTACAATGAACTTTTTTTTCTTTAAATATAGTTTTCTCTTGAATATTTCGTTGATTATTGCTGAATTATTTTTGCCTTTGATATCTATACGTTTTTGACGATCATATATGTACATACATATATCGACATACATACGCTTAGAACTGCACGAATTTTTAATTTCCGCAATCCGTATTATTTCGTATACATATGTATGTATGTATGTATACCTTGCAATAATGATGAGAACGCACTTGATACGATTAATTGATCTTAAAGATCTTTTTCTATATTTATTTATGTTATTTTAAAGTATTTTATTTCAAAGTGTGTGTGTTTATTTTTATTATTTTCCTTTTTGTTTTGTTTTTTATATTTTGAATTTGGAATCTGTCTACACTCCACCGCGATATAGACGCTCTCAGTCCCGCATACTCAGGCGAACTAGAGAACACCATAAACAGTGGACAAAAATAAACCCCAACCTCAACCGAATCAACTCAACAATGTGTAAAAACTGTCATAATCATCGTCTGAGACGACAACGATTGAACGTATGGTTCGTACGATTGTTTGAGTGTATATTAAACTGTATGAATACATACATTTACATATATAAACTGATACTAATATTTCTTTTTTTTTTCTATATTTACTCTTGCTCTTCTTGCCATTGCCGTTGTTGTTATTATTATTTTATACGATAACAATACCACACTGTATTTGTTTGGTTGAAATAAAATACACAGAGTAAAGAAAACCTACAAAGACTTCTCACACATACAACAATAACATCCATGTACACGTTCACGTTCGCCATAAGAGAAACTGATATTGAGAATTGTTGGACATACGAAGTCTCCCCTTTCGGTTACAGAGTTTGGATCCAAGTTAGTTATGCTCTTTACTTGCCACAACAGTGTTGCCAACTTTATAGTATTTGCAATTAATTTATCGTTTTTCAATTGCCATAAAATAGTTTTTCATACACCCGTTCTAAAATTATCTTCAAATCGATTTTCAACGTCGATTAGATAAATTATTACATATTCGACGTCATTGTTATTAATTTGTTATTTCGTTCTAAAAGTTTTAAAATATTTTCTAAACCTTTTAGAATTAATTTGATTTAATTTATCAATAGCTGTTGTTATTTTGTGGTTGCGGTTCATACATGTGGTTGTGGGCATTATACTACCATGTCTCTTCGCACGAAGTTTATTTACACTCAAATCTCTGTAGGCAGTGAAACTAGATTTCGCATTGTTGATTGGAAGTGATTTTGGGAAAGATGTTAAAATACTTGGAAAAATTTAACTTCATCATTTCTTTGGTTCCATCTGTATTCATGTAGACACAGGATATACATTACCAAACAAAGAGGCCTAAAAAGAACAAAAATTAATTAAATATTAAATACAGGCCATTTTCTTATGCGCTTTCTAATTCGAGAGACACCTATTTGACGATAACATAAAGCTATGTCATCTACGAGTGCTTACATCAGATATATCAGTTTTTACATTTTCACATGCATGGAGGAGCACTTCTAGAGTAAGTAGATAATAATGCCACAGCTTTTGTATCCATCCATTTAACCATGCACCCACTATCTTTATTCCAAACTTCTTTTTAAACTGATTGTCTGACTTTAGCTCTTGAGCTGCTTAATTCTGTTTGCCATGGCATTTACTGATCATTGTAATAATCCGCTTGTTCCAGACTTGTGCTATATCCGTCGGGGTAAAATCAAAAATACACCAAAATAACAAATTGCTTTTCCAAAGCATCGAACAATTAATTTATCTACTTTAGAAAACAAAAAAAAAACGATAAAAAAATTTTTAAATTTATAACTCTAACTCATAGATTATTAAAAAAATAAACCATAAAATACAAGTACAGAAATAAATAAAAATAAATTGAATCTAAAAATAATACAAAAAAAAACTACCACTACTGGCCCCAAATTAAAAGTATACATAGTGGACATACATATGTATATGTATTGAGGGTGTCAAAATGTTAATTCTCTATTAAAAGCATAGCCATGTGTATTAATTATCGAATTCTGACAAAAAAAAAAAACTTGAACTGAAATGAATAATTTGTATGTCGTCGAAATGCCGGTAAATTTTGCAGTTTATTTAAGAAGTTTTTAATTTGATCTTAAATCTTTAAGCGATTTTACTGTGTATCGTTTAACACAACAAATTGGTAGCAGTGTTCACGAACGATAGTTTTGTTTACATTGTGAGAGATGTAAATACGAGAGAGAACATTTATGAGAATTCATTTATAATCGGTAAAGAGAGACAATGTTGTCTGCTTGATTTCAATTTTTATCCCCAATTTTATATTTCAAAATTCAAAAATTCCCTTGAATCTCAGTTTATCCTCGTTTTACTTGCGTGTACATTTAATTTATACCCCTCCCCCTTATTTACCCCTCCTGATCGAGAACTGTTTCAAGTCTTAATTGGAGTCACCGCCAAGAAATAAGAAGACTAAGGCGGTGTCGAAGAGTGAAATATTAGTACAAATGCAACCTACAGTACAGCAAATTCATGAACAACTGCCAAAGATATGCAAACGGCAGTGTAGTCGAAATAGCAGTTTATTCTTCTGCAAAAAAGAAGAAGAAGAAATGCTGGTGAAGTTAGCTTTAATTTGACGGCAACTTAGTTGCTATAACGAGAGATTGGCTGATACTGACGAAACAGCCGGTATAAAATCAATTACAGAATGTGCGGAAAGAATGAAAGAAAAAGATTGGAATAGGATTTCGTCTTTAAAATAACCTACAATCGCATTAACAAATTTATAATTGAGGTTAAGAAATGTTCTCTTATATGTTTCATATCTCAGTATTAGTTCTGTTGGAAAAGTTTAAAAGCTAAGTCGTAATACATCTTTTAGGTACAAATAATATCTCAATTATGCCCAAGAATATTTTGTTTATTCTCAAAAAAATCTCCATTCCCAAAAATGTTTTTCCATACCCATTCCAAACACCAAATACCCATATTGGGGAAAATTCCCCTAATCTGGCAGCACTTATGAGAGAGAGAGAGAGAGAGAACACCTTAGTTAATCTCAGTCTACTATACTCTCGACATTGACATATCGGCACCTTGCATTTTTAATTGCTATTGCCTTCGTTTGTTTTATTCGATTATGTTCATGGTTTTAAGTTTACCACAGCAAACTCACAATTCATATTCAATATAGTTTTCTCAACTGTTGTGTTTTTAGAGAGCCACTTCACTTACAAGCAGATGTTTCTATCCCTTGTTCATTTGATTGTGTGTGGGAGAGAACAAACAAGAGAGGGTAGAGGTTAGAATTGCAAATGCTCGTCGCAGGGAACGAACAATTCTCAATTTATTTATGTGTTGCTTTCTTGTTTTTGCCAACCAAATACTTATGAATTCGTTAGCAATTTTGTTTTGTTTGTTGTTTGTGTTTAAGTATTGTTACTGCTACAGCAACAACTGCGACTATGGCTGCAACTGACAAGTTCAAACAGAGTTCAGGTGGTCAGAGTTCAAGTCAACTGACGGCGAAATACGTAAAGCTATCTAATCAATTTACTGCTCACTTTCAGAACGTTCGTGTACATACATACGTAGGATCTTTCATTAAAAGCTTCTTATCTTTAAATTTATAGGTAAATAAAAAGTAAATAAAGTGAGTGTGAGATATCATTGAAATTTTCTTCTCGATTCAAAGCCCTATTGATGCCATTATGTATGAAACAAAACAATAAAATATTCCCTAGTGTTAAATTTTCCATAACTCTGTCTTCGAGGACCGTTTAGGTTGGTGCCTTTTTCGCATACATCTGCGACTTAAGAAAACCCCACAGAAACAAGTCTAGAGCCTGTCAGAATATACAGTGCGTCATAAGCTTTGTGGCAGATAAAAAAAAGTTGGTAATAATTGACCTATAGTGCCCACCGTAGACGGTGAAAGCTTGGCCAACGCCGTTCTCAAAGATATATGGGACGGTGACATCGCCAGCTCAAATTTCGGAAGTTACTGTCGGAAGACCCGACACATTCGTAAGTATGCATACGTATGCAATTGGAAAGAAAAAAATACAAAAACAATGGAATTTATTTGGTTTGATAGCACGGTATTGTTTTTCCTATTTTCGTATATTCGTTGAGTTTGTCTGTGTCTTTCGTTTTAAGAGATGTGAAATAGGCATTTAGACAAACGGAGGGGCAGACAAATGATCGACCTTTAACTGATCGCCCGGTTTAAGAGTACACATTTAATGTAATCCAATATTTGTTCTAGTAAAGGAGAAACACTATTTATTAAAAGGTAAAGTTGTAAACAGCAAAAACGAATTAAAGAATTTTATTAAGTCTTAAAACTTGATTTGGATGAAGATTTCATTAAAAATGTCAGTAATTTTTTAAGTTATCAAGAAGGCCTGTCGTTAGATAAACTCAGTATCCTGCACAATCTTTTTTATCTTTTTTTAGACCAAGTTAAGTCTGGTTAGCATCGTTGGATGCTGGGCAACGACGTCAAAAGTTTTTCATCTCTTTGATGTCTTCACACCTTACAGTACGTTCATAATTTTTCACCAAGTCAATACGGTGTAGTTGTTAATGTATGGCGGACTGTATCATGATGTCTTCATTATTCAGTTGTAAAATATTCTAGTTTTTCTACTCATCGGTATCACTCCAGAGTATCTTAGTAATTCTTGCTTGCTACTGTTCCTTCGTTCCACAATAGTCTATGTGATGTATTCACCCACTTGTCCAGCTTGCTCTTCAATGCATTGAACGGCATTGCTTGGATCTGATTTATCCACTCCCCATAGCTTAACGACGACATTCTGTAAATATTACCTCATATCGAATCCGAATCTAATAATATGTAATCAATTAGATATAGAGTATTATATGCAATGCCCTTGTAGGCGGTGTCCTCATAGCGTCTGAATTATTTTGTAGCATTTCCTACACATCGATGTCCGATGTTATTGAAGCATAAGTTCGAATAGCATACACTCTTGTAGAGCCGGTGTTTCATTCTTACAATGAGGCGCAATTTAGGCCTTACGGCTTTACTAAATATTGACCAGCTTCTGTGAGCTTTGCTGTTCTATCTTCTAAATGCTATATTCATTTCAATTACCTATCCAGGGTAGTAAACAAGTATATCATCTGGAACAGAGAACTATCATAATAATCGATTATTGTCTCCCTTCAAACTGAACATAGTTAAGTCTCTTAGTGCTCTTAGTGTACAATTGAATGCTATGCTCAAACCATGTTGCGCTCTCCTACATAAAGATAGTTCGGTTTCTTACTCCAAGTGTCAAGTGTTCAATACACTTGACGAAATCGTCATTTTTATTTACCGAAATAGAATAGTATTTTCGTTTGGTTCAAAATTAAAATTTGTACTTTATGGCTATGGCTTTATGACTACATTATAAGAAAACTTCCCTAAGTAACTAGGAGCACAAAAATGGAAACTTGTTTTTAAAGATTTCATTTTAATCAACTCAGTTTTAATTCTGGTTTTTTGTGCAAAAAATATCACACGTTTAATTAATGTTGGTCTCATTTCTATTCTATTTTTTGTATTCAAAGTTTTTAATGGAATTAAATAATTAAGAAAATTAAAATTTTTAGTAATTAATGTTTTATTTAAATTTCAATTTTTATGTAAATTTCAACAATCGAACCTTTTGAAGAAGAACACCCATTGTCGTGATCAGTTCTTCCTATTCGTTCTCTTATTAGCTCATGGTATTATCCAAATTTGTGGGTCGCTCTAGAGTTCCGTAATAATTTTGCATAGTAATCCATAGCTACATATACTAATCTTTTACTTTATAGTTAGATCAGTAGTTATTTCATTTTCGAATACTGGAGTCCTAACTAATACGTACTGTGTAGCAGCGATTCAAATAAATTAAAATTTTGTTGGCTGAACACCCACAACCTTGATCGTATCGAAATCGTATCTGGATCGAAAACAGTATTCCAATGAAAGGAAAAACAGCCTGGTTTCTAATTCTATTATATAGAAGCCCAGTCCGGTCACATCTTCACGAATAGAGAAAGAGGTTCCCGTTGTAAACAGTCTTAACTGATAGCTTTCCAGGATTGTCAAATAATGGAATGTTCCAGGATCAACCTTTATAACCTATCTTACAAAACATTCTAGAGATATAAAACTACAGGCATACTAATAAGTCGAAAATTACAAACGCGATCTAGTAGGTAATTTGGTAGAGTTCAAAAATTTGTCCAGAGACGAGTTTGATTTTGAAACTTTACTAGCATAGTTTTGGTACCAATTGCCTACTATTGCTAGGATTTCCCAACCTTATAATATCGGAATGGCTGAACGTATTAATTCGCCGAAATTTACAAAATTATCTCACTTCTCTTGGCGCAGAAAATATACAGTCTCAGTAGACAATGAAAAGCTGATTTCTGAATAAGAAAAACATAAAACAAAGCTTAAGGAACGCATAAAAAAGAATACTGAAGAAGGGCATTTAAAAAAAATACTTTTTCGAAGCCAGAGATTTTATTATTTATTATTATTGTTGTCGTGAGTACTGCATATGATCTATTATACTCCCCATAATCTTTATAAGTAACTTTATAACGTTTCTTCCAAGCCTACCGTCTTTCATGACAATTTTATTTACTCAGAGTTTTTTGCCAGAAACCTGCAGAGTGGAAATCGCCAAAGAAATACATATTTCTTCATATTTCGTTTTGTAGAAGAATTCTGACATGCGGTTTGAACTTTATGAGCTTAAAGTCCAAACGCCACATAACCTATTAGACTTTGCAAGTCAAGATTATTTCTTATAAGCTTGATACATGACTTAAATCTCTTCTTGGCATAATTTTCCATCGAAAGTTTTGTTTACCCACTGAAACCCACTTTGTTCCCTTTCGTTGCGTATAATCTTTCCAACATCTGTCCTCGACCCATAGAATGGTTAGTGATGTGAAAGCGCTCCTCCTCGCAAGCTCATTTCTGCACATTTCCACGTGACCTGAGGCTCAGCAGAGGGTAATTGCCAAGTATTCGTATGAAGGTCAGACTATAAAATGGCATTGCTATGTCTCGTATATCTAAGGTCAATGGTAAGAACTTCCACTTGGAATATACCCGAGAGTTTCTCTAAAACGCCTGAAATAAGCCATTACAGATATAAGTGACATGGCGTTGCTGTTGAGGTTTTTCATTTCATTGTTTCATTTAGTTTAAGAAAATTAAAATATTAAGTGATAAGGATGAAAGGTTGAATTCCCAAACTCATATGAAATAATACGGCGTGGCAAGCGTTTATTAAATATGGAGTGAGTTCATGTATGGGTAAAGAATACCAATGTAGTCATAACTTTAATATGATTTACTATCAAATATGGCTGGTATTCTAAAAATTATGACAGTGTATGTCATTTATGCATACAAAGCATTTTGCAGTGAAATAACAGATCGACGGCAAAACTAAACTATGTTCGCAATATGCAATATAATCTGTACATAATATACAAACGTTTATATGTATGTATGTATACCGTACGAAATTATCACGCAAAAACCAAGAGGACGAAGGTGACAAATACGATATAAACCACCAACCACCAATACTTTTTGACCAAACAACGTCGTCAATGTATTTAAATGTAAAAAAAATAATTTTTGTTGGCTGGCTGTCGTATTGTGATTTGGCTTGTTAACCTTTTAGCGCTTTTAAAATAAATTTTCAAACATTTCTGTTCAAATAATATCATTGTCTTTCATTTAATACTAATTTATTTATTAATTAGAATAAAATTATAAATTTTTTTAATAACGTTACGAGCTGAGTAGCTTAGATGTTATGATCGATGCAGGGTAACAGACCAGAGTCTGCCTCTCACGTTAATAGTCTAAGACACTATATACTAGCCTACTAGGACACCCATTTTTGTTTTTTAATAAAGCATAAGAGTAATTATTATACAAAAACGTAGTATATAGCAACGTCCAGCATAGATCTGCAAATAAATGTTAGGATCGGCTTTCCCATCTTTTTAAATTATTTGTTCTTGTTGAAGATAATGAATTTCACATGCACAATTAACAAAAATTGCGATATTTTATTATGCAGTTTTATTTGAACGAATTAAATTATCGTGTAGATATTTGAAGTAAACGATCTTTTTTAAATGTTGAATTTCGTACGTAAACTAACAGAAAGTACTCCGTTAATAATAATGTGATATTGAATATTTAAATTAAATTCTAACTTGTTTTAGTATAATATCTGGTCAAATGGTGAAGTATTTCAAACTTATCATTTATTTTCAAAATTAAGAATTTATACGTCCATAACCTTAGAATCAAAGTATAATAGTATACCAGTTGTAGGGTTAACTGTGTGTCTATAACTTTTCATTTTGCTCATTTCTTTTTGTCATCATTTCACCACAATATCATATTAGTCACTTAGTTAGTGCCAAGCAGTCAGTCACCAAAGTGCCTTACAGTTCAGGCAGTCAAGTCATCATCTCAGGCCCCAAAACGATCGACATGACGAAAAAATAATGAAAGAAAAAAACCAAAACACATTTCCAAGTTTAAAAATAAAATCAAACCAAATGTGCCAGTGCCGCTGTCGTCCCATCCATCTAATACAGATAGACGGCATTCATACTACATTCATACGGTGCTGAATACAATCGCGTACGACGTGTAGTTTCGATTGTAAGGCTGTGTATATATGTACGTATATTTGTATGTGTGTGTACTTGCAAATATGTACACCCATATAGTCATACTTGCGAAACCATTCGACATTTTTCGCCTGTAAAAGGCCGGCCGGTCGATCGGTCGCATGGACAGACACATAGACATTCGCGGCCTGTTCTGCGGTCGATATTCATATGCATAAATGGTGTTTATGTATGTAAATATAAATGTATGTATGTAAATAATTTGGCCCCTTGACGATGTTGACGTCTTGCAATTGTTGTTGATGTTGTTGCTGCTGTTGCTATCGGGGTTGACTTTATTTTTTATTATTGGATTTCGTATTTTTGCACTGTAGAACTGAGTTTCTCGGATGATTTTTTCGTACTAAATACCGATATTTAAAAACATAATAAATTTATAATTTGACAACAACAGCACACCATTAGATATACTTTGATGAACTCTCTGAGTTTTTAATAAAAAAAATTTATTTGAGCAAAACAGCTGATAAATAATACCCAAATATTTAGTATATTCGAGTATAATTGTAATACAATTTGAATATTTGTAATATTCGGGTAGATGGTCTTATAAAAGTGGGTTTTACCAATTTCGTCTTTATTAATGAAACTATTGTGATTAAAATTTTGTCTTAAATTTCTTGTAGAAAAGTTTAAATCAAATTGGATAAACTCATATTTAGAGTGCAGATTTAAATAACTCAACTACGATCAGTCATGTGCATTTTGTGTTGACATAAAAATACATCAATACATGCACGCATACATATGTAATTGATTTGACGCTGTGTGTCAATTTTATTTTGATATAAATACATGCTCATACATATACATACATATATACTGGATGTTGGTCAATATTACAGTTATAAGGTTATCGCAACTGTGGCATTTCATTCTGCTCCAATTTGAAAACCGTATAATTTTTGAATATTGATTGCCTTTCAGTGATTACGTCTGTGATCTTTCATTCGCAACGTATCAAAAGATCAAGAATATTAAATCGTATTTTGAGAATACAGAGCGAATGTACAATAATATGTTTCAATCCAACAAAAACTCTTTGAATGTGATAGTGACAACTGCGTATAGATGTATGCATGGTTTATTAAAATATTTGTTTTTAGTTTTCAGTTCTTTTGTGACAGAATTAAAAAATAATTTAAAAATCGTTCAATTTTAATCGTTACTTTGCCGTAATGATTTCAAACTCTTTTAACCTACACGTACCCATACATATTAGTTTGCTTTCCAGAATTTCCAGCTCGAAACTTTCAAAAAAAAAAAAACGTACGTAAACAAATTCTGTTTTTTAATACAAAAACTTATTCGCGCATAAATTGAAGTGTTATAAAACCATCATTATGTGGTAAAATGTGACAGATATTGAGTCCACTTAAATTATAATTTTGATAATGATATTATAGAGGTTTTTTAAACACCATAGTCTTTTATTATTACTCATCACGCAGTTTATCGATTCATAAGAAAGTCGAGATCTTAGTTTAATTGCATACCGCACTGCAAGATAATTTATTTTTTATTCTCGTCAGAAGTTCAAAATATAAATAATTTGTTATTGTTTTCAGTGCTTTACCAGTCCCTTCAATGAATCAAAATTTCGTTTTTATTTTTATTATATTCTTATATTTTGTCGAAAGTTGCAATTTGATCCACGAATAAAACGATAGAACATTTTATAGCCTTAAGAAATATAAACTTTGTACATTTAATAAAACTTTAATGGCCATTATTACATCTTGTCGTTAACTAAAGGGAGGATTTTAATTGGCAGATAAATTATTTTTCGTTATTATAAGTGGCCAATAAGTTAGAAGTAAGCGTTAAGCTAAAGGGAGGATCATCCTATCTGTAACTTTTAAAGTTTATGTCTGAACTTGCCATATTATATATTATTTTCAATGCGGCAACTTGTAATATAAACAAAATATGCAAATACAACAAAAACGAAGCTAGTCGTTGCCACTGCGTTTAAAAAAACTTGTCTTATCGGCATTGCTCCGACATTGCCATATTTTTGAAAATGTTAATGTTATTTTATCTGTAAGTTGCAATAACGAAAATAAGTTAAAAGTAACTTTACAGTTCCCTTTAGCTAAAGGTACCTTTAACTAAACCCAAGTTTAACGGCAAGTTGTAATAATGGCCCTATATATTTTATTTTATTTTTTTTTTTTAATATTTTCTGATTAAATGTTTTGTCATGATGTCATGTTTTCAGTTCAATTGTTTAGAGGTTGAAATATTCCATTCCCAAGAAAAGTTTTGCCTCAGAACTTTTACATCTATGTTGAGAGCTTTTAAATATTTAAAAATCCTTAATATTAGGTTCAATACATAGGTTATCAATTTTTAAATAAATTAGTCGTACATTTAAATTTTTCAACAAAATAAATTCCTTAATCATTGCAACTATTTACTTCCACCTGGTCACAATATCTAATTCCAGACAAGGCTTCTCACGGTTATATTCCTTAAATCTAGTTTATAAAAAGTTATAAATTTTAAAGTCCTACTCTTTCCAGATAAGAAAATCATTCTTAAGTTGAATAATGTTGTTTCTTTCCCTTTAAAGCAGACCAATAACTAAGAAAAAACTGTAATTGTTTTTTTTTTTTTATCTGGAATACAATATATTGTTTTATTTAATTTTTAGCTTTAAAAAAGCCTTTCATAATTTGTTGTTGTCCCTTACTTTGATGAAGATGAAATCCTTTGAGTATAATAAAACAGAACTAATTGAAAACAAAACAGAAAGAAGTTTCACTCAAAATTGTTAGAATGTCTTAATCATTCATGTACCATAACGGGGAACTAGTCGTAAAACATAAGGGAATCCTTAGAGATGAATATTAGAAACATCAAGGCAATAGGACTGAACAACAGATGCACATAAATAGTTTTTGCACCGTTTTACTGCAACAGATTATGCGATGAGGCGTGGTCAACTTTTCGGCGCTTTACTGCCGTGTTGAGAAATCCAAGCCTATCAAGAAAATCAAAAATGGCTGACTAACACAAACTTGCCTCAAAAGTTTCAATTTATTGTCAATAAGTGTCTAAAAGTTATCCCTTGCATGATCGGACGAAACGAAGAATTTTGGATTTAATCAAATCAAATGCGCAAATTGGCAAAATTCAATGGAAATGGATTATTACGGATCATTACGCTAAGATCACGGACGTATTTGTAGAGCAGTGTTCGAGTGGAAACCGCAGGGCATTTTTTGTCCATACAGACCAAGTAACCCATCAGTCAGGATTACGACCTAGTTTCTCACACCACTTATGTCGTGTGTGTTAATTTTATACATAAGTGGCGGTACCTACAGTTTAAAGTCGACTCCGAACGACAGATTTTTTTGAGAAACTTTTCATGGCAATTTTATTTACTCTCAGAGTTTTTGCCAGAAATCTGCTGAGAGGAAGCCGCCGAAGAAATATTTTTTTCATATTTCGTTTTTGATGTCTGACCGGGGATCAACCATCAATCACGAGTGATGAAACCTACAGTGTAAAATCGAGTCCGAAAGGCAAATTTTTGAGAAACTTTCCATACCAATTTTATTTACTCTCAGAATTTTTGTCGACATCTTGTAAGAGATGTCGTCAAAGAAATACTTTTTCAGATTTTGTTTTGTTGGAGATTGTATTTCATTAAATTTTTTTTATTATTATTTAATATTATAACATATTCGGTTGAGTTACATGCTATTTTCTTTTTAATTATTTCAATTTTTAATTTATTTATTATTTAAATCCATTGACATAATAAAACAATATCGAATAGAATAAAAAAGTAAAATTGCTTGACTTAATTAAAAAAATATTTTTTTTTATAAATTTTTTTGTTCTCTTATATGCCAAGTCGCGTGATGATAAATGACTAAATAATTTCAATTCCTCCTGAATTCCAACCCCCTTATACTGTTTTTCTGCCAACTCTTTCTCAAAATAGTCCTACACATGCAATTTGTTTTTTTTTTTCAATGTTTTTAAAGTGTTTTTATTAAAATTATCATATATGTTGGTATATTTCCGTATACAAAACTTTGAGTCTTAAGTAATATATCGCGATGTCCGACACCTGATATAATGACATTGTGCACTTCTTTTAAATTTGGATTTTTCGTCAATTTCCAATATTTTTTATTTTATTCTTTTCTTTCAATAATTTCTTCGCATTTATTCCGTTTTAGAACTGCGCAAAAAAAAAACCAATAATTTGAATTCGATCAATGAGGGACCTTAACAGTTCCAATTTATTTTGTCACTGTTTGCGCAAAAATGCTAACGATAAATAACACGCTGCCACAGTGAAAATACACCCGAGTAGCTATATCTCGAACCCTACAAACTTGTTTTATTTGACAAAAACTGTTTTTTTGATATTTTCACACAATATTATTGATTACCCAAATATGTTTGAACCTATTTTAAAAATCCAAAATTTTTTAGAAAGAGGGGAGATTAGCCTTTAAAACGGTATAAATAAACATTTTGTTCAAACTTATATGTTATGAGTTTTGATGTGGTAAACTTGGAAAATATTAATTTTTTTCTTATTTTTTCATTTTTGGCCAATCTTAATTACAAAATTTAATTAAAAACTATAAAACAAATGGTGACAATATTAAAGCCCATACTCTTGTGAAGAGATTGACTCTTCGGTTGATAAAATCGAACAAAAAATAAAATAGTTATTATTTAAAAAGTATAATAGTTGAGTCATATTTTTTATATATACCGTCTTATCAAATGTACTTTAAGTTAAAAATTATCAAAAGTTTCGATGGATCTTGATTGTCTGTCTGAGAACTTGCGCTTTACACGTTTGAACAACTACCAGAAGTCGTCTAATATTTGCGATTTGCACAAATATTAGTTTTTCGCTTTGCTTAATCATTAGCCAACTTCCGGTGGTTTGTCCAAAGGAGAAAAGGACACATTTTTCAATAAATACTTAAGATCCATCAAAAATTTTGATAAGACAGCATATATAAAAAACATGACTCAGCTGTTACACTCTTTAAATTAGAACTACTATAATTTTTGTCCGATTTTATCAAACGAAGTGTCAACCTCTTCACAAGAGAATGATTGTCACCACTTAGTTTATAGTTTTCATTTAAATTTTGCAATTAAGAATGGCCAAACATGAAAAAATAAGAAAAAAATTAACATTTTCCAAATTTACTCCATTAAAACTCATAACATATAAGTTTTAAGGCTAATATCTCTCCTTTCTGAAAAACTTTGGATTTTTTAAATAGGTTCAAACGCATTTGGGTAATCTATAATTTTGCGTAAAAAAATAAAAAGAAGCATTTTTTGTCAAATAAAACAAGTTTGGAGGGTACGAGAAATAAAATATAAAAAGATATTTTTAAGTTCTACTCAACTAACTAAACAACTTAGACTAGGGTGTATTTAATTTTTTGTATTTTGTCGCATAGTGTAATTCATCAAGATATGTGAGCAGTGCAGACACAACAAAGAAGAATAAAAATAATGGTCAAAACATAAGTGGTGTGAGAAGATAGGTCGTAATTCTGACTGAATTATATTGATTAATTATGTATGTATGTTTGCATATATGATAATAATATGTAATTAGCAAAAACGTCAATTAATTTTATTTTTAATTAAGTTTAATTTTCAATTCCAAGATTATAAAACTTTCATGATACATTTTTTATTTCACTCATACATTTTGAATCAGAATGTCTTGGTTAGCGCACTGGTTATAATTATTATACTTGATTTGTTTTACAGTTTTTTCCTTTTGAAATTTTAAGAAAATTCTTTCAAAACGAAATTGAATCGTTCAAATTGCTGACCAAAGAAAATCATGACAAAACATTTAATCAGGAACCCAAACAAATACAAATTTCTTGTTGTTTGCTTACATTAAATCGAAAAATAAATGTCAAAACTTTGAATAAGTAATAATGAATGAAAACATTTTTCGTACGATATACATATATATGTACATGCATACATACATACATATTCAAAATTATTTGTATACAGTTTAAAATGATGTGTCATCTATACTAACGAAAGCACATACAGTGATGTAGAAAATGATAAGTACACCAATGCACTATAGGTAAAATGATTAGATTTTCAGACCGAAATTATAAGAATCACGGAATAAGGATAAAAATCAGTATACGTGGGTTATTGAGGCTGCTGATTTCGAATCTGACGTAAAAATTTTCAAAAATCAAAATGGCGGATCCAATATGGCAACCAGAATTTTAAATTTTCAACAGATTAACATGAAAACCAGAGTACGAGAATTTTTTTCAAAAATCAAAATGGCGGATCCAATATGGTGACCTAAATGTTTAAATTTCAGTGTACGACACATTTTGAAGATCCTAATTTCGAATCTTAGGTAAAATTTTTCAAAAATCAAAATGGCGTATCCAATATGGCGACCTAAATTATAAAAATTCTAAAGATTTACCTGAAAACCAGCTTTGAGGTTGCAAATTTCGATTATGAAGCAACATTTTTTAAATCCTAATTTCGAATCTTAGATGAAATATTTCAAAAACCAATATGGCTACCTAAATTTCAAAATTTCTTTCGGTTTACATATAAATCAGTGTTTTTTTTGTGGACGCTGATTTCGAAAATTAAAAAAAAAATTCAAATATTCAGCGGATACTGCCTACAAAAAATTATATTCTCAAAAAACGCAAAAAATCGCAACATGAAATTGGCAGAGATGAACTCAAAAATCTTCATTTAACATGTTTTGAATAGTTTTAACCGCCGAATTCGACCGTTTTTTAAGGCTTAGGAAAAAGCTTGAGGAAAATGATTTTTTTCCACAAAAATAGGTAAAATTATTTACAGTGCAATGTGATACTTAGAGATTTGATGAAAAAATGAGTAAGATGAGAAAATGATGTTGATAATTAAGCGTGAAATTTAAGTGAGATTGTAATAATCAAATGGAATCTTAATGTAAATTAAATTAACGTATTTAGAATGGGAAACGAGATATTTTGTTTATAAAAAATCTTTTGAGAAAATTTTGAAACGAGATTTATCGTTTTCGTGAGATTCCTAAAAAAAATCTAATACATACCTGCGTACACCTAAACCATCAAATAGACTTTTCGGGCTTACTAATTTCTATAAGAAGTTAGTATCTTGTTCAAACTTCATTATCTTCTACCAGCCTACTGCTCCAAGACAAAGATAGTGTCTGGATAGTATCTTATCTAAAATATTGAAATCTTGTGGTCAAGACAGCATCGAAAATGGCATAAAAACTGTTTCATGTTCAGTATTCATTATTATCTACAGCACTTATTCAGTTTATGTGTCCCGTAAGTATGCTTGATAATGCACTAAAGTCGCCTTTATTCAATTCCGTAATTTAATGGATAATGAGTTAGCTTATTAGACGCCAGACCATGGTTCAAACCCCAATGCAGACATCTCCAACAAAATGAAATGAAATATGAAAAAATATTTCGTCGGTGACTTGCTCTCAGCAGATTTCTAACAATAACTCTGAGAGTAAATAAAATTGCCATGTAAACTTTGGGAAAAACTATGATTCGGAATCTTCTTTAAACTGGTAGCGCCACTTATCTATAAAATGAAAATGTGAGAAACTAGGTCGTAATTCTGATTAAAGCTTTGTAATTTATGTAACAATTTAAATTGATTGTTATAATATGCTAAACTATACACATATGTAACATACAAATTTCATTTAAATAAACGAAGCACAACGGAAACAGAGAAATTGTGACAACATAAATGTCATATTCTTTAAAAATGTGAAATTTGATCGTGTTCGTCATTCGTTATTCACTCCATTTTCGATTTCAGCTTTTATTGTGGTTTTATGCACATAAGTATCTTTAAGATTGCCTTTGATTTCAAATGTACTAGCATTGTACGATCCTCTAAATTTGTATGTACGTTTATAAATATATCTCTGGATGGAGTTATAGAAAACAACAGTTCATGTGACAAAAATGTCAATCTCAGCATTTATTTTTTATTGTTTTTATTTTTGCTTCTTCCAATGGCCGCTAAAAATTTCGTATTCAAATGTTTACTTTCCGTTATAGGCGATTTAAGATCTACAGGCGATTTAAAGCTGTGTTAACATGTGTATGTACATATATGTGCACACGTACAGTTCAGATCAAAAAGAAAATTAAATTTTTAATTTAAGTATTTAATTTAATTTAATTTTGTGTTTTAATTTCAATTTAATTTGAGAAATTATTATGCTGTGAATATGGATAACAAAGTTACAAAATGCAAAACACTTGCCAGTATTGATTCCATCACTCAGCTGGATTTTATCGCCTCTTGGAGAAACGACTCTCATATTTTCAGGTTTCAATTTGTCAAGGCGAAAACAGACGAGAAATTGGGGCAAGATATTATGTCATGATTGTTATGTCATGAAAGTCCCAATCACGTAGTATTTGTTAAAATCTGGAATACAATGGCTTACTACAACTTGAACTGACTTACAATATATTTTATTGTATCTCACTTTGCGGTGAAGGCTATAGCTCATTTCTTAATAAGCAGTTAATTAAAAGTTGCTTTGTTATCTTTCTATGGAGTAAGATCTCCCAAGTGACGTCGATTTCTTGTATGCATTGCCTTTATAGTCGATTAAACGTTTCGATGCTTTTTGAACGGCGTTTTTCTGTATTCCCTTAACTAACAAATGAAAAATCTTTTGTTTTCTATTATTCTCTGCCACAAAGGTCACCTTGTGTGCTCTATTGGATTGTAGGTGGCCCAAATTTTAAACACTAGCTTCCGGTCTGTGATTTCTAATTGGGAATGCATCCTAGCCATTTTGTTCCAATAATCTTATGGCTCCTTGGATGTAATTTCTTAGCGGGTAACATACGAGCACTCATTTGATCGTTCCTGATTAGTGGGAGTAGTTTTCTTTTCAAAAGGATGAGATATGTGGGTTACGTCAGATGATAGATCATTGCTTCAATTCCCACAATTTCCATCCAACCCGGCATCAAATATTACTTAAAGGAAACCAACCTAACTCCAACAGAGTTGCTTTGATTGATTCGAAATTTCCCTGCGAAATTCTAGCCAATTATGGATGAGAACAGACATTGAAGAGTCTGAATAAATCAAGAGACTTTCAGAAAAAATACTGCCGCATACAGTCTGCACGAATATTTTGGGATCTTTTGCAGGTACTCCAACAACTGTCTCAATGGTTAGGTAGTGTTAATAAATACGAATGCAACAAAAAAAAACTAAAGTCTTAATCATTCTAAAATTTGTTAATTTTCTTTTGCCAAAGCCACTTCTTGCTTTTCGACTTCAGACAATCAATTATAGTTTCACCTGACTAAATAACCTTTTCGTAGTCATCTGCCATCCATAGGCATATTTGAAATTAAAAACTTTGCAAACAAAATCGGTGTTATTCCTACCGACGTTCCTCCCTGACTGGTAGTTATTTTTAATTTATATCTAAGATTCACATTCCTATGAATTGAAGGAGTGTGGAGGAGTGTGTATTCATAGAATTGGATCACATCACATTCCAAGCCAAAGGACTATAGATGCGTTAATCTCAATCACTATATACTATCTATCTATCAGACTCCTATGAACATAACTTTTATTTCAAGATCGGATATCTGATTGAAACAAAGAATTTGGATTTAATATCAATCTTCTGATGAAGAGGTACAAATTAACCTGTTTTAAACTGCCTAAGATAAGTAAGGTTAGACTAAGCTTGAGTCTCAGGGCTAAATATCTGAGTTTAACTTTCGACCATAAGGTAATCTGGAGATTGTAGTAGCTAAACAAACGTGTTTCTTGCATATATAGGTTAGGATATCTAGTAATCCTAGTATAAATAAGCAATTCTGAGACCGCACCAATATTCATTGTGTACGTTTGTGTCTTAATCTTCTTCGAGAAGTCATCATCTGGTAGATTACTTATTAGCTTCCACCAGGTTTACTTATCACGTCCAGCATATTAAAAATTAACAATTTTCTATGCAGAAAGATGTCTTCAATTTGAAATTAGTCAGCAGACTTTGAGTTATTTGTTGTCGGTTCTGCTGAACTTTGAAAATCCTTAATTTTTTCGTATTGTTCAGCTGCTTTTTTTTCTGTTCAAACACCAGCAGCCAGAATTATTTCATAACATTTTTAAGCGTGTTTATTATTGAACTCAATACAAGTTTTTATGGACTACTACAGTTGGAAAAAATTTGATTGAAAATAGAAAGTCATACGAGGTTTGAGTTCCAACAAAACAAAGTTACAAAAATCAAGTTTATGTTTAAGTTAAAAAAAAAAAAAAAACTAAAGAAAACATTTATACGTACAATATTACTCATATACTCCGCATAGAACATTGAAGAGAATAAACCGAAGAAAAGTCTTCAGGCGAAACGATTGCCGCCGCAAGACAACGATCATCGTTGAGTGTGTTCCACTGCTAAACACAAAGTAAAGTCACTGTTTCTTCTCTTTTTTTTTGTGCTTGTAGTTGCGAGGTCAAATAGCAATCAATAGAGGTCGCTTGTACTGCTGGACCCAACAAGGATACTCGCTTTTTGCTAGACATTCATTTCTAAGGAAATGATTATTGCCATGTATCTGAGGCTATGCAACAGACAAAGTAACACGTGCATTTTCTTATTAGACAGCATTTGCAATAATCTAGACCAGAAGTAATGGCAGGCAATGAAAAATACAACAAAAAAAAAAATCATTCGCACACAACTACTTCTTACCCGTGCATCCATAGTGATAACTTCTTAGTGATTGCACTTGCTGAAGGAGCCAAATACAATAACTTGAAATAGAAAGAAGAGGTGGTGTGGTAAAGACAATATAAAATATACTTTTCACTTGTTTGTGTTGTAGTTGTGGCATGATGCCATTCGTGTATGTGTATGAGTTTTATGGATCGTGCTGCAGTAGCCGACTGCTTCTGTGTGCAAACAAATGATATTGCAAATGTTGCTTGTTGAATGATTTCATTATTTTTCTTTTTGCTGATGTATTTTTTTTTTTGTTTTTTTTCTCTCTCCCTCTTTCTTGCTCTCTCTTCAATATCATGTTATTGTTTTATTGTTGATTTTGCTGGACGGCAGTTTCAGTTGGTTATGTTCCTGTTTAACAACGTTTTACAGCCGATGTGGTCGCTGCAATCGTGCAACTGAAGCACTTCTTTTAATTCTATTCTATCTCTAAATTTTACTGAGAAAAAACAAAAAACAAGGCTGGAGGAGGTCTTTCGAGTATGTTTTTGTTGTAAGTTGTTTTTTGCTTTTGTTTTTTGTTTGTTTGTTTTTTTTTACAATAATTCATTTCCAGTTGGTATGCTATTTTTTTGTTGTTTTTGTTTTTGCTTTTTTTTTCTTATTTTGTTATGAATGAAGTTGTTTAATATTGTACTGAAATACTCTGTCATTACAATCGATAGACGGAAAATGAACTAAAAAGAAAAAACATCATCATTATCGTTGATATTCGTCTGTGTTGTAAATGTTGTCACCAGGTTTATGTGTTCGGTTTCTGTTTTCGTATACAGCTTGACATTAGCGTGTAACTTTAACTACAAGCATTTGTTTATTTCACGTGATGATGGATGATGGTTGATGGATTGAATATCTATGTACGTATATATATAATTACATTTAAATGTCATTTAAATTGAAATGATATTCATTTTAATGTCACATAAAATCCTTTTGAACGAAATCACCGAAAGGAAACCGAGTATGTTCTGTTACAAATAAATAAATTAAAAAATCTCATTAATTGCATTCGAAAAAAAAAACGAAAAAAAATCTAATCAACAGTAAGATGTCAAAGAACATGATTGTAAGTCTGATACTTCAAATCAATTTAATTCATTTTAACAGTCTGTGCTCTATTAATAATTTCAACTTCAAACTGGTAAGAGTTTCTATTAATTTATAAAATCTGAAATATTAACCAATCTTACACAATACAATTCATATCGCATTTTACGAATACACGTCTTCTAAATGCAACACTTAAAAGTTCAGGGCATAATAATTATTCTCTCAAGACTTATAAGTGGATTGTTGACGCTAAGATATTTTATTTCCGGTCACCTGTTGTTCAATTTTAATCGGTACATTCTTTAGCAGTAAGATGAGTGATTCTATATCCTGCAACTGTATCGTTAGTCCAAGATAATGATAAACACCAGTGCATCCCTCCTTTAGCCCACTAAGTGAAGGAAATTAACTTTTGTATTCGCCTCCACAGCGCTTAATTAATTAGTTTATCCAGTTGTGTTATACATGGGAAGGACGCCGAGCTTATTCTACAAAAAATAATTTGGCGGATTTTTTTGTTTTGGGTTTTGCCTTTACATCTTTAGTGACATGATCTGTCAGAATATTGTCACTGCTGTCGGAAGCAGTTGCTATACCCTCCGAGTGTCTTGCATTGTTAAAGTGACCTGATCGAAGTGTTATGACTTCGTCGAGATTCTGTTAATTTTCGTATTTTCAGCCCTCAACAGACACATTCCGATTCTTGTTTTCATAACGGCCAAGACTCAGAAGATGGCATTTACTGATTATACAGGAAAAACTTCTGCAGCAGACACATTCTGCATAAGAATAGATTCGGAAGAGAACAAGTCTGTAATTAATTGCGTAAACCACTGCCGGATCGGATGTGTTGTATAAGAAAGATGAGAACAAAGTGAAAATATGAAGTCATCAAAGGCGACATTATACATCTCAGCGTATTGAAATTGGTGAAGAGAAAACCAAGACTAGGCAATGCCTTGAAGTATACTCTTAAAACAAAATCCGATGAATTCATCAGAATTATGACTGGCAGAAGATATATCTTGCAATAAATAGAAGAAGCAGAAGATCTCACCGATCTCCAGGCTGTGTACTACATTATAGAAGTATCGTTGGGTTAGACTTATTTGTCTTCTGGATACTATAGACAAATATCTTGAGACGACAATATATCCTCTACTGCTGAGAACCGATCAGAGGAATCAAGATTCTCTGCTGTCGTGATTGGAGACCAAAAATTATTGTTTCTTTATTACCCTAGATATTATACATGCATACATACATAATTGGTCATTACGAACCACTTCTGCTATTTGTGTTAATTTTATACATGAATGGCGGGACCTACAGTTTAAAATTAACTCCAAATTTTGTTTACACTCAAAGTTTTTGCCAGAAATCTGCCGATATTATGCATTCTTTTAAATTATAGAAATACTGGCACATCCCAGCAACTCTGTGATATACAACTGTAGGTTCGATCCTAGGAAAGACATCTATTGTATGTAACTACATGGAGACGAATTCGTTAGGAAAATTAAAAACTGGCTGAAGCAGCATAAACTTTAAGAGTTCAACAAAAATTCTATCGTGATGATTGATTATCGTCTTAGATTAACAAGAGTCACATGGACTATGCTTAGATAAAAACAACGCAGGTTTTAAATGCATTAACCCGAAAGGTACCAAATATGGGATTACCTAAGCAGAGTAAGGGACTATTAGTTTCGCGGGTAAGTAACTAATTTTTACTCTATACTTGTCCAGTATGAATAGAAAGCCTTAAGGACACGCTTCAGATGAGATTGTTATTTATTTTTAAGAAAATTACTTAGGATGTGTGGTGAATAATGCAGATGTATGCTACCTGGTGAAGATGGATTAATAAAAGTTGCAGAGAGGTCTACTGTAATCGAATCGAATTTCTGACAAAGAACGGCTGCTCTGACTATTGCATACACTTACAGAATAGTGGTATATCGATTATACACGTGGATATCAATTGGATCTCTGTTATAACTGCGATTAAAAAAATTCATCAGTTATTCCTTAAAATTCGCTTATAAAATTTTGTACTACCGTGGCCAGATTTAACTAAAAAAACTTAGATTGCAGCTCCAATCGCAAGTTGAGATATAGAAATGTGTGTAAAGCTGAATTTGTTCATGCTGTACTACGGGTTTTATTTAATGTACATTTAGATTCAAAACCAATTGCAATCTTTCTTATTAATACTGAAATTGAAAAATAATTTC
Organism: Sarcophaga bullata; assembly: GCA_005959815.1. Taxonomy (NCBI): domain Eukaryota; kingdom Metazoa; phylum Arthropoda; class Insecta; order Diptera; family Sarcophagidae; genus Sarcophaga; species Sarcophaga bullata. Next base: position 68,637 of record QOCX01000306.1, on the reverse strand, counting down.
CATTAAAAGGTTAACAAGAGAGGAAGTTGAGAGAGAGGTTTAGATTTGTCACAATTTACAGACTGGTCACATTCGTGAGGAGGAAAACTAAATGTAAACTTTAAGACGGTGACGTAACTATGTTGTACAATAACAACAACCCCAAAAAAAATTATTTTTTTCGTTGCCTGACATCTAAATACATACGTTCATAAGTGGTTCTTCAAATATTAGTTTCTCTTGAGTAAGGGTAAAATTAACAAGAATGAGGTAACTCCACTGTGTAATACATTGCGCTATATGGACCACCGAGTGGACTTGTGTGTGAACGGGAAGCAGCCCGCAAAGCTAATTTAAAATGTATTTTCAGAAAGTTGACAAACATTGTCATATTGTACAATATTAATTATGTTTTTCAAGTTTATTATTTTTAACCTCTCGACAGAAAAAATCTGCTTGTTTAAGAACCACCACTAAAGAATATATTTTATCCTCCACCCAATACGCTTATGTATACACATAAATATGTATACACAACATCAAATAGAGTGCAAGACAAATCAGTGTAAGTAATCGAATGGTTGTCTTCTTAAAAACCTACGCATGAACTCGATTATTTTGTAGTTGCCAGTTCATTTTTATTTCTTTTTTTTTCATCCGTTTCTAGTTCAGTTCCTAGCTGATGCTCTTGTTTAGTTCTTGACTTAGAGTTGTTCGATTTGGCTAATGCCCGCGGTGGTCATAGTTGATATTCTACACGTAACACACATACACTACGTTAAAACATACAACTATCTTTGTCCTGCTTTCGTTTAACTTGTTCAACAGCATTAGCAATTGCTGTAGCCATTACAATGCAACACACATACTTACATTCATTATTAAGTATCTGTGCTAAGGATTGTTATATGGTCAGGCACTGACATAAATGTATTTCCAGAGACATTGCCCTGATAGGCCGAACAGAATGCTTGTATAGATTGCAGTTGTGTTGTAAATTTGCTCGTTTGTGGCCGTTTGGTATCATAGCATCAATTTCTTCTATTTTTTTGTTGTTATTTTTGTTTATAAACATGTTTCAATGTGCCCATACAAGGTTGAAACATTTGGAAAATTTAATTTGCAATGAGAGCAAAAACGCGTTTCGATCAAAAGTGACCGGTCGCTCAACTGACCGCAAAGCAAATACAGAAACGAGCCAACCTACTGATCAATCCACTGCTCTAGCTCTACTAGAACACCAAATACTGTTTACTTATATCAAAGCATGTTTTCTGGTACTCCTTTCCTCCTCCTAAATTCTCCTTGACATATTTCAGCATAACACTAGAAATAAAATGCGCTTGTAATTAGAAAGATAAGTTGTGTAAACGAATATGGAATGTTTTATGCATTTATTTCCTTCTTTTTTGGTAGTAAGAAAATAACTTTAAAAATAAAAAATGGAAAATACATATACTTTGTGGCAAATATTATAATTTTGTTAATTACTTTTTTCAAGATTTTGGAATTTATTTTCCTTTTTTCAAGATTTTTGATTTTATTTTTCAATCAGAACATACATACACTTGAATATGCGTTATCTATGTATTTATGCTATTCATCTTCTTATGTTAGTCGTATACAATCCAGAAAATTTTCATTAAATTTTTGAAGATTTTTTAGTTCTTGTCTTGGTTAATTCGTCAATAGTGCTACCAAACAAGAACTTGTGTTAAATTCCTTTCCTGACAGCATAAGATGAAAGTTAACAATAGCAGCAGTAGCAACAAGCATGTGCTAATATGGTTGTTGTTATTACACTATACTACACCATGAACATAATTGAGCTACCAATGGATTAAATGCAAGTAGGAAAAAGTAGGAAAATGTAAAAGAAATGGAGACTAGTTTTTCCGGCAACTAAACATAGCTGCCACAATTTCGTTGTTATAAGAATAGTAATCACATGCTCGCTTAGTATGTCTATAATCTTTCATAATTCTTGATTAAAAGCCCTTTGGTAGCAAAAAATGAGTACAATTAGGAATATAAATAAAATGAAGAATACCATACTTAATAGATATTTTTGATTTGTTATTTTGTTAAGTTATTCAAAACTCTTTACAACTAAATTTTATCTGATAAAGTATGGCAACATAAAATGATTTTTCGAAAGTGGATTTCAGTCAAGTAAGTTATGGAATTAAAATAAAATAAACAGAATGTCGGAAAAATAATAAGAACGACTGGTTTAAATGCTATTACAAGAAAATTTTCATTTATAGACTTCAATATGATTTCAAAAGTATTTGATATTTAATTGTTTTCATACTCTTATAAGAGAAAAAAACGTCTTTAAAGGGAAACAGAATAGCCGTTGTAGTATAACATAACGAGTATTGCTACAAGTTGCCAAAAGTTAAAAACAGCAATAGTTGCAGGCCGATGCAGTAGTTGCTAAAATTTCTGAAATTTGTCACGTAACACATGTAAATTGTAAAGAGGGCTTCCATGATTTTCAAAATATTCGACTTTAAATATGTGCAACATAAGATTTAGTATTGCTGGAGAGAAACATGTAGTTGGATATACATTTAGTTAGAAAATTCACTTAATATTCTTGTATTATTCTGTAAGTTTTTGAAAAGGTTGCTTGGAAACGTTATAAAAGAGCTTCACTATTCTGTTCTCATCTTTTCTTGCTACGCTAGTCATCATCACGTTGTAAACTTTAGCTTCCACTGCAACTACTTTATTCCGCTCCAGGCCTTAATTGAAAAAAATAACAGTAAAAAATAATTAAAGCGGTATATGTTTTTCAATTAAATTCCAAAAATTTTTACCATTATTCGAAATATTTTACTACTATTTGATGCTCCTTTTATTCCTCTGATTTCCACTCAAAGATATGAAATTTTTCCAAAAAGATTTACGCGTGCTTCCAGATGTATAGAATACCATATCTTTTTCATTTTTGGCCATATTTGATTATTATTTTTCAATTTATAATATCAAATTTTCTTTTTTTGGGAATCCCTAGAGATGTTCAGTAAGGTTTAGAACTGAAGATTGAAATGGCCGGAATTTTTCACTAATTTGGATAATGTTTTCGATCATTATTTTCCACAAGTTTTCGTTTCAGTAGCATTTTTCCTTTTGCAAATGGCAGCATTTGGATTTCATGATTATAAAAGTAGTACACGGCATTTATTTTTCCAGCTATACAATAAAATGAAACGTTTCCCGAAAATATAAAGGCAGATAAATAAGAAGAGAGATTTTTATTTACTTAAGGTAACACGCTTCGGTCTGTCTTGCTTTTGCACATAAGATTAGGATCAAATCGCGCTAATGTTTTTCGCTCTCATCCTTTTTTTCCGGGTTTTATTATATTTTATTTGTTTTTTTGTTTGTGTTTCCTTTTTTTTGGATCTCCTTTAATTGAAGCTCACTGCTTTTCACTAAAAAAACTGAATAAAGCGCAATAAATATTAAAAACTACTGCATTTACTGCACTTACATGTACTGTATTTACTTATTTATATACATATATACATATACTTGTACATATTTTTTATATATATTCTTCGTATACGCAAATGTTGTCGTCGTTTTTTAGTTACTATTTTCTTTAGAAAAATAGTAGCAATAGTAAAAAAATCACATTTGTTACGATTGACCCCTATATGGTATAATTAGTAATTTAAAAATACTTACTAAAATTATTAATATAACGAAAAATATAAAACAGGAATAATCGTTCTTATTAGTTTTTCCAACACTGTATATTAAATAATAATAACATATGTAAATGGTTCAGTAAGCATAATTACGCTAAATGGGCATGCCGCTGATTAATAAATTAACAATTTAGCCTCTTGCCTTGAACTCTAAACGGGTGTTACTGTATGAAAATAATTTCCTCACCGACATAATGCATAAGAACAAAATCAACAATAACGGAATGTTCGTACTGAATTTCGGTGTGTGCTCAAACTTAATTGTGATATAAATTATGACAAAATGTTACAAAAAGATGATTTTAAGTAAATAAAAACACTCCCCCACATAAAAAATTATTTACAAACATTCAAATTTTCCTATTTTCTATTTATTTATAAAATTTTCAAATTCAATTTGAAACCACAACAAGTATCAAATCTTAAAAACTAACGGTAATAAAATTAATTAAACTCGATTAATACTAGGAATATATTAAACATTCGTATTTGTTTGTATACGTAAGCGAAGATATATTTTATATGGATATTAGAGCTGTATTATCCCTCTTTTAAATGAATGTGATCTCGGAGACTCGGAGACAATAGGCAATTGAGTAACAGAGACCTCTCTCGTGCGACGAAACTAATACTCTACAAGACGCTCAACCTACCCGTGCTTCTTTATGGCGCAGAGGCATGGACCTTATTAAGCACCGATGCAGCAGCCTTGAGAGTATTCGAGGGAACATCCTACGTAAGACCTTCGGTCCAGTGCGCATCCGATGCAACAGTGAGCTGTATGAGCTCCTCAACGACATGGACGTTGTGTAGCGTATTAATATCCAGCGTTCGAATGGAGGAGGATGCTCCGGCGAGACGGGTATTTGAAGCGGGGATCTGCGGAAGTCGGCGAAGACGACGACCTTGTATCCGTTGGAAGGACCAAATCGAGTAAGCCCTGTCATCGATTGGTGTGATCAACTGGCGTAGGCGCGCAAGCAGCAGAGGCGCCTGGAAGGATGTGTTGCTGCAGGCCGAAATACGTTAATCGGGTTGTTGTGGCCAATTAAGTAAATAAGTAAGATCTCGGAGACTAAGGCTAGCTTGGTCACCTTGATCGGATTGTTCATCAGCCTCAGTTTTGACCATTAGCATTGACTTAATCGCCTGGAGCTGAATGCCAACTGTGTTAATGCAACCAATCCGTATGGTTATCCTAAAAGGAGTTAATATTCTATTTTATTTTGTTTCTTGTAAAAGATTTCTTCACATTACTGATAAAATATACGTATTTTATAAATTTTCCTATTATATTTTTAAGTTATGTGTTTATGTTATAAGATAATTGCCTATATAATGTTTTTTTATTATTATTAAGAAACCACCGTGTGGAAATATTTTAAATTTATATCAAACTTACAATAACTGACCCTTGTAATAAGGTAGTTCATATTGCAAACTCCAAATGAACTGAAACTGTGGGCATTCAGTGCGAATGCGGCGGATTCACCTAAGTTGTCCAAACAATAGTTTTGTAATTAATTTAACAGCTCTCTTCCTGAAAGAGAGAAAGTTTTTGTTGCGATCAATTCTCAATTCCATTAGGTTAAATTTTATATTTTGTATGGACAAACTAACAGAGCTGCCAATAGGTTATAATGTTTCATACAAATTTGAATTGAATGTCGTATGGCAACATTCGTGCAGCAGAAAATAGGTACTTCCGTGGCATAATTTTGGTGGATTAACATTTTGCAACATACTAGTTTGAGATTCGGTTTTCGAAAGCAAATTATATAGCGGATCTTTCATTTTGCACTTTCTATCTTTAAACAAAATAAAGTGTGTGAGATATTATCAAAAACCTATTAACAGCATAATGTGTGAAATATAAAAACGTTCAAATGTCTGTCACGGCTTCTACGTTTCATCGTATCCGAAATGTCCAATTTATTAATAACTCTGGGGCATAAGCGAGAATAAATTTGATCGATGGCTCACTTGGTTTACAATTAACATCATCTTTAGGTGAATTGACAATGCCATTTAGAATTAAATTTTTGGCATGTCACTCATGTCATTGACCAATAGCCAACACTAAACAGTGACTTTTTCGAGATGCATTGGACTACTGAATCTCATACCAATCGATTGCCCTAAATTCAACAATTTTGATGGTTCAGGTGATTGAAAATGATTTTGGGGATAAAGACTAGAATCAGTTGCCAATTGATCCAGAGTTGTTAGTTGTACGTGTTGTTGAATGTTATATCCGCCACTACTGAGTATTTATATATATGTACAGGTAAAACAATAAATTTGACAGCTGTCCGCCATCATCAAACTGTTTGACGCCGGCCGCTACCGTCAAAGTTGATAAGTTCGAATGACCCAATTGCAAAAACTGAAATATAATATAATATAAATCGTCGTCCTTATTCTTTACAATATCAACAGATTCATTTATAATCAATTCGTCAATAATGTCAGATTTAAGGATAAAATTCAAATTGCTGACATTATTTTCAGCCCACACTTATGTCTCGATCGCTTAACCCAGCATGATTTTTGAATAACTGTTGTAAATTTGGGAAGAGTTTTTTAATTAGTTTATTTCTTTTTTTTTATCACTAACCTAAAACCTTATTACTTCAAAAGTCCATTGGTGGATCGAAGTAGAAGATATTTTGAATCAGGAATATCATATCGTAAGAGTCAGATAAACCAGATTTACTGTAAATATAACAATATGTCTCTAATGAAGAAAATTTTAATCATTAAACGCTTACATACCAACATTAAACACTGACTGTACTGAAATATTGTTCCTACTGGCATTATCGTCACAACCAGTTTGATTCTAACGCTGGAATAACAGAATTGAATCAAATTGTTTGAAAACACTTGCCTACGATCAACTTAAATTTGAGGTTTAAATGGAGATGTGGCAAACCGACAGACAATTCCAAAAGATATTTAATAAACTACTACTGAGTATGTACATACATACATATGTAAGTGACGTTTTAAATACATTAGGGTAACATTTATATTTTACACAAACATTATATGTTTAAGAAACAAATTATGAGTTTTGTTTCTGCTTATAATATTATAAAATACAATACAATTTGACATAATAATGTATAATGTAATATAATATATAAAAAACTGATCAGAACTAATGTTTCTCTCTGGCAGTTGTGTTAAATAAAATTATTTTATAAAGGATTTGCGCCCTAATAAAGTCATGTTTCTATTCATGTTCACAGCTCAGGTTCAAATGCGCAAAGACAAGTTTATTTCTACAATGTACACTTAGGCACATACACACACACACACTCATATTCATTAACTTCAAGTTGAATCTGTACTCCAGACGCATGTACATTGTTGCTTATCTGTTAGTTTGCCAGCCTTTCATCCTACATTTCAACTATCCTTCCTACGTATATGCATAACTTAGTAACTCATTCATCTAACCATCCATCCGTCTATTCCAAATTTAAAACACAGCTACAATCGCCCCTCACCTTCTGCAAAGCATATAAAAAAAAGCGTAAAGTGTACCCTGCTTAGAGCTGACCGTCATCGTCATTTCTTCTGATCCGGTTTAAGGCCATGACATGACTTGCATAAGAATTAAATTGAACCGCATTTGTTCCAAGGGGGCCACAACTGAATTTATCGAACGACGACAATTATTCGCTCTCATTTGTTGTATTTTTATGTAGTTACATATATATTGTGGACGGTTCCAGCTGAAAATCTTGTCTGCAAAAGCAAAACAGATTCCTATTGATCATATCCCACCTATAATGCACTCTGCACACTTAAAATTATTTCGTATTAGACTCAAATCAAAGGTATACTTCTGCTGCATGTTTAATATGATTTTTTCGGTCAATGGTTTTAAAAACTGAATATGTACGTACGAAAGATGTATTCAAACAAAAAATTACAACTTGCAACATAGCGCTCTGGTTAAAGAACGTTAAAAATAGTGATTTCAATATCGTCAAGCTGGCGGATGAGTTGTAGTGGGCTATTTTCAGATAATGGAGTTTAGCTACTAACAGGGAGCAATGAATGTATGCCAGTACGCCTGCGTTGTTGCCGCCTGCTGTTGCCCGAAATGAACTTCGATCATTTTTAATGTTATTCTTGTTGTTGTTGATTTTTACCTTTATGTTGCTGCCATGCCGTTTACTAATGCTTCTACATCCATTTATTGCAAAATTGCACTTAATTTTTGCAAAAGCAATAATTTTAAAAATAAAAAAAATGTAAGAAAAATTGTTGCCACTTGCTTTGAATTAAAACTGAAATTGCATCTTCTTATGACCACAAAGGCCTTTCAACCATCATTGTACACTGAACAACAAAAAATTAAAAAAGAAACAAAAGATGAAAATTTTTTTTATTTCTGCTTAAAGAAAATTATGATAATAAACTTTTATTTGGTTTTATCATTAGTAATTATTTAAATATTTATTTTAAATTATAACGTTATTATTAAAACAAACAAAAACCAAACACCATTCATACAAGTTTTCAAAATCATATAAAATCTCTTCTACTGTCCCAATGTACTCATGTGAAGTATGAATTTTTCCTTATTATGGAATAATTAGATGTCCATTCCATGGCTTATAATACCTTATTATTTGTCGTTTACTGTATATGAGATTGCGTTCACCTGGCTTTTGTTGTTTTTATCTTTACACAACATTTTTTTGAACTGATCGAACAGAGCAAAGAGTTTGAAAAAAATAAGAAAAAAAAGTTGCTTCCTGTTAAATGATGAAAATAAGTGCCAAGGAATTTGTTCACATTATTGCATTGATAACATAGTCTACTACTGTATTTATAAATATATTTTGGTGGCTATATTATACTTTCTGAACTTAACTACTAACTGCACCTAATTGTACATATTTTTAGTTTTACAAAAAGTTATTCTCATATTTCATAATACAACTCTTCAGTGACTATTACAATTTAGTTTCTCACACTACTTATATTGTGCGTGTTAATTTTATACATGAGTAGCGGGACCTACTCAGCTAGAGTGTATTCTTCAAAGTGCAAAGATTTTTCGGACTGTAAGATGGGGCAGTGGAGTGCTGTTGTCACTGATTTGCCATTGGTATAGGCATGTTGTAATGCAGCTAAGAGTTATGGATCAAATCAGGCCTTGATATGAACATTTAGAACCCTTTCCAATGTTTTTAAAAGAAAGGAATAAAGTCCAATTGAGCTAAAGACCTTAACTTTAATAAAATCGCATTAGATATTCTCCAGCTCTTAGAAATGCAAAGAAAGAATAAGCTTTTCCCCATATTTTATGTCGCCTGGGATGGTACAAAGGATCTAATTTTCAGACGAAGGTTCGTTGATTTGATAGCTTACACTTCCAGGACCATGAATCAGTTCCAAAGGTTTTGAATTGGCCGTTCAGCAGCAGTCGGACCGTTAGATGCCGTCGAGAGATTTATTTGAGGAACTTAGTATTTTATGAAGTCGGCTAGCTTTAGCAGAGGATTCTGCTCTAGCGCAGTTGTTCCTTAATGAAGCTTAAGTTCCTTCTTTTTGGCGTTACAAAGTGCCCATTCACCTGTGGTTTGATCCCTACCACTGGAACGGTGAATATATTCAACTTCCTGATTCTACCAGGGGAACTTGCCACATAAGCAGAGAGTTTAGCAGAAGATATATCCGCCAACTTTTACACCGCGAACAATGTCGCTGCTGTCCTATCTATATTGAAACGGGTTACAATGCTTAGAGGAGCCTCGGGTAGACAGAGTCGCAATTTTACCCCAAAAAGGAACCAGTTAGAGTGTTTCGGTGGTAGTGTCCTTGACACTGTATCTGGTTTGACTTTATAGCTTCTTCTGAATCACATTGATGTTTCACAACTTTACACGCCGTTTTCCTAATTTAACTACAATAAATCAGCATTAATAATCTGTAGGAGTAGACTCATAGAATTTTTAAGTGTGCTCCTCTTTTCTTTTCAAAATTGCAATTAAATTAAGCTTATCGATTAGATTTTCGATAAATTATTTCCTCGAGCCAATGTCTATTACATCGCGCTTGTATGGAGACGTGTGATCTTATTAAAAATCTTCGAAAATATTTGTCAAATTTCAAATCTTAAACCAATACAAAAACAAAAATAAAAAACACACTAAAATACAAATAGACAAAACTTAACTGTAATTTACAATAACGCAATACCCATAGTAGACACATTGCTCAAGTGACGAAAGTGAACGTAGAAAAAACCAGGCAAATGGTGACTAACTAAGTCACCTATAAGGCTTCAGCATAGAAAATGAATGCCAGTGAAGACCCCAGCACTGATAATAATAAATTTTAATCCCTTAAAACTTATGGAATTTATATTCTCGCTAAGGAATGATTTAACTACAAAAATGTTTATCGACTTCTATGGTCGATATACATCCCAGCTAAAAGTTATAGGGTAAGGTAGGCAGATTTCGGCAGTAAATAATATAAAAACGAAAATCAAGTAATTCTGATTGGGTATTGAAATTCCAATTCTTTAAAACCTCTTAGGTTATTAGCCATAAGATTCTAAAAAAATATTGAGATATGTTTTCATTAAATTTAAATAAAACTGTGTTTAAGCGATGATCCTATATTATTGATTATTATGAATTACGTAAGATTAATTATTCTATTTATTTTTTATTCTAATAAATAGAAATAAGTTAACGACAGTGGCGACACTGCTAATGGAAGACGTTTAGCCATGTCAGCGTAAATTTTAATTTCAAGAATTTCCCATGATTTCTGCACACGCACCAATAATTGCCCTATATTTGCCGACTAAGCGTATGGATAAACGCACATTTTAATGTAACGTGATCCTCGGAGTTTTCGTGGTGAAGATATGGATTGATTTTGGCAGTCTTGGTCGGATACTTGAATTTTTCGTTGTTCGTGTTTGAATTTAATTTAATTGGTATTGTTAAATTAATTTGTTGTAATTTACTAAATAGTTGCAAAAAATGAACTAAACTTTGTTATTTATTCCGGTGCAGTGTTTCGCAGCTAAAATTAAAATTTTTTCTCATATGCAAATCGACTGCAGATCTCTAACTTATAATTATTTATTTGATTAATAATATTAATAATATTTAAATTAAAACAAATCTATATTAAAACAAAAATATATCGCGATCAAACGAACTGTATATTCGGAATACAACTTTCCAATACATATAAGCATTTAATATTACCAGGTTTTGTTTAAAACCAAAGATAAGACAAATTAGAATTATTCAACACGTCCATCTGTTGGAGACAAGAATATAAAGATGTAACGTTAACTACTAACACGAGCCTCAGAGCCTTCTGTCAGGATTACGACATATCTTCTCACGCCACTTTTATTATGTCTGTTAATTTTATATATGAGTTGCATACAGTTTGTTAACTTCGAACGACAGATTTTTTGAGAAACTTTTCATGGCAATTTTATTTACTTTCAAAGTTTTTGCCAGAAATCTACTGAAAGGCAGTCGCCAAAGAAATATGTTTTGTTGGAGAAATCTGCCCTGGGGTTTTAACTGTGGCTTTACGTCTAATAAGCCAACACACTACCTACGACGACTTCATCATATAAAATATTTCTTTTTTAAGTTTTTGGCTAAATAAGTCATTTTACGTATCTCAATAAGGCATCTTCTGTTTACAAAAATTTTTATCTTTCGTATATAAAGTAGTCTCTCATGTACAAAAGCTGATTTTTTTGGGCTGCTTATTTTAACGTGGGGAAATCCCTTTTTATTTAAAATTATAAATCAAGTAATTTCGTATATTTAAAAACAACATTAAAAATTCATCAATTGCTACTAGATTTGATTTAATCTAAAAATATTTGTTATAAAAATATGCTAAAACGTTTTTCGTAAGCATGTTTTCGTTCGTAAGCTTTTATATATGATTCTTAGAGTCTCATGTTAGTGAGATTTATTATATTTTTCTGTCAGTAAGCATAGGTTTAAATCGAATTTCCAAAACAGAAAATTCTTAAATGTTCTTCTTAATTAAATACGCAGTCGTATAGAATAGAAACCAATTGTAAAAACGATTTAAATTGAAAGTTAGGTTAACTTTCTGCAATCATTCTATTATAAAGATTACCCGTTATTTCAGTCATTGAACCCAAAATCAAAGTAATCGTTTTGTCGTTTTCTTCAATCTAGATTTTAAACATCAGAAGTGACCATATTTCTATTCTTCTATGATTTGATTTTAAATAAAATTTATTTATTTATCTTTTGTTTTATTTTTTTTTTGTTTTTTTTTTTAAATAATTTACAATTGTTACAATGATTACATTTGATTTGTGAATTTTGTACAAATATTTTATATTTTTATATTATTTTGATATGGGAGAAAAGGGGCAATATTTTAATGATACCCGTTGATGTATAGTGAACCGTATTCTTGGCTAAAAATTTTTAAACGAAGAAGAACAAGATTCATTAGACATTGAAAGGTTCCAGGGTTTTGAAAAATAAATACGAGTACAATACATACATTAATTATAAGTTAAATGTTAATTTTTTTGTTTTTTTTTAATTTTTAAAATTTAAGGCTAATATTATACTGAGTGGTCGGTGTACTTGCACCACACCATATGCATACCATTATTTCTTAGTTCTTAAACATGTATTACTATTCCTAAATAGTAATTTAATTAAGGTAGATTCATTAAATTTGTATAGTTTAAGTATTTAGAGCGAAACAAAATAGATGCGAACATTTTTTTTTTGCATTTAAAAATGTTGAAGCATAAAATGAGATCAAACTGTTGTGGTTGTATTCTTATGTTTACTTCTAATCTATTATTCTTTCAGGACCAAATTTTAGGATATCGTTTGACGTTTACTTTCTAAAACATGAAATGGGATTAAAATAGCATTGCCGATATCTGACTTGACGTTTCGACAAGGGTACACGGTACAATTCATTTACACCAGCACCGGAGATAGGACGTGAATATGCACTGAAATTAAAATGTTATTTTATACTCATTAATTTTGTACAAGAAAAACCAAAAAAAAAAAAACTATCTTACGTTGGCCTGTTGTAACGGGCGATAATCATCTGTAAGCGATCTAATGGTATACTTGGATAGATGTTATCCTGTTGCATATTCAAATCATAGAACGAATTTTGAATCTCATCTAAATCAGGCTCTACGTTATCTAATGCCTTTTTATGGAAATTATTAACGTTATTTCTTGAATATTTTGAAAACTGTTCATTCACTTGCTTACCTGATTGGAGTTAAGACCATTTTGAGGACGTGCCTCAACTGTGGCAACAGCGATGACAATAAAAATTGTAAAAAACTTGACCAATTTCCAAACATTCATCATGATTTCTGTTTTATAGCCTGAAAGATTTAAAATGATGACAAATGTTATAAGATGTTCAAAGTAAGAGATTGAAAAAAAAACAACAACAACAGTATTAAAGCATAACAGAAATAATTAAGATCTTAAAATCATTTTATGCCCTGATATTAAAAGCGTGATAGCTGGTTATGAAGTTAGAGTTCTAATTTATTGAGTTAATTATAAAAAAAAAGAGTTGGAGCGGTTAGTGGTAAACCATCAGCATAATCGTTATTACGATTATGGACCAACACCGACGGATTCTAAACATTCCCATGACATTACTTTTGGATTTATATTGTAATTTTTTTAGTAACTGAAAACATTAAACTTAAATTTATCATACTAAACTATTAGTTTTCTTTGACCATAAGGGATATTTTTTTCTTACGGTGTGAGCTGATATTTTAACACTGTCTGCTATTTAACTGTTTATTCAATGTAATTTGAATGGCTGTGAGAAAAGCATCAGCGCTACTTATTCTCGATACAAGCGCGTGTTCGGTTTGAATCCGTTTTGTGTTGTAAATTAAATCATATTCCTTAGGTTTGACAACCTTTATCCACTACAACGTTAATGATTTTAACTTCCTAGCATCAGATGCAACATTATGAATGAATTTTAATAATTTTAATGATCTGCCTCGGAGAAGATACGTTATAAACCTAATACGTTATAAAATAACCGATAGTCTAATCTAAGCATAATTGAGTATAAATAGCGATTTATTAATATATCCCTCGGCTAAGCAACAAGTCCTAATGCTGTAAAAAAAGTTTTATTATTTCCGTTGTTTTTTTAATTTTATACAAATTTATTGTATTCGCCGTTGGTCATGGTTCAAACCCTAAGTCAGACATCTGAAACTAAACGAAATATAAAAAAAATATTTCATCGACGACTTCGTGTCAGCAGTTTTCTGACAAAAAGTCTTAGAGTAAATAAATTTGCCATGATAAAGTTTCTCAAAAGTCTGTCGTTCAGAGCCGACATTAAACTGTAGATCCCTCCGCTCATGTATAAAATTAACGCACACAACATAAGTGCTGTGCGAAACTAGGTCGTAATTCTGACAAAAGGGTTGTAGTGACCTATTATGTATGTGTGTATTATTGTAAAATTCAGAAAAGAGAGTAACGGTGTCTATAAATGTTGTTACTTTATATGGACTTATTAAAATCATCAGTTTATATTAGCTGTAATAAAAATGTATACATTGCTGTCAGATAAAAATTAAGTCTCTGTACCTATTAAATATATACCGTTATTTGAAATAGTTTGCTACCATTTTGAAGAAATTCAGCCATGAAGAACTTAGTTCTTATTGACAAAAGACTGATTTCTTTATGTGTGTAGTTTATAGAATACAATTTCTGTGTTATTCACCAATTCTAGGAATAAGTGAAACAATTTTTCTTCAAACGTTCTAACTATCATACAGTAAATATCCGATTTAAGAGTTGGTATAAAGATTATTAGCTCACAATATATTTTATTCTTTTCATGTCATATACCAAACTTAACTTATCCTGCGAAATCAACTTTGCATATAACTATCTTTTACATATCAGAACCATAAACACAAATTACATATTTAATCGCCTAGCTGGTGTTTGTACCTGTACGGAAGACTTCCTTTTTAAAACTTTCTCTTAGAACAACACATTATTATTATTCTAGTGCCACTTAAAGTAATCCAATCGCACTTATACAAGGCGATATACATTTTAATGAAAGCATTCATTGGAAACATAATCCATTTTTAGTACACCACACAATTAGTGCAAAACCTTTGGAATCATTTTATATACGAAATCCCTCTTTACAAATGCTATGCCAATAGATATGCGTCATAAGCATACTATAGAACAGTTGTGTAGTCATAGGAAACTTAAACGCATAAATACATGCTAAGTGTTGCTGTAAATGCTTTTTATAATTGCATTTTAATCCCAAAAATCATTGCATGTTAAAGTTAAAATTAGAATATTAACTTTGTGATTAGAAAATTAAGTTTTTAATTTCTAATCTTATAACAGGATAGATTTTTATTTACAGATAATTATTATACGATGATAGCATTTTGGGATTTATTTAATGATGACGTTAAAAATAAATGTTATTACTTCCGTAAGATGCAAATATGCAAAGCAATATAATAAATTAAAAGTTTAATTGAGTCCCATTTAATAGAGTTTTATGCTAATATGACAAACTCAACATAATACATGGAAATATGTATAAACGTTAATGATTTTTATTTCCTTTTACTATGGTCAATACTTTTCAGTTAAAAAAATTCAAACTAGAAAATTCATCAAGACAATTTAATTTAAATTAAAATAAAATTAATAATCAGTTTACAGGGAAATTGAAACGCCTACCATCTATTTATTTATAGGGTCAGAGACGTGCATTTTTTTTCATGGAATATAATAGACAGAGGTACAAAAGCATTTGCAAGTAATCATGGTATCCAGAGATTCCAGATCGGTCAGCAGATTTCATTGTTCAAATTTTTGTCTATCGTATAAAGTACTTGTGTTTGCTATCAAGGCATCACTGAGATCCCAGTTCCGTCAACGTTTCAGATACGTATGTATGATGAAATTTCTATTTCTCTTCATGAAGGTACACGTTCTTAAACCTACCTACTCCATTTACTGTTAATTTTTCCCAACGGATATCTTAAACTTAAAACATTTCCATGATGGCTAATAAAATTCTTTTATCAATATATTTCACCATATTCTTTCAATGCAGAAAACTTGTTCCCAATAGCGTGACTCTTCCAATTACATATTTATTACATGACCAATCCACGCACTTAATGTTGGAGGTCGAACTAGGTTATTTTCTAAAATTTCTTCAATAGCCTGATTGTTTCCTGTAATTTATTATGAAATTGTGTGGGGTGCACAGAACACAGTTTTTTTTCTTTTTTTTGTTGCAAACTTAACCTTCTAGAACAGCTCTCGAAGTAGAGCTATGCATACTTAAGCCAACCAATACGATTGAATTATTTCTTCGGACTCTAATAAGGACTTGGAAAATAATCGTTTGTCTCTTAATCCTCAGTTCAGTTTCTCCTTTAAGTCTTTACTTTTAACTTAGAAAAATAAAACCTACTACACCATGTTAACAACTTATAACACATTACTCGCACTTCTACCACATTAACACGAATTTAAAGAACACTCTCATAAGTTTACTTATTAATACAAAAAAAATTTTTTTAAAGAAAAACGAAAGAAAAAAAACGAACACTTTTCAATTTGATTCTTTGTAGCTGGGCAAAACATAACATAAAATAGATAATAATATTGCTTGCAGCTTTAGTTACTTTTTAATTTATTTAAAACAAAAAAAAAAAAACTCAAAAATGAAATCGCCCAGAAAAATGTCCATCAAAACAATTGAAATTTAATACGCAAGCAAAATAAACATGATACTTGCCACACAACAATAGGCAATAAGTAGAAATGATAAACAAAATACCGCATCAACAAAAAAAAAATTCAAGTGTAATGTGATTTTTTTGTTGTTTTATTACAATATGATTTTGTCCTTAGATTTATCCTACTACACTCCTCAGAATCATAAATTAAACTGCCTGTAAATGCAAGTGTAACATCGAACAAGTCCCAAACGAATATTATTAGTATTTCTGTCTGTCTGTCTGTGTGTGTTATAAGTACGTGTTAATAATGTTGCATGCAATTAATCATAATCATTTCAACAACAGAGTTTCAATAAGTCATGTACTTTGGTACACACATTTTCATGCATCATTCTTTTTTTTTTTTTTTTTTTTGTTGTAAATAAAAACACATAGTTGCGTCAATCTTACACATTGAAACATTTCAAAAAATGCCTAAGGTATTCGTTCCAAAATACTTTTGACCTTTTGACGACACACGTAGCATCGTCTCAACAACAGTAGATATGGTGAGAACAGCAAAAAATAATTTTGTGCTCCTGAATCAAAGGGAATTTGAAATAATTTTTATATGGGTTTTAAGTGCAAACAAAATAAAAAATTGACGAAATATTTACTTTCTTATTCCTTTTTTTTGGTTTTTTTTTTGTTTTTGTTTTGTTTCTTGTTTTACTAAGCAACTTTAAGAAAAAACATTGTGTTTCTTTTATTGTTTATTTATGTTTTTCAAAACGAATACCTTTAATTTCTCCGAATATGTAGGTCTATAGCAACATACATACATACATAATTGGCCATTACAACCCTTCAGTCAGGATTACGGCCTAGCTTCTCACACCACTTATGTTGTTTGTGTTAATTTTATACATGAGTGGCGGGACCTACAGTTTAAAGTCGATTCCGAATGTCAGATTTTTGAGAAACTTTACATGGCAATTTTATTTATTCCGAGTGTTTTTGCCAGAAATCTGCTAAGAGGAAGCCACCAAAGAAATATTTTTTTCATATTTCGTTTTTGATGTCTGACCGGGGATGCGAACCCTGATCTTTCGTCTAATAAGCCAACACACTACCCACTAGACTACGGCGACTATACCAAATGTTTCGTTTATGACTCACTCAAATTCAAATTGCTGTTATATTATAATCTCCGCTGCAACACTATCTTTGAAAACAACAATGAAGCAATACGTAGTTCTTAGTTCTAAAAAACATGAATACATATGAATTTTTTCCTATTTATGTTATCATCACCTCAAGGGTTAGATAACAGGGCTCCTATCAAAAATTAACTTCATGATGACATCGATTTGAAAAAGTTATTATGTCATGCAGGAAGTAGTACAAGCTTTAATTAAACATTAAAGGAAAGTAAAAGTTAAGTTTACTTATGAATAAATATAACAATATATCGTATATACATATACAATCATAGGCAATCGTTTGAACGCACTTAATTTGCTGTTTTTAATTTATTTTCTTTAATATGTTATTATATTATTTATTCATTAATTATAATTAGAAACAAATCCAATTATAAATTATATTATAACATATACTCGGGGTAGTCTAGTGAGTTGTCTGTTAGATTATTATCGTATTAGGATCGTGGGTTCGTTTTACACCAGCGTCTCTTGTCTGTTGTACTACATCGAGCATACTCAGCTGGTAATAATTATAATATAATTTGTTATTGCATTCAAATTAATAAAAATAAATATAAAGAATATATAAACAGCAAAAGAGCATTGATTTGAAAATCTTTTGTTGTTTCCAGTGAGACATTCGTTTGACCGCAGTATCCAAAGAATTCATTAATTTCTGTCATTCGGCTATTGTTGTTGATGTTTTTTTTTTTTATTATTTGATGGTTTTTTGGTTTTGTATATGATTAATTTATTTATTAAAATTCTTGTGTGATATTAAATTTTTAAAGTATAATTATGTTATAATATATGGGTCAATGGATGCATTTTTCATTATTTATTCTTTAGAGCTAAGAATATTTTCTATATAATGTGATATTTTGCTGTTTTGTTTATATAGTTTTCTAAAATTACTAAACTAGGCAAAAAAACTTGTAAACAAATTTTTACTCGACAGTTATGCAGATTCAGACCAAGTCCACCACTGGTGTATGTTTTTTTTTTCTCATTGTTCATAATATAGTTATTGTGTAATTATTTATTTTTCTGTGATATTATCTGCTTGATTTCTATTGCTCATGCTTTATTTCTCCTCGTTTTGTTCTTCGGAATTATTTTATGCTTGTATTGTATTTGCGTCATTTATTATATATTGATTAGATATATATTTTAATTTTATTTTAAATTTTTTTTTGTTCTTTATATATTTATTTAGTTTTTCTCATTTTTTCTATCTAAATTTATGTTTGTTGGTCTGTATTTTTTATTGTTTTTATGTTCTCTATTCGTTTCTTTATCGTTTTTTTTTATTTTTTTTTTTCCTTGATTGATACAAAAAATTTAAGTTCCTTAAATATCTTTTGATTGTTATTTCTTATTCTGGTTTTATTGTTTTTTTTGCTCGACAATTCATATATATATTTGTTATATGTTAATTTTTCGAGTATTCTAGCAAATTATTACAACTTTTCTAATTTGGATATTTCGATATTTTTTTTTGATAAAGTTGGAATTGTCATAGTCTACTAGGTAGTGCGTCTTTATTAGACATAAGGCAACGGTTCAAACCCCTGGCCAGACATCGAAACGATAATATTAAAAAATATTTTTTCGTGTGATTTCCTCTCAGCAGATTTCTTTTTTTAGTTTGAATTGAAAATTTCATATAAAAATTGGTGAAATTTTAAAGTAAATGTTTTAAAAATGGGCTCAAGGAAGCAATTTATCATAATCTAGAGCAAAAGAAATATTTCACTACAGAAATTGAAATGCGTTGTAAAGTGTTACAAAGAATTACCTAAAACTAGGCAAAAAAAACTTTAAACAAATTTTTAATCGACAGTTATGGCAGATTCGACAAGTCACCACTGGTAATTGTATCTCATGTCAAAAGTAAAGAAAAACTTGATCGTGAAGTTACGAGATCATTCGCCATTGCTTTGTACCCCGTTGTCATCTTCGAAAGCTGATGAAACGTCATAAAAGAAGAGATTTTTTAAAAAAAAAATGTTGTCTTTTGAAAAAGAATCCATTGCGACAAATTAAAGTGCCTGAAAAATCTATTGGCATATCCATCGACACGTTTACCGAGAACAAAAATTTAAAGTCCCTAAAATGCTTTGATGTATCACATTTCAATAGGCAGACAATCAAATTAAAATAATGTTAAAATTTCGAGATATTCTAGATTATTACAACTTTTCTAATTTGGATATTTCGATAGCAGTTTTGTTTTGATAAAAGTTGGAATTGTCATAGTCTATCGTGGTGCCGTCGGTTTATTAGACATAAGGCAACGGTTCAAACCCCTGGCCAGACATCGAACGATAATATGAAAAATATTTTTTCGGTGATTTCCTCTCAGCAGATTTCTGGCAAAAACTCTGAGAGTAAATAAGAATTGCCATTAAATGTTTCTAAAAAATCTGTCGTTCGGAATTGACTTAAAACTGCAGGTCCGCCACTCATGTATAAAATTAACACACACTAACATAAATGGGGTAAGAAACTAGGTCCATAATCCTGACTAAGGGTTGTAATGACCAATTATGTATGTATTGCGGTCTAAAATCTCAAATAACTTTAACTTTTCGCATTGCATTTAGGCGTATTTAGATTTAGAAAAGAATGCGGAATGCTAAACAATGTCCTTATATCCTTAGGTAATTTTTTAGTGTGAAGCATTATAAGGATGGGTCAATAAATAAATAAATCCAACGCTGTTGCTTAAGCCAGCAATGAAAAAATCAGGGGTCTATGTTTTTTAGTTTGAATTGAAAATTTCATATAAAAATTGGTGAAATTTAAAGTAAATCGTTTTAAAAATGGGCTCCAAGGAAGCAATTTATCATAAATCTAGAGCAAAAGAAATATTTCACTACAGAAATGGAAATGCGTTGTAAAGTTACAAAGAATTACCTAAAACTAGGCAAAAAAAACTTTAAACAAATTTTTAAATCGACAGTTATGGCAGATTCGACAAGTCACCACTGGTAATTGTATCTCATGCTCAAAAGTAAAGAAAAACTTGATCGTGAAGTTACGAGATCATTCGCCATTGCTTTGTACCCCGTTGTCATCTTCGAAAGCTGATGAAACGTTCATAAAAGAAGAGATTTTTTAAAAAAAAAATGTTGTCTTTTGAAAAAGAATCCATTGCGACAAATTAAAGTGCCGAAAAATCTATTGCATATCCATCGACACTTTACCGAGAACAAAAAATTTAAAGTCCCTAAAATGCTTTGATGTATCACATTTCAATAGGCAGACAATCAAATTAAAATAATGTTAAAATTTCGAGATATTCTACGATTATTACAACTTTTCTAATTTGGATATTTCGATAGCAGTTTTGTTTTGATAAAAGTTGGAATTGTCATAGTCTACTAGTGGTGCCGTCGGTTTATTAGACATAAGGCAACGGTTCAAACCCCTGGCCAGACATCGAACGATAATATGAAAAATATTTTTTCGGTGATTTCCTCTCAGCAGATTTCTGGCAAAAACTCTGAGAGTAAATAAGAATTGCCATTAAATGTTTCTAAAAAATCTGTCGTTCGGAATTGACTTAAAACTGCAGGTCCGCCACTCATGTATAAAATTAACACACACTAACATAAATGGGGTAAGAAACTAGGTCCATAATCCTCGACTAAGGGTTGTAATGACCAATTATGTATGTATTGCGGTCTAAAATCTCAAATAACTTTAACTTTCTCGCATTGCATTTAGGCGTATTTAGATTTAGAAAAGAATGCGGAATGCTAAACATATGTCCTTATATCCTTAGGTAATTTTTTAGTGTGAAGCATTATAAGGATGGGTCAATAAATAAATAAATCCAACGCTGTTGCTTAAGCCAGCAATGAAAAAATAGGGGTTATGCAACCATGCATGAGGCCTAAATTTTACAGCAACAATCCACGGCCACATGTTGCAAGATATGTTAAAAGCTATATGGGAAATAATGTTTAAGAAATTTTGCCCCACCTACCCAAATCATATTCCGTTCAACCACTATTTGATTTGATCAATACGGAATGCATGCACGTTTCAATTCAAAAAAAAATAAGGTCTTTTGATGTAGAACCAATATGTTCCAAAAATTGGGTCATACCTAACAATGCCCTATATATCCGTATTTTTAATTCATATAGAATATATACTGGGGACTGCGATCCCCATATCCTAGTGTGTTGCTTATTAGACGAGTAATATTTTTCCTGTTGACATTCTCTGGCACACACTCTGAGAATAAATTAAAATACTGTGAAAAGCGATTATTTTCGGTATTTTTCGTCAAACAGCGATACTCCCTCCCGACATTGCTGTTGCAAGAAGCTGGGTCGTAATCTTGACTAATAGGTTGTAATGTAAGTAAAATATAAACATAAAAATAATGTAAAATGAATATAAATTTCAAAGGATTGTCTCTCTATTATAATAATTATAATTATTAGAAGAACTACATTGAACTAAAAATCTGAAACGTATACGCAATATAAATATCGTAAAAAAATATTATGCCATCATATTTTATTTATCCTCTGCTGTATTGTAAGTTTAAAAAATGCATCACAATGTCATTGTGTGTTAACAAGTCTTGCTGGGTTTTTGTTCTCTTCCTTTT
Organism: Sarcophaga bullata; assembly: GCA_005959815.1. NCBI lineage: Eukaryota > Metazoa > Arthropoda > Insecta > Diptera > Sarcophagidae > Sarcophaga > Sarcophaga bullata. The sequence continues at coordinate 46,299 of QOCX01000306.1, read as the reverse complement.
TAATCTCATTTTATTCTGCTATCAAATATCTAATTAACACTAAAACATTATTTATTGCCATAATAAAAAACATTCAGATTAACAAGGAGAATTATCGTAATCGTGTATATACGATAATACACCAACTCATTCACTTACTCATACAATATCGCAACTTTATGCAATATCTGAATATTTGTTTATCCACTAATCTAACTGAAAGAGTTTCAAACAATGTTACAATGTATATACTATTTACATATATATGTACATATACACATATATATATGGTACATACATATTCACTGTGAGTTAATTTTTACAGATTACAAGTATTCTAAAGGTAACAGTTAAAGAATTGAATGCAACTCTTTTGGATAAAAATTTAATTCCTTATAAACACAAGAGGAACGAATGAAAATAAATTCAATAAAGAGAAAAATAAAATTCATTTTTTATTTCATAAATTTATTATAAATCAATACAATATTTGAGTTTGACTTTCAATGTACCCAGAGACCGACCGACCATTCGTAAATATCAGCAAAATAAAAAATGTTCAATGAGTGAGTTGGTCACAACACAAAGTATATGAGAATTTGTCGATACACTTGTTGCATAACACTTGCTTCGAGTCTTCTTGTTTATGTTCTGTGGTAACTTTAGAAAGAGTTTCCCTCTAACAGTTAAAAATTAAATATTTGCCAACTCAATTGTGAATTTTAAATCAATAAACGAGAAGAACTTCTATGATTTGTAACAAGTTTTAAAAGCTGATAAAAAGAATTGTTAAATTTTATATATTGTATCGCATTATAATAAGTTTTATTATATATAATGTGATACTCTGTCACTGTGATTTTCTTGTCAATAGTCAATAGAAACTAAATTATCAAATTTAATTTATTCTGTTCGAGCAATAACAAAAGTAAAATTTTAAAAATTTACTTACGAATAAGAAAATTATAAACCGATAACATCTCCCTATTAAATTCGGCGTGCTCTCACTAACATTGTTGCATTTACTTTAAGGACAATATTCATAAAGTGCCTGTAATCTCAAAACTAGATCGATAGAAATTTCGATTTTAATCCTTTTAATGATTTAAACAGAACACTGAAAGAGTGCTGTTATACATTTTGGCAGATTATAATAGAAAAGTAGAGTCATCAGATCCTAAACAATAATCAGGCTTATCAGGTAAAATATACGTTTTCACAGCATAGCGATGTAATAAAATAAATTAATTTTTATATCTTTGCCTGATATATTAATAATTTTTTTTCTTCGAACAATAAAAAATCGTATAAATTTTATTCTGTTAAACGTTTTTTATAACAAATAACATAGCCTTATACGGTTTTCAGTGATATGGACAATAATATACTTTATGAACGAAACTATTAACGTGTTTCTTATTAAAATTTTTAACAAATTTTTAATTTCCAAATTGCAAGGAAAATTGTTAGAAACTTTTGTTTAAAATAAAATTATTTTTCCGAATGGAAATCATCCATATGTTAATCCAGGTACGTAATAAACTCAAAATCGAATTTTAAAAATTTTACTGTGAATGCATTTTACACAAACTAACTAAAATTCTAATAAATTAAAAATGTTGCATTTGAATAGATTCTAATTAGTGAACTCTACCATTAAAAATTCCAATATTATATTTGAACATTAAAATAATGAACTTAAAATCATAAATAACTACGGAATTTTTATTTTCTAAATTTAAATTTTTGTTCTTAATGTTAATGTTTATTTTACCACCAAATCAATAGTTATCAATCTACTCACCTTTTTTTAATGAGTAGAATTATTCAAAAGGATAACAATTTATTCAAAAATTTAATAATCGGATATTATTTTTATCGATGTATTTAATTTAAATGGTTTGTTTATTTTCTTATTTTTCTTGTAACTCCGCAGGATCGATGTTAACACTTGAAAACTGAATGATTAACTTGACATCAGTTGTGAATCGTGTCAGCTTTTTATACAAACTTGGCGCATCTGAATAACAGCCAACATTTACACAAAACGCAAAAACAAGAAAGCACACAACAAAAAAAACAACATCTAACTGAAAAATATGTTACCAAAACTGTGTAGTGTGTCGTACAAAAATCTCGCTGTTCAACATCAGGGATGGGCCATTGAATTTTCTTAGTAAGTTTAATGAAATGAAATCTACTTATTTTGCCTAATAAATTTATCGTATATTAACAAAGTTATCGATTAATAAATACACATAATAATTTAATAAAATATGTTCGTGCTTTTAATCCAAAATTTCAATTATTTATCTTTATAACGATTGAATAATATAAATACGGCCATTGTCATTCTTTTGTCCGCACTTAATTCGTTTATTTTTTTGTTAAGTTTTTCATTCATATCCACAATTTTATTTAAAAAAAATTAATATAAAATTAATAGAAATTGAAAGTAAACTATTTGGCAATGGGCATAATGGGGCAATTAAATGACAGCGAAAAGGGCTTAATAGATAATCTACTGCAAACGAGATAGTCAAATACAAAAATTACTGGATTTATAGTGTAGACTGAAAAAGTGATTAGAAACTAAAATTTGAAAAAAGCAGATTCGACAAGAAGCTGCTAAAAATTGTTTACCACATCGAGAATTACAAAAAACAATTGCCATTTACTATTTATTGCTCGTAATTTAAATACAACCCCATCTATTATATGAAAATATTAAGTCTAAACCAAGGTTAGCTAAGATAACCAGTGAGGGCTATCTTAGAATTGTCCAAAACTAAATGTGTTGGGCAGATGAAAAAAAAAATTACATTTTCCGTTGAAAAAAACTTAATATAAATGGATTATACATCAACAAAACAGCGAATCTGTACATGTTGCGCACAAAAGGTTTTCTTCCAAAAATGTATTACTTCCCTGGCCAGTATTCACAGCCGATTGTATTTACACCGAACACTTATGTGAAATCCTTATCCCGAAAGCAAATGCAGAGATTATGCAGATTTCAATCGTAAACTCTATGAGAAATAGATATTTTCAGTTATTAACAACAAAGGCAGCTCCACAAAATTTTTGTCAACAAGAGTTTAAAAATATTTTTTTCTAAAATTAAATAAAACTACGTTCAAACTAATGTTCTCCAATTTGTCCTATTTTTTTAAATTATTTTATATATGTATGTTTATAATACATATGTATGTTTATAATACATATGTATGTTTATAATTTATAATACATACATATATTTAAGTCTTATTTAAATTTTTATTTAATTGTTTATGAGTAAATTATTTGGATACATTTCAGTTTGTAAACAAATTTATTATCATTAAATACTTTCCTACTCTGCATTCTAGCTGTCTTTTGTAAAGTTCTTGTTAATAAAAAAATGTTTACGAATAACAGTAGTAGTGTCCAACATCATATCAATGAATTCAATGGAAGCAACACAAACGAAGAAACTACCAATCAAACCAACATTTTCTTTTAGCAACTTGTTGCTATACAATTGAAAGTGGTGAAAAAGAATAGGAAGTTTTATTTAAAACAACCTGTTACTTCCGTTTATAGTGTATTAGTGTAGGAATAAGTAGGCGAGTGCATGAGCACTTACGACACATTCAATATGAGGATTTCATATAAATATGACGCAAAAACCTAATACATTTACGATATTTGAGTTTTTTATTTTTTCTTTTCGAGTTTTTCGGTCTTCCCTGTGATCAGATGAACTCAAATGAAATATTGTATTGCCGCTACACACGTTTAATACCTAATCTAGTTCTAGCAATTTGGGTGAAGATATACAAAATATACACTTAGAGAAAGAATAAAAAATATTTCAGCAAAATAGAAATTTAACGTGAATATTAACGTTCTCCGTAGTCTAGTAGGTAGCGTGTTAGCTTATTAGACAAAAAAACCATGATTCAAAGCCAGGTCAGATATCAAAGCGGAAATATGAAAGAATACTTCTTCGACGACTTCCTCTCAGCAGATTTCTGGCAAAAACTCTGAGAGTTAATAAAATTGCCATGCAAAGTTTCTCAGATATCTGTTGTTCGGAGTTGACTTTAAACTGTAGGTCCCGCAACTTCAAACGACAGCTTTTTAAGAAACTTTTCACAGCAATTTTATTTACTCTCTGAGTTTTTTTTTTTTTGTTTTTTTCAAAAGGCTGCTGAAAGTCCCCGAAGAAATATTTGTTCATATTTCGTTTTATTGGAGATATCTAAGCTGAAGTGTAAA
>QOCX01000306.1:0-42054 GCA_005959815.1 Sarcophaga bullata | reverse complement strand
GTTTACGTCTAATTAGCCAACGTACTACTTATTAGACCGAAAGGACATCATTTTTTTGTTATATTAACCACATACATACATACATAATTGGCCATTACAACCCTACAGTCAGGATTGCGATCTAGTTTCCACTTATGTTGTGTGTGCTAATTTTGAACTTGAGTGGCGGGATCTACAGTTTAAAGACGACTCCGAACCGCAAACTTTTTTGAGAAACTATGCAAGGCAATTTGATTTACTCTCACAGATTTTATCAGAAATCTGCTGTTATTCCTATTATACCTTTAATGCGAGAGATTCAATGTGTGAATATCTTGAGGGTTTCTTATTAAAGAATGCCAGCTTGTTAGCTTTATGAAATCACAAGATTCTATTCTAGAGTGCTAGCAGTTATGCATTTCATCTAAAAATCGAATACTGTAGATTAATTTCTCTTCTGCGAACCAATAATTTAAGCCGTTTAACGTCTCTTTGTATATGCGTATACAGAGGGACTTTATACTTTTTACACCAAATTGTCGGCGATTATTGCTTCTATTCAATGTCAGACTCCAGATACATGATATGACAGACCAATTACCTGCTTACCTAAAATATCAAGTGATTGAAGGTATGTTAACAAGGTAACATAAAATATGGGGGCCTATATTACACGGAGAAATATCAGATTGTTTCAAAAGTGGATTAAGACTTATTATCTCTCAGATGATACTAAGAAATTCGAAAGAAGATATCATAATATTCATGGATGACATCAACGCGACAAAACTACCGTCAACACTTCTATTGGAACGCACTGTTGTGTGGAATTAGAAACAACAACAGAAAGCTGTTAGATCAACTTTTCCTGGCATTTCAACTTGTCAAAGATGACTGTCTTTCCGCATAAGGATCAGAATGTCTATATAATAGAAGTTAGAAAAGCTTTTTAACATATGCCAGAAAAAATAATAGATCGTGACATCGGTAACGGCCATGAACTTATTGCACATGAAACCGAGATCAAACTGAAATGACAAAAAGACCAATTAGACGCTCAAATAGAAACCGGCTTTATCTAAAACAACTCCAGAGTATCGAAACTAGTAACTAACTACCAACGGCAATTCGTAACCAGTCATCATTTAAAAACAGCACTCCCATAGTAATTTCACAACACACTATTTTTCTGTAAGAACAATAGTTTCAGACGGACATCTGTTTGTATGGAAAAACAATCAATTTTGTTTTACTCAGGGGCATACATATATACGAATTCACAGCAATCTTATAGACTTTTTGTCAATAGCATCAAAATCCTTTTCAAAATTAAGGAATTTCTTTTTGGAAATTGATCTACAATTATTCTTAATGAATTTATTTGCAAAGTTAGGCTTTCATCTTTTGAATGGTATTTAAAAGCGTTATGATGTGTCAGTTTTTAGATTCGAGAATCAATGGTTGAATACACCAGAAGCAACAAGAGCTGCACCATACTTAAAACATTCTATGAGGAGAATAAAGGAACCAAATTTTATGGGTCTTCATTTTCTAAAGTCCGTACCAGAAGATCTCAAAGAACTAACTTTAAGAGTGGAACAGACTTACATTGTAATGCTATTGGCTAGTTTATTATGTGCCTATATAAATTGGCCACAACCTTTTCTCTTAAACTGTGGCTTATTGACTTTCGATAACAGTTTAGTTTTTCATAGTGGTGTATTAAGTCTCTGTCTTCATTTGTAATTTCTCAAGTGAGATAAAATTTTTTGCTGAGTCAGTTATTATCATTCCCTATGTTGATGTTAAAGTTGTTTGTTAATTTATTTAATGAGTGAAATAACTATACCAACACATTTATGTCACATCCATCCATTAGCGAGCCATACTTTCTTGAATATAATCTGCCTCGCTTATGTCCAGTTCTTCAGCTTAATCCGTGCATGTTCCTCGTAACTATTTAAGCATTACAGCCACTATGTGATCACGTTTAAAAATTGTTAATGTGAATTTCTATTCCGTACATTTGTCTGAATATCTCATATCAATTGTACGAAAAAATAGCTTACGTCTCCTGAACTTTCCTCACAACTGAGCTAGGCTCGCTGTTTGCTCAAAGATTTGACGGTTTAAATTTCTTTTGGTTACATATTTTTTAATAATTTAATCTTAAATCATAATAGCTGAAGTCTTTAAGACCCAATCATAGTGCTGAGTTGACGTTTAAAATGCAATTCCAATGAATGTACTGAAGTTTGTAAGCTACACAGATATTAAATTAAAGACCCTAAATTCATCCTAAATTCATAATTTTTTCAAAAGTAAGTTAAATAATTAATTCAAAATTAAGATAAATTGATAACATATTGAATTCTATTCAATTACTACCATTAAATGATTTCAATTGAAATGTAATTCAGTATTACAGAAATATTTAAAATATTATAAGTTTTAATGTTAAAGTGAAGTTCTCGATTTTTATTAAATTTCTTTAACATTTGACCTTTCTCTACATCATTTGTTAATATAGTTTCCCATCTCTATTTTTATTTTATTATTTATAATTATTGTATTCAATTCTACACCTAATTTTATTCATGTGCATTTAAATAAAGAAATTAAGGGTGAAATGAAGATAAGAAAACCAAGCAGCAACTGTAATCTGATGTCATGTTTTATGATTCGTGCTACTTCATATCATTATTCCTACTCATTTCATGTTAATACAATAAAATATTTGGTAACAATTTTATTCAAATATTTTCATAATTTATGATGTCTATCGATAATTATCGATCCATAGTTCAACAGTATTCAAATGAAATATTCTATCACTGATTTATTTCGGGTTCTTCAGGTAAAATTCCAGTAGTAAATTAAAAGAATTAAATTTAATAAATATTTAAATATTTATTTAATTAATTAATTTATTTCTTTGCTTTTAATTACATCAAATTTCAATAATATTCAATTATCATACAAAGTAAAAAAAATGTATCTGATTAATTAATATGGGGGAAATATTCATAAGAAATATGGCACAGTTATTAGCTGGTATCAAAAGGTATCGATATGTATCGATACTTTTTGAACATTTAAATATATTAATGTATCCTTTCTGTTAATATTCCATATATCATATGAACATTTAAATTCTGTTAAAATATAAATACAATATTTAGCATAAAACTATTATAGTTTCCAATCAGTGTCCCATACGGTAACTTCCATAACTGTACATAACAACAAAAATTTAATTTTTTTTTTAAGAAAATAAATATAAATATATTGTGACCACATTTGTATTACAACGTGAATCTGGCTATCGACCGGTTTACGTAGCTCTTGTGGCATCATCTCCTTTTTTGGTAGCAATAGCTTTTGGGTAAGCATGGCCCCTTAAGATATACTTTAGCTGGCTAGACAGTTAAAATCTGAGATTGATCCCATGTTTTAAACCCGTAGAATAAGCGATAATGGGTCTATATTCGTATTCAACGATTTGGTTTTACCAAACGAACATCGTTCTGTATAGAACATCAGATCTACGTTTGGATATTAAAACAACGTCATCAGTATATATGTTGTCATCGTATGTTTTAATCACAGGTGCTGCAACAACACTTCAAGAAGATGGTATGGAGATAATACACAACCTTGTCTCACGATGTTAAAGGAGATTGTTGTCATGCATTATTCTGCAATATAAAACATTGGCATAATTACAGGGTAGATAGGTTAGACCATGAAATCTGAAATCTAATTCAATTCACTTAGATTGGAAAATGTTACTGGTAAATTCATTTAAGTCATCGAAACCTAAAGTATCGTGATTTATGTCAAAACTTGTTTGGCAACGTAATTATACAATTCTTTAACGATTTGTAAGTATTCGGAAATTTTTTTGGGCCATGTTTGATGACCTTTGAAATTAAAGTCAATACGAAACAATAATAATTTTTTATTGTGATATTTTTATGTCCCAAACTCATTACATTTATATTCGAAGCATTATTATGTGTATTTGCATAATAGGGCATAATTTATAAGTAGTATAAGAATAACTACTGATTTTTACCCCAGGGCCCAGAAAAAGAAGCTCATTTCTGTGCTAAATGATATAAACATCAGAACAGTGGAATAGTGCCTTGCAAAAAAAATCTTCTCTTCATATAAGTCAGCAAAATTTAAACATAACGTGGATGTGTTTTGGTGTGATTTACGATGCCATATTTTCAAATTGAAATCAAAACTTGTATGTCACATATTTATGGCTACTTTCTACTATGATGATGTCGGTCGAATGGTTAAAATCAAAGTACTACTATGTCGTGCTGATACTATTCGTCGTCAAGCTGTCGTCGCGGTAACTATGTTTTTGGTTACAGTGCATGTGAAATTACCTTCAGGAATATTAAGACCATCGCTAAATACCGAAGAATTCATTTCCCAATTATTGTACTATCAAGAAGAAGGTCAATCAAGAAGGTCAAAGTGTTTGTTGACAAATTCATCAGATAATTGAATTTTTCACAAAGTTACGCTTACCCTTTTTAATGTAAAAAAAATACACGAACTTAAAATACATGCTTCCACTTATTACGGGAAATATGTCTCCTGGTAGTATATTTGAACATTACAGTGGTTATGAGCATATTTTACAAAGAACTAGGAAATTTCTATACGAACGAGTATGTCGTCTGTAAATCAGATACTGGCAATTAAAATATAAATCTGATCTAATTTATCATAATTCTTCCAAACATCCTAATTATTACTTGATTGTTTATTTTTCGGATTACATGTTGTTATAAAGTTTATTTTTTTACGCATTTCGATTTTTAAATTGAATGAAATATATGTTTTGGGCGATAAATGAATGCCTGCCATTTATGTTTTTAACATCATTTCATGTCAATGTTACCTTAGTGATACAGGAGGGACTTTATTTATGCCCATAAAAATCCCCTATCAAGTGGAATCAAATCGAATGATTTGGCGGCTATAACGTGAGACTAATTCCCCACAAAACATTCCTCTTAAAAGAATGATGAGTTGACGAAAACACTCGTTAAAAGATCAAATTCTTTCGTTTGGTCACGAAAGTGCACAACGGTACATTACCCTATTGACTGTAGCATTGTGATTAACATTTTTCTTGGAAAAGTACGATCCAATAATACCTGTAGCTGCTCTTTGTTGGTGTACCCATTGAGCTTACGGAACATTCGTGAAAACACTCAAAAAATAATTGTTTGCCAATGTAAACAAGCACGCTTAACTCATATTTAAGAGCGTTTTCTGTAAAAATTATTCACATTAGATGTCAATAAGAAACCTCATATTTAAAGGATTCATTTTGTTTGAATGAATATATCAATTGAAAAACCTTAAAAAAATAGTTGTAATAAAACTTTTAAACGCAAATGCAAAGTTATATTGATTGACTTATGCAATGCATTATTCTTGTTTAAAAGAAACTTTCTCATTTTCTTAATAATTGTGATTCTTTAGTTTCTACAAGAAATGCAGGGCACGCATTTTAACTTTTAATAGATTTGTTGTATGAGGGTTCCTCGACAGTTATTGAATCTTAATTTTGTTATTAAACAAAATACGTTTCTGTTATAAAAATGTATTTTCAAAAGAATTGATACAACATTACGCAAACACTTATACACGTTCTTATAACCCAATTGTCCAAAAAGTATGTATTAATTAGCTAAAGCTTAGAAAATACCACGGAACACATTGCACTGAAAATATTCGGCTAAGAAGACCATAGAATATACACAAAATTAATCATTACAACATTTTGTCAGGATTACGACCCAGTTTCTCACACCACTTGTGTGTGTTACTTTTATACATGAGTGGCGGAAACTACTTCGAGCGAAAAATTTTTGAGAAACTTTTCATGGCAATTTTGTTTACTTTCAGAGATTTTGTCAGAAGTTTGTTGAGAGGAGTTCGCCGAAGAAATAATTTTTTCATATTTCGTTTTTTTTTTTTTTGAAGTTGTCTGACCTGCAGTTTGAACCGTGGCCTCACTTCTAATAAGCCAACACATTACCTATACACTACGGCGACTACTTAGACCAGAGGATATGGATAAGTTTATTTCCCGGCCTTGCCTCATCTTGCAGCTTCCGAAAAAAACACTCGAAGAGAATGATAGAAACACAGATATCACAACGAAAATGCAGAAATAAGATCAAACCAATCAGAGTCTGAGTCACACAAAATAGTGTCACTTATAAAATATTTGGATGGTGTACCGAATTCAATTCATTCATTCATCACCAGGAACCTTAATACATCACTTATGATTTCTCAAAAATTTCAAAATGGTTGAGAATTCTTCTTATTATTATCATTTTTATCTTAAGTCAGCAATGTTATTTGATGATAATCCAAATGTAGTCGCCGTAGTCTAGTGGGTAGTGTGTTGGCTTATTAGACGAAAGGCCAGGGTTCGAATCCCGGGTCAGACATCAAAAACGAAATATGAAAAAAATATTTCTTCGGCGACTTCCTCTCAGCAGATTTCTGGCAAAAACTCTGAGAGTAAATAAAATTGCCATGAAAAGTTTCTCAAAAAAATCTGTCGTTCGGAGTCGACTTTAAACTGTAGGTTCCGCCACTCATGTATAAAATTAACACACACAACATAAGTTGTGTGAGAAGCTAGGCCGTAATCCTGACTGAAAGGTTGTAATGGCCAATTATGTATGAATGTTATTTGTAAGAGTGGAATGTAGACACTTGTCAATAAGTTTTGGCAGCATTAAAATTGTTTGAAAACTTTTGATGTCTAAATAAATGGTAATTTAAAAAGAAAAACTGCTGTTATCAATAAGAATTCAAAGACAGAATTTTAATGTTGCCATCTGGGTTATGAGATTACGTGTACCTTTGTACACATGAACAAAAGTAAATTGCTGCACACAAGAGAATCTGTAGAAATTTGTTGAATTCGATTTTTATAGTTTTCTTCACTGCTAGCGACTATAAAAGCGCAATTCATGCTGTTGGACAAACGCATTTCATTCGGGATATTACAACTGCGGTCAGGTCATTAAAAAAATTAAGATGTTGGTAATAAATTATAAAATTAATTTTTATATTTCAACCAACTAATAATTATTAGTTAATATGATCTACATGAGCATGTGGTCAATAGGAGCAATTAAAATATTTAATGTCCCATTTTATCGATTGTAACGGAATTAAAAAAATGTAATCGAATTAAATTATACAAAAGTGGCAAAAATTAAAGATTTTGTGAGAAAAGGTATTTGGGGCTGAGCAAAGATATAAAACGCATGCCTTTAGTTTACCTGATTTTTATAATCGATTAATATAAGAATTTCGATAGCTACAGGGGAATGGAAACTCAATTACCATATCTCTTACAGTTACTGTTATCACTCAGAGAGACTTCCAGTTGTTTCGATATTTATTTATAAAGTATCACAATTTAATAAACTTGTCTATTGACAAAATGACCCTGATTACTGATTTGAACTTTAATGGCTAAATTTTTGGAATTCCATTGCAATTCTTATGACGTTTGTAACCTCTATGATATTATTCGCACTACCTTCATTAATCATTAGGTCCTCTAAGGCTCTAAACTGTTTTGGTGTCTATTCTATACGATAATATACGATAATGTTGTAACAATTATTCAAGAGAGTATATAATGCACCCTTTCCGGATAATTGTGCACACAATTCCAACATCCTCGAACGGAATCATCATTGCAACAAGTTCAGTTTGAATATAGATACCCTTCAATGGGCCATATCTTCTTTAAAGCGTTTTATATCATCAGATACCGACAGCATTATGCCTACCGACGTACATCAAATATTTGATATGGAAATTCTTTAGGTTTTCTCATACGCCTGTTAAGTAGAGATATGCGAAGGTCGTTGTTCCCAAAAACGGGAAAACATTATGTAACCACATTTGCTCTCAAAATATTGGAAATGCTTCTAGAAAGCGGACTGTGGTCTAACTAACCTTCAATAGGGACAGGTCCACTAAGGCTTTAATAACCTCCTGGGTAGGGGACATTCAAAAAGATCTGGCATACAAACTTTACTCACTGGCAGCTCTCATTAATTTGAAAGATTCTTTTCGCCGTTGTGAAATTTGTAACGAAACTTTTAACTTGGAGGAACATTACTATTTACATTTATGAGACTCATATAGCAAGGGAAAGGAATAGAGGCTCAATACATGTAGGAGTTTTCCCGCCCTTGTTGTAGAATATCTTTGATAAAAAGCTTCTACTTTTAATTTATCGATCGTTAATATCTGGAATTCATTTTAAATCTTAAACTTTCATGGAAGGATAACATATATAAAAGAAAGAAAGCGAATGCATTCACCTCTAAAAGAACAGTAGGTAAGAATTGATGGCTTCGGCTAGCCATCATACATCATACATATTTGATGGACGATGTAGAGACATCAATGCCGCTGCAGGCAATCAGGTGTTTTAATCAGCAGTGCGCTCTGTTCCACTCTGACTAAGGCAATCCGCTATACTCAATTCATTTCCCTCTGATCCTCTTCTGGAATAGAGGGCTAAGCTAATGGCAGTATGGCTCAATGCAGTTAAAGCCTGACCCAACTTGGACTATAGACATGTTTCTACTCTAGGAAGACATATACACATCCGGATCGATCATGTAGTTCCTTATATTTTTCTTAATACGACATTTGATGATAAAATGCTAACTTGGGATTTCTGGTCTAATGATTCGGAAGTTCCAAATGGGATCATTGAAATTAAACTGACGGCTCCAAAATACTAGACGGGGTGATAACTAAATTTCAGACAGACTGTCTGATACTGCATTGTTTTCAAAATATAGGTATAATGTTTTTTTTTTTTTTTGGTGGCGGGACTTTCCCTAACAATCTCTTGATTTACAAACATTTTTTCGGCGTACGTCGTCGTCTATGAATGTTGAGGTTTTCTTTAATTCCAAGGCATCTGCTTTATGAGTTCCAGAACATAGGGATATTTTACATGAACGCTCACTCTTACTGACAGCAGGCGTCTGTAATCTGTATCAAAACTTTTATTGGGAAATTACTTTAAGTGGAGATTTTAACCGTCAATTAGACTACCCAAGAGTCTGCTGAGGTTAGTTGCCGATCTCTTGACAGTGCACTATAGCCTCAAAATGTACTTGTTGGAAATGGGGATTCTATGACGATAAAAATACATTTTCAGACCAAATTTTGATATTTGTGAGGCATTAATGCATTACAGAAGGAAACACCACGGAATATATCAGGTACTGGGCAGGGAATTATCCTTGTTGACACTGAGCAACATCACATAGGTTTTCACTGTAATAGACTATGGCAGCTCTTCACCACATTAATAATAATGACAGCGTGCCTTTTATTTCATTTTGACTTTAATATCTGCAGGTTTCCGTTTCATTCGACGGATTTTAAATTATAAACCTTGAAACAAATCATCCAAGCTTCATGATATGTTTCCGGCCAAAAGATTCATAGTGATATTAAAATAGCTTTTGTATTAAACAAGCTGCAAAACTATTGCAAGATATACGAGTCAAGACATAATTATACATTATAATGTTCCATCAGCTTCGTCACCCGAATCGTATCCAAATAATCGTCTCAAATGAAAAAATATTTTATTATTATATTATTCTTCTTTTTATGCATTTTTATTAAAGCTTAAAAGTTGTATTGACAACACTAACATGTGCGTTATAGCCAATAAAAGTACATGCCTGTCTGTATAGTCGTGAAGTCGAGTTCCCGTAAAAATAAACCTGGAGCCTTGGATGTGCCTTTGTTATTTTGATCTTTTAACCTTAACTACAGATTGTAAATTTAAAAATAAATAAAAAAAGGTTAAACGATCTGATGATTTTGACGAGCAATAAAACCGTCACAAATGCTAACAAAATATTCATCGTTATTTGTTGCTACAGTTGTCAGATGAACTGCTAGTTTAGTTAGTAATGTGCCAAATTGTTTGTGTGATGTTCGTGATTTCGATTTTCACCAGGGTGATATCACCGGTCCAACTGTGGTGAATCATAAGTTATTCAGCTCGTAATAATTGTATATAATTTATAATTATATTGTAATTAATAAATAAATTAAACGACTTATACGTATATTTCCAACAATTTTAGATCAATTGAAAATAGCATAGCACTTAACTACAAGCCTTCACAAATTTGAATGGAATTTTTTTTTTCAGCTTCACCTTCTGTGTACTAAAATTACTGCCTCATTTGTTTCATTGAAACATCACTGGAAATATTATAAAATGTAGAGCATTTTATCCTATAAGTGTAGTGCAAATCTTATCGAATATTTATGACTTTTTGCGTAGTCATGTTTCGAACAAACAAATTAATCGCATTCTAATGAACGTTGGTAGACAAAATTTACGATGGCACTAGTGGAGCTTATTTTGGAACACAACCTAAAATAACCCAAAATATATGACTGTACAATTAAGTATTAAACGATAATGATCATAAATAATAAATCCATCCTGTTAATACATTTCATTTATTTATTTTGCTATTATTATCTATTTTATTATTCACATACATACAAATATACAGAACAAAATTCAGATTGAAATACAAAATATGTGTATATAATATATTAAGATACCAATATAATACAAATGTTTCTTAGAGAGATCTTGCAATCACATGCAATTTGGACAATGAAGAAATTCTTTCATACAATATTCCATTTTGCAGCGAATTGTTTGATTTTTGTTTAAATTTTTAATTTTTTGTTTAATATGAGTTTTTAAAATTAATTGAGATTGAATACGAACAAATTATGGATTCGATTAGACTTAAAAACAACTTACAGCATTAAAGTAACAACGCCAATATGAATTAGCCGTTCTTCCTGTTCCCCCCACGCCAACTGCACCGCCGACACCACCTACTTCGCCGCCGTTATAACCATTTAAAAGACCTCTACTGAGGCCCGATGATGAAGAAGATGATGCGCCGATTAATGATGAGACACCTTCCATGCCAATATCGCCACCCAAATCCAAGCCCATATTTGCTCTTCTCTGAAAGCTCTGTGCCATTAACTGAAATTTCTCACTCATGCCCAAAAATCTCTCAAATCAACTTAAGCTTTAATAATCCAACTTACAGTTTCGCCTGTAGCACGATTGATAGAATTGAGATCTTTAAAGTCATAGTCCATCATAACAGTTGGATCGTCATCGCTGTACATGGCTGAATAGGGGGAATCTGAGACCACCAATAACCAAGTGTGGCCATATACGTTTGCGCAAAATGGAAAATAAAAATTTAGAGAAACAAAACGTATAAGTAGATAAATAAACTCGAACGCAAATGCAAAAATGTATTATGATCACCTTTAATATCTTGGGGAATTTTATCATCATCTTCATCCCCCACTCGAATACCGTCTTCTTTGGCAATATTATTTTTGTTATTATCATTGTAATTGTTTTTGTTATTATAAAAATCACTTAACCTTGCACTGCCGCTGTTCTCCTTTTCGAGGGCATGATGAAGTGCAACCATTAAACGGTCCAGCAATAGTGCAGCTCTCTTGGGTACAACCATCCTGTAAGACGTATTAATTTATTTTAACAACAAATTTACATTTCATAGGTAAAGATTCAAAATATTATTCTACTAATATTTAATAAATTTAAATTTATTATTTTTTTTATTAATAAAAACTACCAATGCTTTACTACATTACAAAAACAAAACAAAAATATTTTATTACATTTTAACCTTTTGGGCTAAACATACGCAATCAAATTGAACATATTCAATTACAAACGAAAAACAATTGAATAAAATAGTGCAGGACAGGATAGAATACATAATAAAATAAAAGAATCGATTATTTCTAAAGGTAGAAAACGATAAAGGCATTTAAAGATTAATTTTGCAAACACTTTCAATAAGCTGCATTTTATTTCGATCTTAAATCATCAAAAAGACGATTTGCAATCTGTTCTTAATATAAAATAATAATTAGAATATATTGATTGCACGTGATTTTATAAACAGTCAACATTATGTGTTAATGATGCTTTAATCTTTTCCGACCAAACATATTTAACATATGTTTACTGAGGTTGACTGATCTCAACCGATTATAGTTGCAATAAATTCTGTTAAATCGATTTAATATTTTAGTTATCGCCTCAGAGTCATTCTCTACAGTGAAGTAATTTGTCAGATCGTGGTGTGGTTTGTTTTCATTCAATTTATTATACCCATTACTGAGGGATAACAGAAAAAAAGGGAGTAAAACCATTTGGAAGTGGAACTATTTTTCTAGAAAGTTTTGTCAAGTAAGTACTACAAAAATCTGTTACGCTTAATAGAGTTACGCTGCAATTCTGGTTTATCGTATTCTATCTTGAGAAATCCGTGCATATATCATTAGCAAACACATTCTATTTATAAAATTTAAATCAATTTTTTAAATATTGGGAGGTTTTATATAGTTTTCCATAATTGCTATTTAGGATTCTTTTAAGGATAGACCTTAAGTGTTACCATCAGTTCAAATAATGTAATTATCATACTCGATAATTTAAAAATTTTTGCTACTTTATTTATTGGTAAACAATATTGGTATTAAGAAAATGTGTGCTATTTATGTAAAGGGTATGAATATCTTGTGAGTCGCATCAGGTAGATAGCAGAAAATACCACTGTATAGAGGGTAACTACATAAATCTAAGGACTGTAATACCAGCACTGTATAGGAGATTACAGTAAAATAAATTGCAAAAAAATTTATATCAACTGAGAAGGAATGTGAAACCTTAAGTGTAAAGATCGAAGTTCATGGAATGGAAATTGACAGCAAAATTGAAACACGTGTTCTCTTATGTGCTTCGTCGGTACTTGTCCGTTAAAGTAAAGCATTCAATTGGTTGGTCTGTTTAACTTTTTGTCTTTAGTTTTTTTGTTTTGTGTGGCAGCAAATTTAATGTATGCTTAGTACACAAATGGCCATAACTTCAATCGAAAACTATACATATATCGAAAAAAGTGGCTCAAAGCTGACATTTCTTTATTTACGTTAGACCACAAGAAACAACAGTTTGATCTTGGTTTTTCAAGGTTTATATAGTAGAATCTATTCCACAACTGCATTAACATAGCAATATTACCAAAATTAGATGAAACCAAAATAAAAGAAGGTATTTACGTATTACTTTCCAAATATAATTTACGACGTGATAGTGATTCTTTAATAATTTTTTCAGACCGTCTGATAAATTTAAATGCAACTTGTCTGTACAAATCCGTTGAAGGCAATTTATATCAATTTTTTTCTTTAAAAACTTTATACTAAAACTAATAAAATAAAAATTTTCCAGATAATCAATATCCATAATTCTAATAAGAATATTATTATTTGATATTTGTTTGATTTTTCATTAATTTCTTCAAACATTGATAAATTCTTGAAATGCACTTTAAATGCACAAAAATTTCCGCAGAAAAAAACTAATTTTTTGTTTTTTTTTTTTTTTGCTTTGACTTACAGGATATTCATCATAATTTAACTCCAATTGATCACTAGCACTAAAAATTTCTTCTGGCTGTCCATGCGAGCCACCAATACCACTGCCTGATGTTAGTGTTCGTTTATGGGCCGGTATATTTTTCTCATCTCCATAAGAATTGTAACGCTTATCAAGTGTGGTAGTAGCTTTAGTAGCTTGTAAAACTAAAACCAGCAGCAAAAATCCACCGATCGAGTTGCACGAAATCCGTTTGATTGTTGTGGTCATAATAAGAGATTTAACAATTTAATTATATTTGTAGGTAGAAGGAATTGATAAAACGGTTTGAATTTATTTAATGCTCTAATGAAGACACACTTTTCTTGATTTGCAAAAAATTTCTACTGAATGAGTATTAAACCATGTATCGTCCTTTTATAGCCTGAATACCAGAAACAATTGCGAATGGTTGTTTGATAGAAAACCAAGGAGGAGGTTATTATTAGTAATGCTTGAAAATGGTGAGGATGATGAATTTACTGTTAATGTTACTTTTCAATAAATATTTATTTTTCTTTTTATGTTTCTTTTTATACACATGTTGTAAATCCCTGCCATTTTGGTTGTATCCTATGAAGAAATGCTTTCTTAATTCATGTTTTGTTTTGTTTTTTTTTTCTTTCTTTCATAATATATTTTATACTTACATGTACATTTTATTCATTTCCAATTTTAACGATGTTGTTGTAATTATAGTAAGGATTAAAAAAAAATTACTGGTAGCTGCCAGTGGGTTTTGTTATTGTTGCAAAAACATCAACTGCAAATGACAAACATGCAGAATCACTTACACTCATGTGCCTTAAAAAAGAACAAATTTAACTGCTTAAGTTTTTAAAACAAATATTCCTTCATATATTTATACGGACACAGCAACATACTCAAAGCTTTTATTTTTTATTTGCTACTTTAAAAATGATTTTCTTATTAAATAAGTATATATGAACTTTAGTCAAGTTTGTAAAATAAAATATAAATTTTACAAATATATGCTCATATATATACATGAATATGTTTTTTTTTCACTACGCTGCAGCTTTAGTTACGTCAGCTATTTCTGAGTTTCGCAGACATAGAAAAATAAGAATTTATTATTTGAGTTAATATGATCTAGTGTGTCCATTACGCTTCTCTTTCTTACTTACTTAATAGTTTCGCACACCACCTATGTGTCGGGACCTACAATTTAAAGTCGACACCGAACTACAGATTTTAAAAAAACTTCTCAGTACAATTTAGTTTGCTCTCAGAGTTTCTGTCAGAAGACTGTTGAGACAAAGTCGCCGAAGTAATATGTTTTATTATTTCGTTTTGTTCTGGGGTTTGTACCACAACCTCGCGTCTAATAAGCCAACGCTGTACCTACTAGACTACGGTGTTTTCACTACTTTTTTCTGGTTGCCAAAAATGTATTTTTACAGACTGTTATGCACTAAGCTTTTATTAATTATTCTATTATTCCTTGAATGAAACGTTGCAGCAGCTCGTATTTCTTATTATTATGTACTCTAGTTATATTGTGTTTCTGTGTTTAATCATTCATTCCGTATCTAGGAACCGTAACACCTTTTAGAATTATTGTATGATATAATATCTCAAATGCCTCAATATGGTTCATACTTCTAAACAGTGCTAAACAATGCTCTTTAGAAATGCATGTTGAAATTAATTCTTTATTACGTTTTGTAAATAATTTTTCGAATTTATAAAACGAGATCCGACATTTAATTTATGAATTGAAACTTATTTTATTAGCACGCTGAAGACCACCGGATTGTGATTAAGATAGGGTAATTTAGTTATATTCATAAGATTGATTTCTTCAACATTAACGTTCAACCAGAATATTCTAGTATGGTGGTTAAGTATATCAACGATTACTTTCAGGTTGTGAAAGTTTTGCTATACAAGCGTCTTGTCATCTTATCTGATCTTATACTGCCTACTATTTGACCGTTTACTTTGCTGTCTACGTTCTAAAAATATTTGTTCTAAATAAATATTCAATAGGAGCGGAGACAAAATACCTTCGTGTCTAAATACTCTGTTAATCGGTATGACGTTTGTTGTTATATCTCTGACATATCCTTGAAGACAAAATTTCTAAACGACTTCATGTACTCAGCAAAATACATCTAAGCATTTTTTTTATTTTATCTGCACTTTTTCAAGCACAACTCTAGAACTCTAACAATGCTTAACGAATTTAGTATCCCTTGCTTACGAAATGAAATCTCTATAGGATTTCCTTACAATATCTACCCCAACCCTGCTGTCTTCACGAAACCTATGATAGTGTTCGAAATCAGTAAAGATAACACCCTAATTATCACCCGAATATTTCCTGCAGAAATGTTTTAACATCTTACCAGTTACAAATAGAATCTCCATTCTGTACATAAGCATTTAAGCAGTCTCTCTGAACCAAAGTTCTTTACAATCCCCAGGCTACAGATCGGTTACTATTCTCAATGTATTTTTGGAAAATCTGACAGATGATTCAAATCCATTCCCACTAGAATTGCCAGCATAAATTTAGAGTTTCTCAAACTTATTTGGATTCTACCCATTTTCCTATTCGACAAGTGGACCTCCTCTTTCCATAAAGGTGTTAAATATCATATGCCTGTTCAGTGTCCTGAATTTCCAAATGAGCTGGAATCCATCAAAAGATTATCATATTTCCTCTCCCCAGATGATCCATTATGCGTAGACAATCTATGCTAGTCAAATCCTTGAACTGTTAGAGATAAAATAAAAGTGTTGCATTGTCTACACTGATTATTTTGTTATTGTCCGGCAACTTCTAAATTTTGTCATCTTATTTTTATATTTTTTATTTAAACTTATTAATCACTTTAAAATTATCTTTTGAATTGAACCACACGTGTTACCTCTTTTCCAATAAAGAAGATATTGTACAAGAACTGTTTCATTGGCCTTTTTATTTTTCTTGTCTAAAAATGTCTAATGTCGGCCTTAACATAAGCTATCTTTTAAGTAATTTCATGACGAATTTAACTCCATCTGTTGCTATATCTAGATATCCCAAACATTCACAGTTTTGAAAGGGCGAAGAATACTTCTTATATAGATAAACTCAAAAATAAAATATTGCCCAGCATACTAAGTATGACTATTTGTGGTGACTCTATGGTTTTGCAACACTTGTTACCATTGTTACTTGTTACATTTTTACAATTTCACTGGCTTAAAAAGCCGTTTTTTCCTGTCATCTAGAACGTTCAACAGTCAACGTTAGACTTGACAATTTTTTTACTTTTCAATAATTTGTACTTGCATAAGCCATGCCGAGGTTTGGCTGGCGCAGGTGGAAGCGCAATTTGCTGCCGGCATCACGAATAACTCGGCAAAGCTCAATACGGTCGTCTCCGCAATCGAATCCAGCATCCTCGTGCAAGTCTCGGATGCCATTTTGAACCCTCCCGAAACCAACAAATACGGCAACTTAAAGAATTTCATCGTTGAACGCTATTGCGAGAGTGAACAAAAGAATATCCAGAAGTTGCTGTCTGAAGTCGACTTGGGTGACATACGTGTAAGGCAACTTTTGAACGCACTGAGCACGTTGTCAAAAGACAATGTAACCCCAGATTTCTTGAATTCTTTGTGGATGCAACGATTGACAGCGCAAGTGCACTCCATTTTACAAGCGTCTGATGCAAATTTGACAGGAGGTAGGAGAATTCCAAAATTTGGCAGCCGTAAGCACGACACCATGAACATCGAGAAGCGATTTTGAAAGCAAATTAGAACGTATCGAATAGCGTATTAACATCACGTATAGCGTATTAAGATCACGATCGGCGTCTTCAAACAGAAAAAAATCGGTGGATACCGCAGCAAAAACAGGTACGGAGCAGTGTTGATATGATCGTACGTTTGGTGAAAAGGCCACCAAATGTCGCGAGCCTTGTGCATTTACAAAACCCCATAAAACTAACTTCGTCTTCAGATTGCACGGGCAAATCGGAAGTTAAGTATCAAATAGCCCGATAACAATACGATTTACGATAATTTGTCAAAAATAAATTTTTTAATAGACACAGGCGCCGATGTTTCTGTGGTCAACGTGGAAAGAAAGAAACTGTTGTTTGCAGCGAACGGTTCGCCGATAGAAACGAGCGGTGAGAGGACTCTTAACATTTCATTGGGCCTCCGACGAAATTTCGTATGGACCTTTGCAGGCACGAACGTTAACTGAGCTATTATTGGTTCCGATTTTTTAAAACATCACGGTCTGTTGGTCGACGTTAAGTGTGAAAAACTTATTGACCGCACCACGCTACTTGAGACGAAGGTTTATTCCACACGTACATCATGTGTTTTGTCCTACGTTTATCCTACGACACCAAAATAGTTACGCCTTTTTATTGCAGCAAAATATGGATCGAGCTACCATCAGTGCCAACAAGCGTTTAATTTTGCATGGTAAGAAGGTTTTTTCATCCATCAACCTGCAAAGTGCGTACCACTAACACCATTTGGGTTATTCGAGTCCAAACGTTCCAACCCATTTGAACAAGGTTTTAAAAGGAATCGATTTTGCTTTCGTATACATCGATGACATACTCATACTTCAGCCGAGGAACACGAAAAACACCTTAGAATGGTTTTTGGCCGTTTGCGCAAATTACACCTGACAGTTAATTTTAATAAATGCCAATTCGTCAGAACTTGTATTTTTAGGACAAAAAATCAGTTCCAGCGGTCTTACGCCACATGAGAGGAAAGTTGAGGCAATCCGCAATTTCGAAAGGCCCACTGTAGCGAAAAATCTCAAAAAATTCTTGGGGATGCTCAATTTCTACCGCCCTTTCTTCCCGCATGCTATGAAAAATCAATGATTACTATTAGAATTGATTCCTAGTAACAAGAAAAACGATAACAGCATTTTAAAGTGGACCGCTGAGTCTGTTACTACTTTTGAAGAATGTAAAAATGATATCGCCAACGTGAACTCAACAGTAAACTCCACACGATATATGAAGCCATCCAGCATTTCATATACACTTTGGAAGGAAAGGAGTTCATCATTTTCACCCACCACATACCGGTAACTTTCGACTTTAGAACAAAAGTGATAAACCATCATCTCGAAGAGCGCGACGACAAGATGTCATCGGCCAATACTCCACAGATATTCGACACTTACCGGGAGCCGATAACAATGTGGCTGACTTGTTGACACGCATCAAGAGGTTGACTTTGAAGAATGGCTGAGCAACAAAGCAACGACACCGAACTTCAGGTCTTGTTAAACAATAACACAGATGTCTCGTTAAAATTGTCAAAATTAACTATTCCGCATTCGTCAAACATTTCTAAAAATGTGGAAAGACCATATGTACCTAAGGATTGTCGCTAACCAGTCATGCAGTAAATGCATTCCCTGTCATTCCCGGGCATTAAGGCAACGAAACAATTTGGTTACTTACCATTACGTATGACCTTCAATGTACAAAGATGTTGCTACGTATGTCCGTACGTGCATCCCGTGTCAAAGAGCAAAAGTCCAGCGCCACACAAGTTCACCCTTAGGTGAGTACAGCGCCACTGATACCCGTTTCGAGCACATAAACATAGATATCGTCTGTCCGTTACCGTCTTCATTCTAGCAGATGGCCGCCAGCAGTACCTTTGGTCGATACTATAATAATAATAATTATTCCTTTTAATAATTTTTTACAACTTAAAATAAATATTCTCAAGAGTGAAAACTTGCACTAGTTAGATGATGTTCAAGCAAGAAACGAAATTTCTGGTCAAACTGGAGTTATTACTTAAATAATTTCATTGAATTTTCAATCTGAAAATTTCAAAATTTTGATATATAATGTGAGTAATTTAATAATTGTCTAGTTCGTGGCTTTTCCATATTTTTGCTTATTTATTATTGTTTAACTGTAAAATGTATGTCCTTAAGTCGGCAACATGCGACTTGTACCTAAAATCTGTGAGTTCAAACAGTGGTAGTGATTGAACTAAGTGTAAGTAATTTGTTTTATTAATTATAACTTCTCAATTAGATTTACAGACGACAGTCTTATCTATAAAGGGCTCTTTTTTATAAACTTTTGTGGAAAATTATCTTCAAATGACAGCCGCTGACATGAAAACATAGCCTAAAAAGCAAATTAAAAATTCAAAAACGATTTTTATTATTGAAAACAATTATGCGCACTTTGATTGCAAAGCAAATAATGACTGCGATTAGCTGCCGTGTAAAGTCGTAGTTACTTTACAAAATGACGCATATATCGTTTAATTTTATTTTTAAATGCAGCATATGAATATCCTTTTTTAATTTCATAAAAATTAAAGCTACATATATAAGTGTGTACATAGCAACCTTTTGCGTCATAAATTATTAAGAATCATTAGTTGTTTATTTACGAAAACCTTATTATATTGTGTAATTAAAACACTTGTTTGTTTGTTTGTTAGTTTTTTTATGAAGAATTATTTAATGAATAAATTATGTATTTGTGAAAGCATTTTATGCACATGAAACATGTATAAACATTCACGTATATGTTTGTAATAACACGCATTCCACTCAAAGAATTTATGGCTACTCCGATTATTTTAATTTCTATTTTAACACATACAACATACATTGCGGTATACGAGTACATATGGTAATGTGTCTCACAATTAAAAGGTTACTTTTTTTTTGACATTCCTTTAACTATTTGTTTAATCGATTAAGTTCCTTTCTCAGAACTATCCTACCTATGCATATCCTATACACTTTTTCATTGATGCTGTATAATTTTTGTTACAAAAGCTATTTTTCAGTAATCGATTAAATTAGTTCTTTAAGGAATATTTAAAAATAGAAGAAGTAATGTTATAATTGTAAAACACACTATGTTACTTAATTCTAGTTTTAAATCATGTCAAGATTTTTGAGAATTTTACTCTCAGACTCCTAAGCTAATATGCCATTACCCTACAAACTATGTATGTGTACATATTTTAACACGTTTTACTGATGATCATGATCCATTTTTCTTCGTTAATTGACAAGAATTGTAATACAATATCGTAACATAATTTCACAATTTATATTCAATAAAACGAAAAAGGTATATTCATCGTTTGTTTGGAAAATCCGTTTCATTATTTTGTAACGATTTTTTTGGCAGCATAAATTGTAACTAAAATTAAAAAAAAAATAAATTAACAAACACAAATATTTAGTAATTATATATTTATCTACAACATTTACAAAAATTTTCTGCGAAATCAATATAAACTAAATCAATAAATAAATAGAAATGGGAATAAAAAAATGGATAACAGTAAGTGAATTGTAAGTCAGTACCCCACCCTTTCTAATTAAGAAGACACTACTTACATTCACCCTTGAATTTTCGCAGACAATAAAGTTTGTACCGAGTACAGCACTAGGCAAGATATTTCCCTGGGTGGCTATAGTCAGTCTTCAATTTCACATTATGAACAATTTAATTACTGTATAGGATCGACGCCTGATTCCCAAAGAGTGCACCGCACCACGCTTGTGACAGAGTTATTGACGCTTTAATTAGTCGAGGTAGCAGTCTAATCAATATAATATTGGCGGGGCTCAGTTACTATTTTCCTCCGTCCAATATAGACCTTCTTCGGAATTAATTAATTTAACCCAACAAGCTCCTTCTTCACCTTCACCAATACAGCTTCGTCATTAAGTCTAATAATGATTGAAAGTATCAATAATCAATTTTGATTATAAAGTTTCTATCGCTTTATTGACAAACAGTACAGTATTCTTTTATCCTTCAGTCAGGAAAGTTTTAATCTACTTTAATGATGTAATTTTTTTGAGCGTAGTGTCTTATTTCAATAACCTAGAAATCAGAAAACATTTTTTATTTCTTTCTGCTGAAATAAATTAAAATTTTTTCTTGATTAAGCATATCTTCAATATCAATATGCAATATCATTTGGTTTTTTGCTACTAAAACACCACCGCTAGTCTGAAGAGTTGTCGTGCGTATTGCAATAAGTCGATAGGTGTTAGCACCTAGCATTACATTCTTTTCAGTCCCTAATTTACAATGTTGAAAATGTCCCTGAGTATTATAAGGCCTTTATCAAATACCTACAGTGCCTGTTTTCTTTGGACAAAGAGGAGCATAGGTATCGTAGTATGTTTCGTAAAAGGCAAACTTTCTGAAGTTTAATAAGTTTTGGATGGAATGAGGGAAGGATAGAATGATTTAATATGTTTGTATATTCATCTAGACGGTGTCGTTCAGAGGATAACTTCACTGATCTATTATTACAAGTGCAAATATAGTTGATGCTTTATTAATATCATATATATATATGTAAAGACCTTAAGGAGTTAATGATATTCACTATGTGTTGGAAGTTGGGTGGAAGGACGGAATATTAAAGGTAGGGAGCGAGTATCAATTGTTAGTATCAGTCGCCGGCAAAAGTTGTTCAAGATAAACTTTTAAATTTTTAAAAATAATGGAATAAAACACTTTGTTTATTAATTAATTCGTATGATCTTTTGAATTTTTAAAACACATATTTCTAATATCTTTGTAAACATAAAACGCTAAAAGCAATCGTTTCTGAAAATTTATAATTATAACTGGACAAAGAAATCATTTTTGGGAATGTAAGAATTTCTTATCTGATAGCTAGTCAAGTAAGCTAGGAACTGTAAATGTAGTTGAGGACTTTAGGTCCAACCTCGATGTAAGTTATAAGCTTTGTTATTAAAGTTTCAAAAACTGTTTTCTGTACCGCTTAATGTTAGAAGAGGTTTTTTTCAGGTAACAATATTATTATGTTTTTTGTTCGGAATATATGTATATATTAACGATATGCCTGATATTTGATTTGACTGTAATGTTTAATTCTACGGTGACGACGTGCATCTGTACTCTAGTAGGCATATAAAAAATATTAGTTGTTACAAAAAATTTACAGCTCAGCCACACCCAACGTACTTTGCTTCAATACTTCCGAGTCTAAATGTTTTTTACAGAACCTTTGCCGTACTTGAAATATTTTCCAAGCAATATAAAGTAGTCAAATCTGCATCCAATCTGGGCATAATCACATTGATGTCGTTGTTGGCAGAGTTTGTATGGTGTTCTCCGTCATAGAGCAAATTGCTAAAACGTTCTCAATTTCTTTTCTTATAAAAGTGTGTGTAATTTTAACCTACTGAATGTACGATCATGGATGTACAGTTTTTTTCTTTAATTTGGATTTGTTTTTATTAACTTTTATAAATTACATAAAACTTACATTAATATTACGTAACAAATGGAAAACTTATGAAACATTCTTTTGAATTCTGTTTTATTTAAATTTAAAAGAAGAAAAAATATTAAAAAAATTTAAATATCGTGAGAGCTGAAGGACTTAAAATTTAATATTCAATCAGCATACCGGTCATGGAAGTAAGTGAACTTTTCTGGAAGAAAACCATTCTTAACTGTTATATTGTTATATTGTTAAAAAATTTAATGATCTTCAGAATTTTTTCAAATATTGTAATAAGAATATCGTCTACAAGTTGCAGATATTTAGCCAAATTCAGCCTTGTGATAATGAAATGAACCATAAACTTAAAGTTATAAGATAATGCACTAGGTTATGTGTACAATGGCGTTATCCAAAATAAAGAACTGGCGTACAGCAGCAAAGCTTTAACTAGCTAGGCGACAGACCGAAGCTATTTTAATAATGAGCAGCAAGAAAATTGAGTTATTAGCCTCAACGTAGGTGGACATCTATTCAACCATTTCTTAGATTCCTAAGAGTTACATAGACAAAAGGTTAAATTACAAAACAAATTGTTAAAAAAAATTAATACTGACTTATCCTGCATTATGTGTAGGTAGATCAAATCAAACCAAATTTTACTCACTCGATAATAATGTATGCAGAACCTATGTGGGGACCAGCACTAAATAAAAAAATCTTTGTTTCCATTAGGCTTCGTGATAGGCTTTCGTGTAATGAAACGAAATACATGTTTACCTACAAACGTCAAATAAACCATCGTAGCAGGATATAGACATCATAAAATACATATATTACGGCAGTGAGCTGTTACGATATGAACTATTAAAACTGTCAGGAAGTAACTTGTCCCTTCTGCAATAACAAACATTTTTTCTGATGCTGCCCAAAATTTAAACGCAAGTTTTTAGAGGATAAATGAAAGACAGACTACTGCAGACATAGTATTGATCAAAGTACAATCTAAAGTACCATTGGGCACCAGTTATACCAAAAAGTTATCTGCTATTGTGCTACAGAAATTCAAATTCGGTTTATTTACAATTCAAATTGGAATTTTATAGGCGTTTTTCAGTTGGTTAAAGAAGGCATACATATGTACCGCACATAATTCTTTGAAAGACTTTAATAGTTCCTTAATACCTTATTAATACCTTATTAATTTTAAAAAATGTATTTGAATTAAAAAAAAAATATTTTTTACTAACACTATTTATTTACTTCAAAAGCATCGCATCTCATTTGATTTTAAAAGGGTAGCATCCCCGGAATAAGCTTATAAACGCATGCGCCAGCATCTGTCAAAAGAACAATCATTTTCACGAGAAGAGAATAAATAAACTGAAGACTTTCAATAAAAAAAAAAATAATAAGATTAATAAATTTGTTTTAAAATACAATAATTTAAGTAATGCATTCACAGTGCCATTATTAAAACAGAAAAACGAAAAAGAAGAAACTTACAATATTTCACAAAATGCGATTTTATGCAAAAAGGAATAGTGGAACCAATGAACTGAATCTCAGTTACGAGTATGTTAAATATATTTTTTCCATCATCCTAAATGTGATTATATGTATTTAAGTATATCTGTGCCTGCGTCTATGTGTGTGTTTTTTTTTCATTGTACACCATATTTACAAAATGGATTATTTGTAATGTTTGTTCTTGAAATAGATCCTGTCTCCTGTAAACGAATAAAATTTTAAGAAAGCAAACAAACGTACAAATCTAAAGAAATTTTCAATAAGATGTAGAACTAAAATAACAAAAATATATTTAACATATACATACAAATGCAATATAAACGGTTCATGTTAAACCTTTACAAATGTGGTTTAATGTAAAGGATAATAAGAAAAAAAATGTGTCATAAAACATAATGAATGAAATCTGACTTCAACTGCAATTATTTTTATAGAATTCCTCGTATAAATGTGCACCCAGAAAAATTAAAAACGTTGTTTAATTTTAGATTTTTATTTAGACTTAATGAATTCTTTTTCACCAAACTTGAACAATAAATGAAGCGTATATTTCTTTTAATCGTATCCTTTATAAGTAATATTCTTTCATGTGTCATAGCTTATAACAAATTTGTTACTGCTATTATATCAATGAGAGATTATTAATTTGTGCTATTTGACATTCAAAAAAATGTTTTACAAAATTTTTCATTTCAATTGAAAGTTGTTTTATTACATACATACGTAATTGACCATTACAACTCTTCAGTCAGGATTACGGCCTAGCTTCTCACACCACTTATGTTGTGTGTGTTAATTTTATACAGGAGTGGCGGGACCTACAGTTTAAAGTCGACTCCGAACGACAGATTTTTGAGAAACTTTTCATGGCAATTTTATTTACTCTCAGAGTTTTTGCCAGAAATCTGCTGAGAGGAAGTCGCCGAAGAAATATTTTTTCATATTTCGTTTTTGATGTCTGACCGGGGATTCGAACCCTTGGCCTTTCGTTACCTATTAACCCAAACACCACCTACCTACTAGACCCGGCGGCTTCAATTGTTTTTTAATTATATTTATTATTATATATATATATTATATTATATTATAATTACAAATTATATTTAACTTAACTCGTAAGTAACTTCGCCATAATGGCTCGGGACGGTGTTAGTGCTAATGTAGCAGACCAGAGTCTCTGGTGGGAATCGAATCCATAACCCTCACGCTAATAGTCTAGCACACTACCCACTGGACTACCAGGACACCAGCATCAATTGAAAATTTTATGTACAGAAATATAATAAACGAATAAAGTTAAAGTCAACTATTTCGAAATAACATGAATCGAGTTATATAGAGGGCCGACTACAACCCATTACAACGTAATCGAAAACTTGTGGAGAATTTTTACAAATAAAATTTATGAAAAAGGAGTACATAGAGATTCAAGAATTTTTAAGTCCTTCAAAAACCCGTGAATTTATTTATATATTGTTAAGACCTGAACATGAACACTCGGGTTTCGCACATTTTTCATATGCTAGAAATACCTAGAAATACGATAGTTTTCAAGCAGTTATTTTTAAAGTATAAAGTTAAATACTGCATTTTAAGTTCATAGTAAGGCAGCGCGAGTACTGACATTTTAAAGTTCATCCCTTCATATCGAGGTACGTAACCTATATTATTCAGATCTATTTACGATTGTGAACGTGAGATTACAACACGGTATATTTTTACAAGAGCTTTATGTAAACACTTATATGTCCTTGTAGTATGCCGAGTTCAAACTGGTTCTTGTGCTGGGATATAATTTTGAAAAAAATAAGAAATATAAGAAATTTTCTTGTATGGTTTCCACTTCGGAAAGACATACCAGAACAGTAATACCAATTTTATCATCTTTTTTTCACCACATATTTAAAAATAATAATGCTGCTGTTTTTATTGATGTTACTAGTTTTATTGTTGTATTTTATATTTCCCATTCCACTTCCCTTTTTTAAATTGGTTGTCTGACTTTATTTTTTGTGTCGGTTAACCAATTCTATTTATGATATTATTTCCTATCAGAAATTATTCTATTTTTCATTCATTAAATAATTAAATCAGAGTCAGACTTGTGTAAAATACGCATTTAAAGTAAAGTGTACTATAAAGCTTCCCTACAATATCACTCCTAGTCCAAAATTGTTCATAACATACGTTGCTAAATCTCTTGCAGTCAAGTCCAAACTTCTAAATGACATTAGCTTGACTGACACATATTAGCGGTATTCGTGACGTCCAGAAAATGATATAATTTGCTCATCAATTGATATGATTGAAAGAAGACGATTTCTAGACACAATTAGACTTCATTATAATGTTAATCATCTATTTTCAAATTAAGAACAAATAATATTTATAACAAGAAAACAAACAATCACAAAATTCTCCACCAAAATAAGAAAACACGAATTGATACCACCATCTTTAGGGAAGAAATAAATAATAAGTGTTCCCTGTCAAAAAATAAAATTTTTAATAGTATTTAAATGCAAACAATTATTAACATAAAACATATGTACATATCTGAGAGAATATTGTATTCCCTTAAATATAGTATGTCATGTTAAATATGTACATATGTACATTCACATTTACATTTTTGGCAATTTTATTATAGTTATTTGTATTTATTTTTCTTCTCTGTTTCTAGAGGGAAATACTTATTGGATCCGCGGTATATGACAAAACGCGATTTACAATTTTATTATCGCTACTATAATATGACTAAGAAGCGCAAACATTTCAAAAAGATTATAATTGCTGTGCTGTGCATCTGTTTTTTCTCATATATTTTCATAGATTTCAATTTGAAAACGAAACTCTTACACCTAAGGGATCGCTTTGAATTAATAGCCCGCATGGATGCTGACTATAATATTACCCAGGCATACTTTATTGATCTGCCTGGATGTCGAATGCCTTATTTTCCAGTTACCGACGACAATATTATACAGTTCATGTATAAGCCAAGAAACTTTACTTGTAAAAAAGCTTTACTGCGTACCAGTGATACTGGTGAAGCAGCATTTATATTGAATATGAATGAGAAAGAAGTCTACGAACAATATGAAATACGAGACTTGACAGATATATCCTGCAATTACTCTGAAATAAAGCGAATAAACGATCAGCACAATCAGTACTTGGAACCAGTGTCCTTTCAGTTGGAGTACAATAAAAATATCTACATTAAGCCAGGCATTGAATTTTTAATGGTCGAATGCTGGTCCAAAAGTAACAACGAGAATATTATTTACAAGGATTTTCATTTTTTCATCATTCAAAATGTATCCTCAAATTTTGAGTCAGACTCTCTTAATGGAAATGGTATGCGAGTAAACGACGATGATTCAAGGAGTTCAACAGCAAGTTTACCGAAAGCATTGAACTCGTCTCGCCTCAAAAGTGAAATGCGCTTAGCATTCCAAGATGATAATCATCTGTCGGTTATGATCTTGGGCATGGATAGTGTGAGTCATTTGAATTTTTTACGACAAATGCGATCTAGTGCTTCGTATATACACAACAAACTGCATAACATCGAATTCTGGGGTTACAATAAGGTCGGCGATAATACTTATCCAAATTTAATGCCAGTTTTAACTGGTTTTGATGAAGATGAAGTGGCCATATCGTGCCTAGGGCCACCAGCAAAGTTTTCTAGTAGCGTTTATGATAATTGCTCTTTAATTTGGAAGCGTTACAAAGAAGTCGGTTTTAAAACATTCTACGGCGAAGATGTTGGCGCTTTAAGCCTTTTCAATTGGCGTCATTCTGGATTTACAAAATCTCCCACAGATTACTATCTGCGTCCGATTCTTCTGGAGATGGAAAGATACATCAGCTATGAGAAACGTCTAAATGTTGCCCTATGCATGGGTGGACGTCGAACAGCCGACGTTTTGCTAGAATATATACGCAAATTAATACCGGTAATGAAAAGTGAACATTTTTTTGCCTTCTTTTGGACCGTTGCCATGACTCATGATCTGTTCAACATGCCAACTTTATTTGATGAAGATATTAGACATCTTCTAGAAAACTTTAGTGCTAATGGAATTCTAAATAGCACCATTTTATTTCTAATGAGCGATCACGGTATCAGATGGGGATCATTCCGCAAAACGTACCAGGGCATGATGGAAGAACGCCTACCGCTTCTTATAGCTCTCTATCCACCTTGGTTCAAGCAAAAGTATCCAGAAGCTGTGGCCAACATGAAAATGAATGCAAAACGCCTGTCTACCCCTTATGATCTACATGCTACAATGCTGGACTTGCTTGATTTGAGCAACTTAAAACGCAAACAATTATTAAAACGGAGCGCCGAACTTAACGATCCTGATACGAGTATGCCGCGTAGCATCAGCCTCTTTTTGCCTATTCCAAAAAGTCGAACTTGCGAGAATGCAAATATAGCCTCTCATTGGTGCAGTTGTCATCAGCGCCAAGAATTGCCCACAAACGATGGTCGAGTTCAACGTGCTGCTCGCTATATTGTCAAGTTAATAAATGATCGCCTGAAAGATCACCCACAATGTCGTGTATTATACTTGAATTCAATTACGTATGCCACAGTAGCTGCACCACATCATAAAATTGTTAAAGAATTGGGAGTTAGTGACTATTCGATAGATATAACATTACGGCTACAAACAAAACCTGGCCTAGGCCTTTTCGAGTCTACAGTTCGCATGTCAAGTTACAGCACAGCATTGACAGGTACAATAAGCCGCATTAACCTCTATAGTAGCCAGAGCTATTGTATCGGCGATTATAGTCTAAAAATGTTTTGCTATTGTCACAGATAAATATCAAATATTTTACAATGACCTATCTATCTATCTAACTATCGAACATGACCCAAATTAGGTCGAAATGGATATTATATATTAAAAACAAGACTTATATCAATTAAATTTCAATTGTACTTGGGCTTTAAAATATGTTATTTGGAACATTACAATTAAATAATTCATAAAAATGAAAGTACTTTAATACTATAATTGGCTATGCCACATTGTATACTATTTACATAAATTGTTAGAATTAATTTATTATATTATCCTATATAATATATATATCTTTAACTAAAGATAGCTCTTAGCCTTAAATACTTACGTACACATGACACAATATTTAGTTTTTCCTTTTTGTAAACATATCTTATAAAAAAAATAATAGATTTTATTAACTCAAAAGAAAATTCAAAAGAAATTTTATTCATTCGCCTAAAAAACATCTCACATAAATTTTTACACTCTTTACCTAGCTCCTTAAATAAATAAGCCGTAAATAATTAAATTCCAAATGATTCAACACATAAAGTGAACTGCCATATGATCTTACGCCAACTAAAGTTGATGCTAATGGCATAAGTCTGAAAAACAACGCAAGACGTATTCTGTCATCTTTTTTGTCATCGTTTTTTTAGAGATTAGAGTTACATTTTTTGATTTGATGTTTTGTTGTGTTAAATCTGGTATGAAAATGGTCAATAAACTATACAATATAGAATAATCGAATATCATATAATATTACTAAATTATGGCGATATACATATTTCTTAATTTTAATTGACAGTATATTCGTACTTCACTAGTCTTTATTATAGATTCTTTAATCTAAATTATGAAAATAACAGTAAGTTTTTAAATCTTAGTCTGGTTAATTATTATTTGAATCATTGCCGCAGCAAATACCCAATTGAAGTATTAATATATAAGCTTAACTTAACTTAACATATAAGCTTAACTTAATTAATTTTATAAAATATACAATTATAATGAATGTCAAAGTTCAAGCTCATCCCATCTGGAGCAAAGATTTTGGATATTTGAATGAACTGATAACTTATGCTCGATGTTTCTACATATATAACATACATAATTGGCCATTACAACCCTTCAGTCAGGATTACGGCCTAGCTTCTCACACCACTTATGTTATGTGTATTAATTTTATACATGAGTGGCAAGACCTACAGTTTACTACAGATTTTTGAGAAACTTTTCATGGCAATTTTATAAGAAGAAGAAATATTTTTTTCATATTTAGTTTTTGATGTCTGACCCTGGCCTTTCGTCTAATAAGCCAACACACTACCTACTAGATTACGGCGACTTCTACAATGTGTCTACAATGTTCTTTAATTTCTTTCATAGCGATACTGGCGAACGTTCTCATTTTTGATATACAGACACACGGTGATAGTGGGTTATAAGATCTTCGACTGAATTCTCTATAGTTTATTTACAATCACCCCTATTTAGAGTTTCGATTATGTGTTCATATACACAGCTCCAAAATTTGGAATCTAACATAACGCCGAAAATTCATAATTCTTCAAACATTCAAATAAAAGTTGATTTATGTATGTATGTGCAAGCAAACAGTGTTTTAGTAATTAAAATAAATTGGAAGTGAACACAGACACCTTTAATAAGTGGACACTCATTCGATATAACATCAGTTACTTAAAAAAATACTTCCAAAAACTTCACTAAAATCGAAAGAAATTGT
Source organism: Sarcophaga bullata (assembly GCA_005959815.1). Classification (NCBI taxonomy): domain Eukaryota; kingdom Metazoa; phylum Arthropoda; class Insecta; order Diptera; family Sarcophagidae; genus Sarcophaga; species Sarcophaga bullata. Next base: position 11,114 of record QOCX01000306.1, on the reverse strand, counting down.
GCAAAATCCAAACACCGAATAACAAAGTTGTCAAAAGGTGAAAATTTCAACTCGAATGGGTAGATGGGTATATGTTGCTTTTCATGTTGCTAGAAAGTCAATAAAATGACAGTAAAATATTTGTGTCACAGCTTACCACTAAGCAAACATAGAAGGTGATTCGTGACATTGATATTGAAAATACCGATGCTAGCAATTACTCATCTGCTAGCTCAGACGAACTGAATAAACTTTTTACAAATATGTACATATGTACATATATCTTTAGACCCATCATACTAACTACATTCTCAATTCGGTAGCAATATACATGCATACCATTATTAAACGAGAATACTAATACGATACAAGGCAGAATAAATTTTTCATGTGTAATACAAATTGATGTTGATTGCTCCATAAAAAACAATGTCGTCGAATATGATAAAATATATCTCAAGTTTTTGAAGATACTTAACTTCTTCTACTGCTCTTAACACACTATTAGTTTTTTTCAATAAGAAGATTGCACTCAAATTGACGGCTAAAAACCTTTGTGTATTTTTTAATATCAATCCTACCAGATCTAAAAAAGATGCGAACACTGGCCAAGACATTTGATTCCGCGCCATACATATAGCTGTGAACTATTTACATGTTGCGATTCTATAAGCAGATCAAAACTTAATATCCTATTTAATAATATTAACAAAAATGTTTATCGCCGTACGCTAAATTAATTCTTGGAGTATCTTTTGATAACTTCTTGAAAATTATAAAATTATTTATGCAGGGACACTCAAATATTTATTTGTTCGAATCAAATTTGCACGATCTTCCAGAGAAAGGAATATTATTATATCTAAACATCATAGCTTAGTGTCTGAATGACAGTTTATGTTAAATGCTTCACGTTAAATTCAATATCTTTTAAATTTCCTTTTGATAATTTTTTTCCTAAGTTACGATGATTTAAATTTATTATGAGAATTATTATTTTATTATTATTTAATAAACATTTAAATTATCCTGCACTATAATCGTAAGACTTGTCTTGTTGTCCAGGAAACCAAACTATGAATAAATAAATAATTAAAATAAATAAATCGAAATGCAGAGTAGTAGTGAATATTGATTGCGTTTGTAGTTCCCCAGACCGGCTAAAGCTCGTATGGCTTTCGTTAGTTATTTCGAACTTTTCCCTATTCTTAGTACACACCATTGAGACCTCATACACGCATTAGTACCCCAACAGGGCATGAACCAAAAGTACTTAATATTTGAAATCTTATCGATATTTAAATTAACACATTAAAAAGTACCATCACTAAATCTAAAGTTTATCAGCAGTTGTTTAATTTGTTAGCAATCTTTTATGAATACCTGCTGCACCATATACTTTCTAAAGAAGAAGCATTCTATTTTCTTATCCGTTTGTTTTTGTTTACACACAACGTTCATATTTTTTTCCGACGAACATATGTTAAACGATAAACAAAAGTTAGTAAAATTTTATTCATTTTTGAAAAAATCTCACAATAATGCCATCGAGTGATACATTACGAAGTAGTGATCGCGGTGGAGAACGAGAACTCTCTAGTTATATACGCCAAAGCGATAAAGTCTATGAACACCGAGAATCACAAGCCACCGCAATGACGGTGGATTATACGGGTCAGTGGGTTCTCCTGGCTGGTCGACGACATTTGGCTTTGCAACGTTTGGGTCAGGACGATGATGATGGCTTCTTGCGTAGGTACAACACTAATTCAAAATATGAAGTTTCGGCAGCAGAATTCGCTATATGCCCAGAAAGTAAAGAATCCTGTGCCATAGCTGTAAGTTTTATATATCTTTAACACGTATATATCACATACGGTGTATTTTGAATTGCAGACGAGCCAACATATCGACGTTGTTACATGGGGTGCCGCCGAACCCAGATATATTCATTCGTTAAGGGGTCATACTCGTATGGTAACCGATATCGATTGGCATGGAAAAAACCCACATCTTTTGGCGAGTTGTTCAATTGATACATTTTCACATATTTGGGATTTAAGAGATTCCCGCAAGCCAACTTTGTCATTTAGTGCTGTTTGTATGTGTAAGTAAAACTAGAACTTGTTATATATCATAGAACTTGTTATGTAGCATTAATTTGACTGCAATTTTTGTTATTTTAGTATATATGTATGTAAGCTCTCGATTGTAAGAGGCTTTGATTTTATTATATTTCTAAAGCACTTATTTTTAATAATTTTTCATTATCAATCTTTGAATTTATTTATATTTATAACAGCCGGTGCCACACAAGTCGGGTTTAATCGTGTTTCTGGTAATCTCCTAGCTGCAGCACATGACGGAGATTTACGAATTTGGGATATACGTAAAGGGTCATGTCCAATACACTACATAACAGCACATTTAAATCGGTTTGTACACATACTTACATAATTGGTCATTGCTACCCTTTAGGCAGGATTACGACTTAGTTTCTGACACCACCCATATGTGTTTTAATTTTTATCCATGAGTGGCGGAACTGACAGTTTAAAGTCGAATTCGAACGACAGATTATTAAGAAGCTTTTTATGGCAATTTTATTTATTTTATTTTATTTGTTAGAGAAGTCTGAGCTGAGGTTTGAACATCACGTCTAATAAACCAACACACTACCTACTAGAGTACTGCAATTTCATGCATTTTAAAGCCTTTAAAAATCTCCTACAGTTATGCTGTATTTTAATGCAAAATAAAAAATTTTAAATAATTGCTACCCTAAAACCAAACAAACCCGTTATCTCCGACAGTACAAAGGCCGATGGGTCTTTTACCTGTGCTAAGTAAATTTTGTGTTCGTTCAAAATTTCCTCTTCCTACTTAATGTAGTTTAATAAAGCAACATACAATACAATACAATACAATACAACACAATTGTTTAAATTAACAATATTAATTTGAATGGGGTTTTACCCCTCCTGATATAATAATGATCCCAAAAGGCTGTTCGTGATCGCCAAGGCTGGAGTTTATATAGCTTCTCAAGTAAACGATTTAATCTTAAAAAAATACATATTATAATATATCCTCCATACTAACAGAAATATGCATAATAATTATTTGCAGAGTTCACGGCATTAATTGGAGTCATCGCAGAGAAACATGTTTAGCAACAGCCAGTCAGGATGGAACCGTAAAATATTTTGACATCAATAATCCAAGGCGAGCTGAAAAAATTATTACAACAACATCCCCTGTATGGAGGGCAAGATACACGGTGCTTACAATATAATATAATCCTATTGCATAAATATATAATAAATTATATTTTTTACCTTAGCCAATAGGGAATGGTTTAGTAAGTATAGTAGTACCACATTTAGGACGTGGAGAAAATAGTTTACTGTTGTGGAGTAATAGTAAACAAAACGATCCGGTTTGTTCATTTATTGGTCACACAGATGTTATTCTGGATTTTGCATGGCGTCCAAATCGCTCAAATCAAATGGAAATTGTAAGTAGATTAATTAATCACTTTATAATTAGAACTACCTGTCTTTCTTTATTCCATTTTCTTCAATCAATAAAGGAATTGGTAACTTGGTCGCGAGACCGTAGTTTAAGAGTTTGGAAAATTGATGACAAAATGCTTAAGCATTGTGAACCGGATATTGATTTAAATGAAAATTATGATTTACATCAAGAAATGCGTATAGAAACTCCTACTAAATTTCAGCCTATACATTCGTCATCCTTTCAAAAGCCTTCAATTTTCCATACTCAACCAATGGCTGGCTCTTTACCCACTGAAGCGGTTGATGCTTTGCATATATCGAACATAGTACGCTCTCGATCTCCACCGCCTTTCACTCCACTTCGAACAGCTGCACACAGACGAAAAGAAGAATCTGCGGTTGCACGATCCTTAACAGATCAGCCCACATGCTCCTTACACCACGAATTTTCTTTATTGAATACGAATATGCCCCACATCGAAGTAGTTGTATTGGACGCTATTAAACGATACGCTATATTTAATGTATCTGCTGGTGGTCATTTAATTGTTTTGCAAACTACTTTTCCTACCGAATATCCCAGTCCAAACGTATATCCCGAATTTACGTTCTGCTCTGGAACACGAATTCATGAAAACCTGTCGAGATTAATGATGAAAATACTGAAAACAAATGCCTTAACACGTGTAAAAAAATCTCGAACTTGTTTAGAACAATGCTTAAGAGCATTAGTTACTGCAATGAAAAAGGTAAGTACTACTGAAACTATAAACATATTCTTTTTTAAAATATTTTAATGTTAACACTACAGTCTGGAGGTGGTTCTGACAAATCCCAACTACGTTTGCAATCTCCTCGTCTGGAGGGTGCCTTAAGTGGTGCCTTGCATGATGCCTGTATTCCTTTCCCTCGAACATCGTCCGCTATATTCAATCCGGTTGGTATGTTGTGTAGTTTTGCACAAATTCTAAATACAAAACGATTGACACTACGACATCAAAACACAACTCCTCGTACATTATCAGCCATAAATGGTGGCGGTCTCTTGGGTAATGTAATGGGACCACAGCCAGTTCTATACACACATCGTGATTCAAATGCTTCCTTTTATTTGCAAGACAGAATAAGTTCTAAACATTCAAAAAATCGATCAATGCAAAAGCCTTCTCATTCTACTCCAATTGTTCACATATATGAATGCAATAAACTGTTAAATACAAGTCAAATAATGGCTAAGGAGTATTCCTTGGATAAAAAGGATATTATTGCCACTTGTCGCAAAAATCGTCAAATATGCGAAAATCATGGCCGTTATGATTTACTACCAATATGGACAATGGCTGAAATGATAGCAACACCCAATATACCACAAACTGAAAGCATAAAATTTGAAACGTTTCTCAATGAAGATCCTTTCAAAAAATGTCTATTAGAGGAATTGATAATGCACTTTGCAACGGCGGGCGATATTCAAACAGCAGTTATGTTAGCGTGTCTTTTTCACCCGTTTGGGAACACAAGCGTACGTGGTTGCGGATCATCTATTATTGGAATTCCTAATGGTCAAGGGAACAATATTATTACATCTGCCACCAACAATAATTATCACAACAAAATACCAAATTTAACTCCAAACACTTCGCCCTATCACACTGTCTTACCGATTGACACTCATGCTTCGCTTTCTACAAAAGTTAGTGCGACATGTTCCAACGCTGCTCTTCATCTTAAACAATTGCGCAGCAATTCATGGTCCGATTCTTTAGACTGCGTGGACAGTAGACATGTGAATAGTGAGTTGTACGCGTGTTCCTTAATACGTCGCTCTCGTATATCTTTATTTGATCATTTCAAAAAGCTTTATGCCGAAATATTATATGGTTGGCAATTTCTGACCATCAGATCATTAGTAAGTTATGAATTTATAATAATATATACGTTATAACATGTACTTGTGCTCATTTGAAGATTTTAAAACACACCACCTTTAGCCAGAGTCCATCACAAGGTGTTGAATTTGTTACAGAATGTTCCGGTTGCAATAAAGCAAAACGAACGTCGGCTTGTGGTCCTTGTCAAAGACCTGTTCTATTCTGTGCCTTATGTTGTATACCTGTAAAAGGAGCAGCCAATGCATGTTTATCTTGTGGCCATGGCGGACATTTAATTCATATGATGCAGTGGTTCGAGGTAAGTTGATTCGTACTTCCATATTATTTTAAATAAATTAAATGTAAGCTTTTAAAATGTATATTTTTATTAACCAAAAACATTCATGGAAATGCGTTATCTATCTATTTAAATTATATATTGAAGACACTGTATTCGTAATAATAATATGATGTATTCTCTTGAGGCATCATGTTCTTGTGGCAATTCCATATTTCGAATACAGACTCTTAAATATTAAGATTCTCAATTTCAACTATTTCTTTAACATAAAGAGATAGATTTATTTTTATTATTGCTTAAAAATACACAGCTTCACGTTAAAAATGTTTGCTTCTCCGTACTTTCATCTTTTAATATCCTGATTTTCTATAAATTAATGTTATTATATGGCACCTGTGCACTGTAAGACAGTGAGACAGTGAACGCATAACAAATAATGCTTATAATTTCCAACAATATGTGAGGAACAAAATAAATTCACATTGACATTAAGAATTTTAATTGAATTTTGTTTTAACCCTTAACGGTCCAATAGCGCCACGTAAACGACATTACACTGACTCCAATAACGCATACATGTCGCCAAAAACACTTTATTAGTTTCTTTACTGTTGCTATACGTATTTTGCAGCTATGCTTTAAGTATTCTGTCAAGTCCTTTCCATGAGTTCTTTTATGCATGTTATATATGTTCCGTTAGCTTTTACCTTTCGTTTGTACACACACTTTGTTATTCGAATACAAATTCAGTTTAGTATTCATTTTTCTATAATTGATTTAAAAATGTTTTATAGCTTCGCATCATATAAAAAATAGCTAGATCTGGTGGGAAGTAGACTCGAAATACTTCCGGACCGTTAACGGTTTAATTAATAATAATATTTCATCACAGCTGTACATAAATAACTCAATTATTTGTTTTTAAATTTTCATTGCAGAAACATAACGTATGCGCTTCTGGATGTGGTTGTCATTGTTTACAGCAAACTGCTCTTTTATTAGAATATATAAAATAAATATTTTATCTATATACTTGTATGAACTTATGTATTTTTTTATTTGAGATGAACATTTTTTGACTTCTTCGGCTTCGGCTTGAGCTTCGTCGGGTTAATAGCTAAGCACCTTAAATACTAAACCTTTACGCTACGGCACCTTTATATAAAAAAATTGCAGAAAGTCAATTCGCAGAAGTAAATCTTTCCAACGCAGTCTATTTGGTGCATTAAATTTTACTTTTTTGTACAAAAAAAGAAAGAACAATTTTTTATATACACAGACTCTAACAATTATCCGAACACCACCACCACGAACTTTATCACCTTAGGTAATAAAAATAAAGCTTTAAATATCAAAAATTTTGAACATATAACATAACAATTCTTTCAATCAGTGTTGTTTTTGCAAAATTTGATAATTCGGCATTATTATCATTATTATTGGTTATTACTCGGTATGATCGTACATAAAAGTTAACAAAGCAAGTACAAATAATAAATATAATAAAAAAAATTCCTATTGACGTGAAAAAATTTATTGTTAAAATACATAATGGTGGTAAAAGGTTACAGGAAATTATTGTAAACATTTCTAGACCAATATCCTCAGTTTAATATGTGACAGAAAGGTAGTACGAAAGCACGTGTTAGGATTTAATTTCCCCAGGAAGAGATCGCGCATAAATTATAGATGCTTCATTGGAAAGAAACCCGGTAATGAATTGTTTCATTCGAAAAGAAAATAAAAATTATTCGGATTCATTTGTGTGGAAAAAAACTTTCGTATTTATAAATGAATACGGCACGTGTTCTATATAAAAAGACTTTATATCAAAGAATATAAAATTACGAATGACAGGTGGCGGAGCAAAAACATTGCATTACAATTAAATTAACTTACACCAACCATGGAACACGGAGATGGTTCGAAGATGGTCTGAGATGCAATGGCCAATACGAGTTACATCAGTTTTGTGTTTTGGGAAATAACGAAAGACATTTTCATTATTTATTTATTATTTTATTATTATTATTCATTATTTATTTATTTTCATTTTGGGACATGGTCAAAGAGACCTATGTGTTCCGTTAAGAATTTAAATAATTGAAGAATGTAATTTATTTCAATTATCAATTTTTAAAAACTGAAATGAAAAACGCTCTTAAGTAAATATGTTGTTTTAAAACCCACACTTGTCTTAAAATAATATAAAAAAAAACAAAACAAAAAATTAATTGCAGAATATAGTGAAACAGAATGTAGTGAAAAATATTTCTAAATGTTTAACTAAAAATTTAGTTATTAATATGCAGGTTGTAGTTGTAGGTAAATAGAAAATTTGTTACTTTTTTAGCTGAAAGAGCTACACACAAACTGTAAATAAATAGATAAAAATTGTAGTTTAAATTATATGAATTTGTTTAGTAATAAACTTTTTATATTTTTCGTAAAATTAGATTTTATTCTATATTTTAATTTTCTTCATATATAATAATGATTTTAATTTGATACAAAAATACTTTAACAATATGAGCTTTATAAATGTTGCACATTTTATTCTTATTAAATGAAAGCCTTTTATTGTTTTTAGGGACAGTCGATATATTTTAAGTATTCTTATACATGTGTACCTCCCTCCTCTATGATTTATATTAAGTCTCCATATTCAAAGAAAGAAGATGATGTTGCACAAATTATACGTAAAACAATTTAAGTGAGTAAAAGTAAACATTGAAGTGGTCAGTGATCAGAAATTTACAATTAAGAAATGAGACATTAGGAATTAGTAAATAAACAAAGAAAAAAATTAAAAGTGGACACAATCTTTCTTAAATTACAAATTAAATAAGTAAAATTCGACATAATTTAAAACAATATGTGCATATTTTGTAAGAATTAAATTCTTTAGTCAGTCAAAGAATATAAAATTAAGCTTGGCGAATTTTCTTTTCTTTTTTTTTATTTTTTGATTTTAATTTTTTTCAAAATTCAATCTGCGCAATATTAATGCGGCGGCCGTGTATTAAAATTGATCCTTAAACCCTTGTATAGCTTTCATTAGCATGCGAACATTACTGCACTGTGAACTCTTAGGATAATTAACAAGAAACATTTGGCAATTGCGGAAAAGTTCTTGCAAAACTTTCGGAGCATGTTCTTTTGTTATGGGATCTCGTGGATTAATTGCCAGTAAAGCTTCGGCTAAGTAACTAAAAAGGATACAAATTAGTATAAAATAAGTTTTGTTTCAATTACGTACTTTTGTTTTAATTCATTATGATCGCTCATATCTGCCGATATCTGTTGTATTAAAGAGAGTAACACTTTTTGTTCTAAGCAACAATTTGGTGTAAAAACAGCGTTATGATCGGCACTTTTTAGAGTGAATTCAACTAAACTTAAATCATTGGCTAAGAGGGCTTGATGGAATGCCTTATTAATTTGCCCTTGCAACAGCAGATGTCGAATAGTATCTTTAACGCCATACATTGGGGCAGGAGTATTGGTTTGAGATCTTATTGCAGCTACCTGATTTTCAAATGATTTCCGCACCTAAAATCCATTCAAATTATTAGCCATTTCAACTTAACATACATATATAGCCATGTAAAAATTACCTCAGATCTGATGGTTTCTTGAATTTGTCTTGAAAGTAAAAGCTCTAAACCTTTAATATCTTTTCGAGTTTCTAGCATCACTTCTTGTACTCCGTTGCGGTGCTTAGTTAAAATCGAATCCAAATGTTGCCGAAAACCAGAAAATTTATTTAATATTTCCTCCGTTGAATCCTGCATTGGCTGCAACTGTTGCAAGTAGTTATCAAATTGCTCCATAACTGCAACCAAACAGAAATTTTATAGTACAAAAGTTTTTCTTTTCTTTTCAACACTAAATCAACTTACACTCTTTTATGCCAACAGAGAATGCTTCATGTAATTGCTTGAACATATTTTGTGATGATTTTTCATAAGCAGGAATTAATGTGCTCGACATAGATTCAATAAATGCAGCTTGCAAGCTGCCTTGCACACCAACCAATACAGATTTGCCAAAAGTATCGATTATAGTCTACTTACAAAATTTTAGGTATTGTTATGTTACATTTAATCCATTTTCGTTTAACTTTAAAATTTTACTTACCTTACTCTTGCATGCCTGAGCAATATTTTCCTTAATCATTATATCAAATGCTGATAATTTTTGACCTACAGTTAATTGAATTTGTTGTTGCATGTTATCGAGTTTAGCTGCCAACATTGGACCCAACTGACGTTGAATTTCTATTGTCATAACTTTAGAGACCATATCTCCGAATTGGGTGAGTACATATTGACTTATTATTTGCATTATACTATCACGTAACTCCCGATTTTGAGCATCCCTGTAATTTAAATGATTTTTAAAACATTGTAAATAGTTATCTTATCTGACAATTATAAACTTGTAACAAAATAGGATTTACCTTCCCGCTAAAAAGGATGACAATTTACGACTGTGCTCAGTTTCATAGCGTAAAAGGTATTTCTCCATCAATTTAGATAAGTGCATTTCGAGTTTGTAGCCAAGTTCGGTCATATTTTTGCTCTTAAAATTAGTATTTATTTTTTTCAACTCGGATACTTCACTTTGAAGACTGTTAATTTGTATCGACTGCATTTTAACCAAATCTAAAAGAAATATAAATACATACATAGATGACAATTTACATATTCATCATAATATTTGTCATCATCTCCTAGTTCGAAAATACAGTACTGTGTGACGAGACGACAATATGTTTTTCCGAACAAGGAAAACTTTTTATGATACTATGATACTTATAATTTTAGTATTCTATACATTCTAGATTTATTTATTATTATTATTATTATATTATTACTTACAATTTTAAGTACAATTTTATTACAATTTTAAATTTATTTTCTGTTCTGAGTGAGGTACCTATACTTTTGCAATGAAAAAAAACATAGAAAGTTTTCCTCATTTTTCTTTTGCTTTGTTGACTACATTAATTATTACAAAATAGAAATAAATTAATATTTATTTATTTCTTAAATTTAATCAACAGAATCAATCAATACATTTATGATTCATAAATACACATGTATGTAGGTGTATGCTCATTACTAAAGTTATATTTAAATATTTGTACAATAAAATGGGAGGAACCAAAACAGTCCGGCAACTAACCGAATACGATGTGTAAACCTCCTCTTCCATCTGTTACCAGACAGCCAAGGCCTGGAACTAGACATGGTAGCTACCATAAAATGACATTTACTTAAATATATATTTTGTTAATATTAGTGTATGATGGCTTCTTAAGGAGATCAATGGCTGACGCCTTTGGGCTTTAAAAATTGGACAATCTGATAGCACAAGTTTTGATAGTTAAATTGTGTTTACATTTTTGATATAATTATGTTGAAGTTATTAAAAATTGAT